>CM072819.1:24124670-24282170 GCA_036937905.1 Salvia rosmarinus | reverse complement strand
TGTAGCATGCGAGAAAACTACAGCTGCAGATCCAGGGAGAGATACAAGGTCTCATCTATCCAACAATTGAATATTTAGAGATTCCAGTCAGTGGCATTTTCCAATAATTGAAAACGTTTAGCGATTTCAGTCAGCAACATCCTAGTGAGAGAGCACAAGCCACAAGCAACAGAACTTTATTCCATTTTTATCCATGTTGCAAAAGGAAATGAGTCATTAAGACATTTTCACAACTACCCATATGTTGAAAGCCTCCTACGGTTGGGCATAAGATCTATCTTTATGCCATGATATTTGCAAAGCTGAACACTTTAGTGTTGCTATCTGATACACAGCTAAATTGAGGCTTAATGTGCTCATTGTCAAGATTGATGCAAAATTTAAGGACAAGCAGCAGAACCCTAGTATCTTTTCCTAGGAGAAATGACCTTAATGGCTATATCTATAACACTTAACATGTATCAGCTCAAAAGAGGCATTAATATGTTTCCTTCAAGATGCAACTTATATTAACACTACAGGGAGACATGAAATCCAATCACACTTTTGTCAAGTAGACTTACTGTAGGATTTAGGATTCTCACTCTAACTAATCAGCAATCTTCTCTCTCTCCTCCTTTATTTTTTACTGTCACTGTCAGAATACCTTATATTAGGATATAACACTGCCTGAATTCAGTTTCACGAGGACATAACATGAAACAGTAATGCAAATCCTACAAGGTTTGCCAACTTTTAAAACCATTTTTGGGTCGTTAAGAAGGAAATGATACTTACAGGGTGAATTGTTTCTGATCATAATATGATTTTGCCTAATAGGCATATATTACAGTACTTTCACCCCAAATTTGCTCCTCTCTTGATTTTGACCTACTTTCCTTTTTTTTTGGGGAAATAACAAGATATCAATTTGTTCACATGCATTTAATGAAGAGTAATCTACATATAAAATCTCACTTGTTCCTGGAAATTAACTTCCAGAAACTTTGTGTATTCTGTATAAAACCTGCCATATAGATACATAGATGGCCTCAACACCTAGTCATGATCTCCAGAAGCCAAAAGCAGAATCAAGGGAACAATAAAGGAGTTTCACATTAGCTCAGTTCAGTAAGCCCATATAATAGCCTTTGAGCTCAAAACGTAGCAAGATTGCATAGATAGACACTATATATGCTCAAAGAAAATACAGAGAACTCCTCAAAGTACGCATAAACACTGATGACCTTAAAAATTGTACCTTCAAAATGCAGCAAATTCGACGGTTCACAAGATAATTAGAAAATGTATCCACACCAAACAATGAACCAAAAAACAATTTCTACGCAAATATACTCACCAGTCACTGCATCCTTCACACTGAACCATAAGGTCATCTGGATTATAAGGCATCTCACATTTGCAGTAACTGCCGCAGCAAAATGAGTAAGAATAATCAAAGAACTTATTCGACACAAGCATGCAGCAATAATTCACTTACATTCTAGGGATCAATCTTACTACATTAAAAACGTCTTAAATTACTCTTCAAAGATATCGAAACTTTTTCGCAAAGCTTTGATTGATAACGGAAACTAGAACTAACTGTTTCCACCGTCACTCAAATGAAACTCGCAAGTCTATAAATCGAAACTAGACACATATATCAACTCAGAGACTGCCTACGAATAGCTAGTTCACCAGACCTCGAGAAAGAGACCGTTCTAAGAGAATTTGCCTCAAATTTGACTAAATTCAACCACTCGTTAACAGAAGTAAACTAAAAATTAAACCTACACGGCAACTCTGTCTGGATTGAAGGAACCAGTAGACGAATTATACTCGAAACGACAGAAGAAGTCCTCGTTCCCAACGGCGTCGAGCTTAGTATAGCTCTTGAAGCTGTGTACAGTACACTTGCCTTCAATAGTATCAGCGCTCTGAATATCGAAATGATCGGACAAAAACACCTCCTTCGAGCCGTGGAATTGCCGCCGGCCGCCGATCGACTCCTCCGGCCGGTAATACCACCTCACGTGGATCCTCACGTTAGCACCGCGGCCGTCCGCCTCGATTTTTTCCAGACGCGCCACGTACGACGGCTTCGACGATTCCGCCGACCGCATCAAAAGGCAGTCCCCAGCTGCAAAAAATATAATCAGTCAAGAAAACAGGAAATTCACCTAACGTCAGCGTCAATTCAAGCGCTAACGAACGACAACAATAAACAGGCAAATTGACGGCGCGGATATAGCTGGAAATCATAATTGGAGAATGATGAAGAGCGGAACTCACGGCGGATTGTCTTGTTGATATGCTTGACGGTGTAGGAATCGAGAGTGCGGCGGGTGACTTTAGCTTTGGCCATGTGATGTACGGCGGAGGAGCAGCGGAGGAGAGAGAGAGTACATGTAGTGAAGATGCTAGAGAGAGAAAGCTCGGCAGGGGCGGTTTTATTAATCGGAAATTTCCAATATATTTTCCTTTTAAGAATTTTTTACTGGAGGAATGCTCAGGTGCGTGGCGGTGTAGGTAAGAGAGTATGCGTTTTCCGTTAATCGACGGTTGAACTTGATGCCAAAGATTACGGAACGGGTCCAGGGGCTATACGGGAAAAATAATTGTTTGTACGTGTACAATTAAGTTAATTAATGTTGTCTTAGTACTCAAAATAAATAAATAAAATTGTCTTTGTAACTACTAACAAACAACAGCGTCTAGCCATGTAACCTATGCTGTATGCATTCTTGTATCTTTCTTGAACCTAAAAGTGTCAACACCACAAAATTTGGCAAATTTTGGTATTATTATTGTTTTGGTTATTATTAGTATTCCTTTAATCAAAATTATTTTAATCAGTGTATAGTGTGAAATGATTTCATTAAAGTTGCCACGTGATATGATATAGTGTACTCTTATTTTATTTTATGAATGCAACGTGATCAAATATTATGATAATAAGGGTTGCAATACTGCACACAGGACACAGCACTAAAACGGTAAAGGAAAAAAAATACAATAAGACAAATAAATGAATATACAAGTGATTCATTTGATGTGACAGAAGTTGATTGAGTATATCGATTTCAAATCAAATATTCCTTTCTTCCTTACAAAATACATTGTGTTTCAAGTATATTATCCATAATTTACAAATAATGGAGTATACATAGGCACACAAACAGAGGGCTTCAATCTGGAATATAAATGTAGGAGAAACGAGTATAATTTCCCTACAAGAATAGTATAGTCTAGTCATGTATTAATGTGGATCATCTATACATAAGCAAGTGATCTTTTAACAAGGGAAATCTTGGAAGCATCACCACCAATTTCCTCAAAAACTATCAACAAATTCTGAGTAGGCCTCAGCCATGACCGAGGCACGTGGTACCTACACAAACAACATCATACTTTAGAAAAATCCATCAATTCAAGACCACCTATATATGTTTACATACCATCTTTGTGTTGGCTTCCCACATCCATTTTGGCACTTTCCCTGTCGATACGTTCCTTCGTAGCTGCAAGCATTGCATTGGCCCTTTGCGTAGGCTGTCCAGTATCTTCCAATGCTCTGGCCGTTTATCCACGCTTGCCCTTTCCCCATGCTACTCATGTCCAACGCCAAGGGCTCGTTCCCATTTGGTGAGTTGAAGTAAGCCTGCATTTTGTTTTTGAGTCATATATTTCATATTATGTTGAAGCAACCATGTTTGTTCCACATCGAATTGGTAAAAATCCTGCTCTCAGTATATAAAATAACCCTCTCCACTTTAAGGCTTTTTAAGGGGAAGATGTGCCCAAATTCTAATATGGTATTAGAGCAATCTCAAGTCTATCTGGATTTGTTTGGTCCACGTTGCAGTAGCCGATTCTAATGTGTTACCTTGTACCATGTTAGCGGTTGTTGCCTGTTTGCTGCGAGGGCTGCTTTCATCCAATCAACTGAAGAAATTTTACTTGGCGAATATAAGCCTATGGCTTCTCCTTTCATTCCAACCTGAAAAAGGAAAAGGATAGGTTTCTCATCCGATCAGACTAGCAAAGAAAAACATGCTATCACGAACCTTGTAGGACCATTTTTGCCATGACAAGTCTCTCGTGCCATGGTCTAGCCCTTGTAAGGCAACAGGTCCGAGGACTCCCGTGCTCCATGTTTCAAAACGGTGGCCTATGTTCTTGATATGGGAAAGAAAAAAACAATTGTGTCAGTGTAATGAAACTCGAAGTTTTATGCATCTACTTAAGAAAAGGATTAGGAAAACAAACCGGCAACCCCATGTTTACGCTAAGTAGTGCAACTCTGTTTACTCCAGCGTGAAAACTGACAGATTTTGAGAAAGTGAATTTTTGTTTTCTTGAGTTCCAAAGGCTGATCCTGTAATAAGGAAGCATGTCGTCTTCATTAAATACCTTCTTTCTTGTAATAAACGAGGAAAAGATCAAGGGTAACCTGAGAGTTTTCCGTTCACAAAAACATGCAAAGCATGGCCTGCAGAATCTACTGAGAGAACGGGTCCCTGACCTCCACGACGTAGAAAAGATTCAGTCGGACTTATCTGGACACTGCACAGAGTTTTGGAACGTATGAGTTTGATGGGGTTCGTGAAAACATCGTTCGGAGAAAAGCCTTCTGCGTGTCTTTACCTGGTTGTATACCATAGATAATCACTAGCATCTCTAGTGACATTCAATTGCTCCAAAAGACCAACAACTGTAAGTCCATCATCGTTACTGGAGGATATGTCTTCGTTGAATGTTTCCCACGAGAGCATCTGGACATTTGTAGGCAACATTTGTGGCGAAGTTGTTTTTGATCTCATCTACACAGCACAAAATCCGTTTGTAAGATGAAGTGAAGTATGTATCAGAAAATGTCATTTAAGCAAAACTGATGGTTGATGATGCAACTTACAGTGCCCGTGTTAAAAGCCACAGTCTTGCAATCGGGGAGTATGCTGATCGACCATGGAGGCAGATCGTAGTGCATTTTATTAAATGTCACTCTTGCGCTTGCGTCCCAGTGGTAATTCGATAAAAATGCCGCACAGCGGCCTGACTTTGAAGTAAATACATGCGCCTGGAGAAAGAATCACTGAGCTATTTTATTTCGAGAAGGCAAAAGGACATAAAAGAAATGAACTATAGATATATATTCAAAAGTATGCTCCAACTGCATACAAGTTTTTGCAGATCAAATAAAAATACGACACCTGTTCGTAGTTTCCCAAATTAGTAACTGTAGGATCAGACTCGACCAAAGCATGACCGCATAGCTTTACGGCCATATGAAGTTCCCTTAAATGGTTGTATTTGGGCTGTCTAGGTAAGCCTACAAATAAGACAGTGGCATATAAGTAAAAAATGTACATTTTATAAGAAAAGGTCAAATTTGGCTGCTCGAGTAAACTTCTTCTATTACCGTATTCATCGATTGGAGCATCATAGTCATAGCTGGTTGTAATAAAAGGACCTCCAGCTGTTCTTCCAAAGTTTGTTCCTCCATGGTACTGTTTAATTACACAAGGTTCAAAAACACAAGTGAAATGGATGTACTATCTCCATATTTCCCACTATCTCAAGAAGTCACTTTATATACAACCATAATCTATGTTGCTGTAAAACCAAATGTTCAAGTTTTTATAAGCAACTCAAGCTGAAAGATGAAGTTAAAGATCCATCTAATCAATTGCAAGATTAAAACTATACGACTTCATAATTTTTTCGTGATGACTCTCAGCAATTATTTAGATTACTAAAAAGTTGTAGTGAGTGATGTAAATACTAAGAATCAAAACTGCTATGAGCTACATTATTGAATTCTATTACCATGTAGTAGTTTATGAAGGAGCCTCCTTTCTGGATGAATCTAGCCACAGCAAATGCCAAATCTTCAACAGGGCGATGGTGAATCGGCCCACCAAATTCTTCAAACCTTAACATAAAAAACAACAACAATACGTATTATTACACAGACTTCTCAGCCAACAATCAAAAGGGGAGCAGTGGACAACGAAGGTACCAGCCGGTCCAAGCCTCAGTCCACATAGTTGGCTTGTAAGGCTTGTTTGGGGAAAAATAGTCGCAGTAAAAACCATTGCATGTATTGATCTGTTAATAAACGTTATCGGACTTCATCAACCATAGATCTTTACTGCTATACCTTGGAGTTTGAATGATCAAATATGCAAGAAAGCAAGAGGAATATATAAATGTGTTACCACTGGATCCGGGGCATCATCTTCCTTACACATGACCCAAGGCACGCCAGTGTCTAAGCCGACGGCCATCTTTGCAGCCCAAGACATGTAAGAATGGCCGGCAGCACCAAAATTCTTGGTTTCTGAACCATACTCATTTTCAATCTACACATATATATAACTAGCATACTTGAGCATAAGCATTTTGGATTGGAAATTTGGAATAGTTGAAACAATATAAACAAAATCGAGCTCATATAGTTGAAATATTGATGTTGAGAGAAGAAAACATGCCTGCGAGAGGATAATTGGGCCTCCTTGAGATTGAAACAACCTCTCAGCTTTCATCATTCCAACAATTTTCTCAGTAAATCTTTGCATTGCATTCTGTAACGTTTCAACATTGTAAACTTATGTCAAGAAAGTAGATCACACAGTTTTAGACAATTGTTACTTCACATCTACCTAAATTAAGCACATGAACTCTCTCTCTCTCACACTGACCTTGAAAGGTTCATTGTCGGTTCTGAAGGTAATGCCAGGAACATACTTCAACCAAACAGGGAAACCTCTGCCACCAAAAAAACACACAACACATAATGAAACATAACTATTTCAACTACAAAGATTTTCACCACTTATATTAAAAAAATAAAATCAACTAGTGTGTTTCACGTCCGAATCCACCGGCACGTGATATTTAAAATTATTTGTTCAACACACACACACACACACAAACCCAAAATTCCATTCTGCACAAACATAAGGCCCGATGCGAAGATGAAGGTAGAGCCCTGCTTTCTGGATCAACTTCACGAACCGAACTAGATCATTTCTCCCCTCAAAGTTGTACTAAAAAACAAGAAAAAATAGACAGCAACATCAGTCCCAAAACTTCACACAAAGAAGAAGAAGAAGAAATCTTACATTTCCGGGCGAAGGTTCGTGCAGGTTCCAGAACACATACGTGTCTATAGCATCCAATCCTCCGTCTTTAGCCTTCTGAATCAGCCCTTCCCACATCTACATTGCGAAAATCTTCAGCTTTAAGCTCAAGAAAGGGGAAATTTAATGTTTTCTTACATCGGGGGAGCTTCGCGGGTAATGAATGGAGCCGGAGAAGAGAATTTTTCTTCGGCCATTGATGACGAGGCCTTTCCTGTCGTAGGTTACGGTGCAGTGAGCGAAGTGGAGAAGTGAATTGAAGAGCAGAAACAGGAGAAAACATTTGGAAACGGCTTCCATTTTGGTTTTGCTTGTTTTTGGAGAAACGGTGAGTTTAAGTGTGGAGATTGTGAGAATGTGGAGATTTACTGACACAACAATTTTCGGACATTAATTGCAGCTTTAAAGAGGGTGCTTTTGACATTGAGTTTATTAAGGTTTCTCTCTCTCTCTCTCTTCATACAACAAAACACGAGTCTCTTAGCTTGCATTCATGTCAAGATCGAGATGGGACTTGATTCTTTCTTTTTCATTATTTAATAACTCTACTGTTGCAAATGGTGTCTGCTAGGTTTCTCTTTCCTCGGGATTTTATGGTTTGTAACACCAGGTCGGATCGCCTATTTTTGCACTACTATTTATCTCATTTTAAATTACTTATTTCTTTTTTTATAAATATTTTTAGTCATCAAATTATATATATTAAAGAAAAATAACATTTATAATTTTATTAATTATAATAATAAATACATATATAAAATTGATTATCAAATTTTAAGAATATTAAAAAATATAGATATCTTAGTGTTAAAATATAACTCAATTTTACTCTTAAATTGTGAATTATAGTACTTATTAGAAAAAAATATGGCTAAAATATGACGCTTATTTAAAAAAAATAAGTATATCTTATTGTGTATTTTTATATTTTAACCTATATTATACTATATTTGTTGGTGTTCATGTTAGTGATATAAGAATGCAAAAGGGTATGCTATTTGGGAATATAATCCCACGTATCTATTATTTTTATTTTATAAAAGTGTGTATTTATATAAAGTGATATATCCATAATACTCTTAAATATACTTCAAATTTTTAGGATACTTTAATATTATATATATATATAGATCCTACCGATATTTTTTCAAGTTACTGACCTCCTCGCCAATGCATGTGAGAAGTGGAACCTTTATATCTCTTTTTTTTTTAAATATGAAAAAAATACCTATAATTTTGTTATTATTAAATTCATAACTTGTACGTATGCCACAAGTATTAGGGGTGAGAATCGGTTCGATTAATTAAAATCAAAGTCTGCACCGAGTACAAATGGAATGCCGAACCAATCGATTAATTAAAAAAAATCCTTTAATTATTTAAATAATTTTATTTTTTAATAATTATGAAATTTATATATATATATATATATATATATATATATACTTTAATAACCAATAATTTAAAAGTACTCCAATCGAATACCGAATCGAACCGAGGAAATCGATTATTCAATTAGCCAAATTAACCGATTCCATCGATTCGATTCGATTATGAAAGTAACCAAATATCTAATACTGAATTCCCGCGCCTAGCAAGTATCATTCAACTAGTTGTGTTTAAGCTTGTTATTTTTATTTTTATTATTATACAATATTTTAATAGTTAATCACTTTCACCGGATTTGAGGATTTTAATTAAATATATACATGTTATAGTGCGTTAGAAAATTAAGGAAAAGACAAAGAGATTATGGCGTTGATGGATTATGGAATCCATAATAGAATATTTTAATCTTCATTATTAGATTTTTTTTCAATTCTCCCTTTCTAATAAAATAAGAATTAAATTAACTTATTTCAAATAATAAAAAATATTAAAGATTTAAAAATGTTAAGATTTTAATTTATTAAAATAAATAATAAATTAACTTATACTGTTTTTATTATTATAAAGTAATCCTCTTGTTAGGTAATTGTGTCCGCAAAAGCGCGTTATTATCTTCTTTATTTATTTAATCATTGAACGCTTTAACACTTTCTTTAATCTCGATTCTCGGGGAGGTGACAAGGAAAAGGGATGCTTCTATTTCTTCAGTTTTTCTTTCCAATAAATTCTTTCTTAATTTTTTATGAATGTTATTATCAATGTACCACACACTTACTTAACTGTATATTTATTGTGAATTAAATATCTAATTGTATGTTATGCTGTTTTGAGTTCGTGACAGAAGATGGTTCCATTTGCTGTATAAATATTAGTAAATTATAGTGCTTCAAAATTTTCATCGTAAATATAACAATACGATTGTGAATTAGATTATTTCACCCTTCATTTCAGTCATTCGAATATCTCCTCCCTGAAAATGAAAAACTATCATAAATTGGCACTAAGTTATAACAGAAAAATCTAGTATTTCAGGATAATCATTCAATTGAATTTGCAACATTTGGGCATGTCGTGGGCGTAAATAAAATATATCTAGTTGATATATATATTTTTTATTGTGCCACTCAACTTTTATTTTGGACCTATTGCATACCTTAAATCGTAAAGTATCATGGCATAAAATTTTGATTTATTTCTTGGAATGCGATGTCTTTCTCATTTACATATGCAAATGTGTGCACTCTTAACAAGCATCCACAAAATCACAGATTTGTGGAGTTAACTTACTGAACTAAATTATTTCACCTTCAATATTACACCAATCACTTTATTAATTGCTTAATCAAGAAGTCCAAATTAAGATAAATAGTTTATGAGTTTTCACTTTTCAAGTACATAAACAGTATTAAGAAAATCGGCTAAATGTTTTATTTAAAACAAGAAAAAGATAAGAAGGTGGGAAAAAAAAACAAGGGTCATTAGATTGTTTACGCATTTTAAGATTAAGATTAGATGCAGAGATTAAAATAGTAACATTATCTCTGTCGGTGATCAATTTCTATTTGTTGATGAATAAAATGTGACGTGGACCAATACGATAAGCCGTGAAGAAACTTTTGCTATATTGATTAATTATTGATTAATTAGAATAATAATGGATACGACTACCCGACTCACATAGCTATATATAGTCTTAATTTATTTGTGATGGATATATGCTAGTTACTATTGATCCATGTTCTTCTGGTCACATGACTCGCATAAATAATGGAGTTAGTAAATTATTTTAGTTGTCACGTGTTGGTTGCAACCAATCTTCACTTAATTGATAAATAAACGTCAAGTTCTCAATTATTGAAAAAATTGATTTCGCCAAATTTTTCAAGATTATAGAATTCTGTCTTAATGATATAAATTGATGGGTATGTCTGATTGAATGAATATTTTTCAGTATACCCTTGAAATCTGATGGTTGAAGTAATATTACAAAACACGTCTCAATGAGGCAATGGGTCCAATTCAACTATATTGTCAAGAAAGAATTAGATCCTTACATTATGGCTCATCATCATCCTAGCAAGATAAATACTTTCTTCACTTATTTACAAAAAACCTAAGCGGTGCATCTAATCAAAAAAAAAAAAGACCCTTACATTTTCATCACATCCTAGCATAAATATATTTTATTAGGGGTTGGATCCACTTACATAATATATTTTATCTTTTGAGAACTTAAGAGACTTAAGAACCATGATAAGACGTTGAAGATGATGCACAAAACAAGATAAAGTTGTGCATAACAAAACTTTCTAAAATTGTTGAACAACAAAATAATTTAGAAAGTTTTCGTTATGCACAATTTTATATCGTTTTGTGCATCATCTTCAACGTTTTATGCATGGTTCGCAGAGTTCGCAAAAAAGATATGGTTCTCATTTGATCCACTCTCTATTTTATTATATGAGTCTCATTCTCCACTTATTTTACGCTCATTGCATTTATTAAAACTCATAGTGGCAAAGACTAAGACCATATATGGTGGACATAGTACTATGGATATTAACAACAATTGATCTGGCTAGAGGGGGGAGAGAGAGAATATTAACAACAACTGATCTGACTGGAGAGAGAGAGAGAGAGGTGTGGATTACGTAGCTCTGAGATAATTCCGAATCCGTGACATCTATTGTTATAACAATACTGCACCTCCTCACTAAATTATACTGTTAGCGTGCATTTATAAGTACCTACACGACACCGTCAATAAACATTATTATGCTAATGTATTTTACACTAAATTGTCCAAATATATAGTGAGATTAGCAGAAGTGAATGATTGATGATGGGTAATAACTGAGAAGTTATGGATAAAAGTAGACAAAAGCTAAGGAACACATGATGCATGTTCCATGTGACACAACCTTAATGTTAAGACATTCTGAGTAACCATTTCTTCACATCCATCCAACTCACCTACCAATTCCATCATTGAGATAACCTATTGCCCTGCAAAGAATCCAATAGGGATAACCGGATAAGCACACCGCTGCCACTAGTCATATATATACTGCAAATTAAAGAGCAAGCCACATCACCGCCCCATGGATATTAAAAAAGAGCTAAGGGAGGTAGAACCTTTACTACAAGAGAAAATGAGTGGCTATAATGGGATTGTCTTATTAATGGGTAGAATCATTTTCTCATGATCACGAAAACGTGAAGGGGAAGAATAATTGAGTACTCAGCGCAAGTGTATTTCAAGAATTGTGATACAATAGAGAAAACGAAAATATTGCCACAAACACTAACTTTCTCCCTTTTGCAAAAAATTCTTTTTTTTAACCGTCATATAATTCTATTTTATTCTTGTTAAAAGTAGTAAAAGAATAGAATATAATCGTAAATGAATCGAAATGAAACGAATATCATTGTAATCGAATCGGTGTTTGAATCTATTTCGAATTTTTTTTATTTGTATTCGATTCCTATTGTATTTGCGAATACTCAATCGAATTGAATACTTCGTTTCAATTTTTTTTGAAGTGTATTTAGACTATTATATTCGTAATTTTTAAGAAGAAATTTTCTAAAATCATATTTAAATAATATGGAGCTATAAATACTCAATAATAGATGTAAAATAATGACTTCACTATTTTAATTCTCAATCATTCATATAACATAAACAATAATAATCAAATGTATAAAAAAATATTGATATCGAGTTCATCAAAATAGCATGCATCGAGGAACGTGATGGTAGCCTGGTGGCTTTGGGTGGTGAAGTGACGGCGCGCAATGAGGGGAGTGGAGTGGGGTGGCGGCGGCGGCCAGGTAGTTGTGGCAGAGGCGGGGATGGGTTGTTATGGAGTGGTAATGGTGGCGAGGAGTGACGGCGGCTAGGGGTGGCGTGCAGGGGCGGATCCAGAAGTTGATGATGAGGTGGGTTGAAAAATAAGAATTTTGGCGTACTAAATATCATAAATGCTAAAATATTTACATGTTTTCATAAGTTGTCTTGCGAGATTTCAATACACAAAATTCATCAATAATTGTGTTTATATCTATATTTTTAATAAAATTTCTTTTAATATAAACCATTCCTTAACGTAAACTTTAGGGAATCCATCAGCCAAACACTAGCAAAACTTGGCTACGATTGAACTTGAACTTTGACTGCTTTGAATGAGCAGATAGCAACATCAGCAAACACTTAAGCAGATGCAATGCTGAGAAAGAATGTGACACATTTGTTTGGTTAATTTTTCCGACTCGTATGAACATTTGAGGATGGAGACAAATAGGTATTCTAAAGGCACCAATATACGTCGCTCAAAACAGTAGACACACAACAATAAGGAGACATAAAATTTTAGTTTGGAAAATCTCTCAAAACGAAATAGATGAAAAAACCACGGGACTACTAAAGCCGAATACACTATCATCAACAATGGAGCAGTACACAATATTTTCTAGATTATACTAGAGGCATACAAAACATCATACACTCGAAAATAAGCACATCAAGATGTATGGAATCAAAATCGAGCAAAGATCAAGAAAAATATCATCAGAAATTCTTCTCTATTCAGATCAACAAAACCCGATCTCCAAAACTCAAAATCCGATCTCCACAGACCTAAACGTTGGCCCAGATGTTATGAAGCTGCTGTCCAAAAATCACAGTGATCTAACGGTTCAATATCCGGGAAACGAAATTTTTCTGAAGTTGCGTGCTGAAAATCCGAGAGGAGAAAAAAAGGCTACGAATTTTTCTGTTTTGGCTGCTCCAATTTCTCCCTTCAAAAATGGTGGCTGACTCTTTTCACTATTATAATCTTCTCATGGGCTTTTCTCATGGGTCAAAAATATAAAAAAACCCAACAATAACAACTTTGTTTTAATTTTTTAATTATTTTGACCCGCTAATTTTGAATTGAGTTTAATATAATACATGACAGAAGAAAAGTTTGGGGCTTGACTGGGCTCCACCCAGGTCAATTACTGATCCGCCCATGGTGGCGCGGGTGAGGTTTGGCAGCGGCACAATAAAGGGGTAGATTTGGGAGAGACGGGAATGAGATGTGAATGAATAAGAGAATGATGCAACTTTTAATCTTAAAACTAGTGTTTTTTTAAAATTAATTTTTTAATTTTTAGGTTTTTGAAATATAAAGCAATTTATTATTTGATATTTATTTGTATTAAAACTAACATAATTATATTTTTTTCTCCAACTATACTATATTAAAAAAAACATAATTATATTTGTATTAAATGTAACAATACTATATATTTTTTATATATTAATATTTATTCGAATCGAATATTTGAGAATATCAAATCGAATATCATAATTTTGAATTGTGTTCGTTAATTAATCGAATCAAAAAATATATTTTTATTTGTATCACAAATTTTCAAATTTGAATATCGAATCAAATATAAAGATTATTTGATTCGTATACATCCCTAATTAAAAGTGGATTACGTTTTCTTCTTCATCCCTACATAAGGATTATAAAACTACTACAATTTTTTCTATATCTTGGATGAGCAAATAAAATAGTAAATAAATAGAGAAAGGGAGAGAGAAATCATTTCCCTCCCAATAATGTATATTTTCAACATACCACAACAAAACAGAAGGGGTACCAATGACAACTCCACGTGCAAAAATTTGGCTACAAATGCTCTGCTCCAAAATCCAACCTATCCCTATGCATTTCAATTGTCCAGCACCAATTACATTCAGGGAGTTTTGATCTTTTTCTTTTAATGTTACAACAAGTGTATTTGGATCAAAATTTCAAGAAAAGAAGCACACAGGTAACAAAAATGGGTAAAAAAGAAAGAAATTATGTTGGAAACCATCTTTCAAGATTCTTCGAGCTTTGCTTCTTGTCACCAGATTGGGCAGAACTGCTTCCGGTGAATTTGGATCTGTACTGTTCAATCAGCCTGTCCAGTTTATCCATTACATCACGCCCCACTGGGTCGCTTCTTTTCATGCGTTTCCGGATACTTTCACTGCCATCGCCTTCCATTGATCGTTCAAATTGATTACGAGGCATCTTTTTTCTTGGCATGCCGGCGTCTCTTCCTTCTTTCTTATTCACAGTATTGGTTGGTATAGTCTCCTGAGCAGCACCAGCCTCTCTTCCTTTCCGCTTGTCCAAAACTTGTATCTTGGGCTTCTTCTCGGGCGAAAAAAACTCTGCTGTTAGCACCTCTTCTAGGACTTTTCTGCCCTTTGTTGCAACCTTCCTCACGGACCATTCCTTCACTAAATTTGTTCTCCCATTCCCCTTTTTTGTTACCGGAAGGCCTCAAACGAGGCATCTCCATCTCTAGACTTGCGTATTGTTGGGTTAGAGTTTGCAAAGGAACTGGCTCTGCTCGAATGATCATTTTGCCCGAAATTTCCTCTAGTGTCGTGTGGAGGTCCCTGCTGTTGCTGTGCTTGAAGCTTTTCTGCCTGAAGCTTCAGCTTCTGCACGTTATCTAGTGCAAACTCCACAATGGGGCGATGTTCAGCATCGAAGATATCTATAAGTCATCAACAAAGCTGCATTAGCTTTATCGAGACAAATTGCAAAAGGTTTTGGCTCTCTGTCGCAAGATATTGTCGTGCTACCGATCTCCAACAACAGAGTTACAGAATTGTAATTGATACTATAATTAGCTGGAGGAAGACTGACCAGGGTTGTTATTAAGAACTCTCAGGGCCACGAGTGCGTGTTGATGCTCTGTGAACTCTAAGAAAGCCGCCCCACGTGGATGACTTTTTTCACCTTCTTTTCGGACTTTTGAATCCTTCAAGATCTTCACTTCACTTGCAGAAAAAGTTAAAACAAATAAATTAGTGTCAAATAAACAAATCAAGCGTGTCAAATAACTGCTTTAGCATAAGAAAACTAGCAACTAATAACAATTTCAACCTGTTGAAGTATGGGCTTTTGCTTTGTTGCACGAGAAATTACAGCATTTATAAAAATCTTTTTCTGATCTTTTTCATTCCTAGTCTTTGGCACATTGTATACAATAAGCCTTGTCTTTGATACACGAAAGTTTGGAGACTGAAGCTTAGACATCTTATCTTCGTGCAACCTAAAATATGCTACAGCAGCAGAATCATCATATACGAAAAGATAAAGCAACTACTACTACATATGATAGCTCCGTAGTAGTAATCAAGGAAAGAAATATAACTCAAGATAGGGACCACAATGTTTATTAATTTTTTCAAAACCAATAAAACTAAATATATATAATATGATAGACACCAAGCAATGAAAGAAGAGATGCCGGCATGCTAAGAAAAAGGATGTTGTGGAAGGCGCTAATTTTTTTTGGATAAGACATGCTCAAATTTCAGAAGTAAGATAGGAACTTATTGTCCAATTAAAACCTTAGTTGGCGGAACATAGAACTTTATCCATGCATGCACTTTTTTCATGAAATCTGACAAATGTCCATGTTTTCAATTTTTCATCTTAACATTTTTGTAGAAGAGCTCCCAACACTTACTACTTCCTTTTTGACATGTTACTTGCTGAAACTCCTACGGCGGCAGACATTCCTTCCATTATGAAACCCTCCTGTCAAGAGATAGCCAAACATAAATCTAGGTGTTATTACACTTGAGTATATGAGAGAGCTCTAGATGCCTTGTTATGTTTTATATCAATAGGTAAAATTGTAATAAGTAGATAATTGGTAGGAAATGAGAAGAATCTGGAGACAAACCTTAGCCAGGTATACATTACGGTGGTCGCCGTCCTCTTTCTTAGCCTTTTCCAGTGCCTTATCTTTAGCTGTTTTTTTGTCCAGAGCCTTCAGCACTTTCACTGGCCGGCCTTTTGTTAAGATCCCCAGACCAACTACTGTGTTGGTTGCTGATAGTGCAGCACTGACCGCATCTGGTGTTGTAAACTTGAGAAATCCAGTTCCTCTTGGGCGCTTGCAGAGACGATAAGCTCACATAAACTTTGAGTATATCTAGATGATAAACCATAAAAAATGCAACATCCTTACTGACGAAGAACCAATGTTGTAAAAACCATGAAGCGGGAGTGAGGTGTTTTACCTTTTTGAGGCAAGATGGTCCGAGGTGTAAGGCTCGACAATAAAGAACAAAAAAAATTATAAGTAAAGTATAAAATAATAGATAACAAGTCTAACATTAAATTGAAAGATTTTTAAATCTTAAAAACATCAAAACAAAGTGGACATAAACAAGTAATTCATCAAAATTTAAGTCATCTCATTCATCATCATCATCATCAGTGTCCTCATTCTCTCTTGTCATTTTCTCATCCTCATTTTTTACCTAAACATATAAAGAGTTATAAATAAAAATATTTTAAATCAAAGTTTATCTTTTAGAATTTGTGTTATTCTTTCTCTTCTTATTTGTAGTCCTTGATGAAGAAGATATTCCCATATTTGGCATTTGTTAATCATCTAAATGATTCTCGATTTCTTGATCCAAATAATTATTCACGTATGCAGTTAGACTTTCAACACTACCACTTTGCTCATTCTCATTGCCAACATACCATTCATCATCGGAAGTCAAGTGGTCAACTTCCAAAGGGTCCTTATCTTTTGCACGATTTTTCACTTTGTGGTGTCTTGCTTTTAGCCTTCTATTGTACATGATATACACCACAAAATTGAGCTTGCATGTAGTCAAACGATTCTTTTTCTTTGTGTGCACCCATAAAATTAAATATTTATGTAAAATATAGAAATTGATTAAATAATAGTAATATATATTAAAAACAAAATACCTGATTGAACATACTCCAATTACGCTCACAAGCTGAAGATGAACATGTCAAACTCAATATTTTCACAGCAAACCTTTGTGGTTGAATCCACCATCAGCATGTAAATATTAAACAACAGATAATTAAAAAATATTATTACTTAGTAACTTACCAGGAGATCTTGTTTTATAATTATCTAACGCTATCTGTAGCTCATGTTTTGTTCTAAATGCATCCAATTAAAGATCAGTTTGTAACCAGTCTTCTTTGGAATCCGTTTTTGCATGCAAAACATCAAACCCTTATTAATTTCATAATGATCGGAGAAATCCGAAGAATAATGGTATCGAGAATTTAGAAAGTGAGATGCAGCATATAAATCACAGTGCAACTGATTTTCCCACTTTGCATCAATGATATCCCATATTTTTTTATAATCGGCAAGTTGACCTCCCAAATTTTTTGCAATCTCCTCATTGGGTGTATCGGTGGTACCATATATAAAACCTATTGCAGGTATTTGCTCACCATCCACCATTCTCAACACTTCCACTAATAGTCTTGTAGTATTCAAGGCATACGTAACACTACGCCAAAATCGTGGATCATTTAAAATTATCTTTTTTACT
The DNA here is from genome assembly GCA_036937905.1 of Salvia rosmarinus. Lineage (NCBI taxonomy): Eukaryota > Viridiplantae > Streptophyta > Magnoliopsida > Lamiales > Lamiaceae > Salvia > Salvia rosmarinus. The sequence continues at coordinate 24,264,251 of CM072819.1, read as the reverse complement.
GCTTTTCCATCGCTTTTGTTTGCCCATTCTGCAGAGGTAAACATAGCTTCTAAAGGTTGTCTCGACTCAATCAAAGTCAAAAAAGTTGTAGCAAATCTAGTGACCGCAGGTCGTATGAGCTCTCTCTTTGTGAATTTTCTCATCAGTGGCAACACAAATCCATGATTGTATACAAAATTGCTCACTTTCCTTGCCTTCAACAATGCATTCTTGTGTTGTGGCAACTCTCCAAGCTTCTCAAGCATCAAATCAATACAATGAGCTGCACATGGTGTCCAATATAGACTCTTTCTCTTCTCCATCAAAAGTTTTCCAGCAGCCTTGTAGTTGCTATCATTATCAGTAACAACTTGTACTACTATATCATCTCCAATTTCCTCCACAATGTTGTCAAGAAGCTAAATAGCATTTGGGTATCTTTGACAACGTCTGAAGCATCAATTGACTTGATAAAAACAGTCCCGTAGGGATTGTTAACCAAGATATTGATCAAGCTTCTCCCTCTCATGTCTTTCTATCCATCGGATAAGACCGAGACACCGTTCTGCACAGTTTTTTATTTCTTCAACACAAACCGTGATTGTCTTTACTTCTTAATTCAAAATCCAAGTACTCAGCTCATGCCAGGAAGAAACTCTCAAATATTTCCTATATAAAAAGCAATGAACCTGCACATGCTCGCAAATGAAGGGGACTCAATGCAGTTGAAAGAAATCTCATTTTCAAAGAAAAATCTTCCTATGTCAAATGTCATTTGTCTTCTTGCTTCTTTTGCATGCTGGGACATAACTTGTGGCGGATTTGTAGCTTGAGTCGAACGATCCTCATCATCCTCATGCACAAGAAACTTATCCATCGGTCCTCTTATGCTTCTTGTGTCAATTTCATGAGAAGGGTTCGATCCATGAGCACTGTCGCTTCCATAGTATGCTCTAGCATCAACCATTTCATCAAATTGTTCTTGTCGTTTTTGCTTTGCCGCTCCTCCCTTCTTAAGGTAGTCAGATATTTCTTGTTTTACCTCAATTGATACTTTTGGACAGGCTCTGACTTTCTTATGAGTGCAAGCAAGATGGTTTTCATTCTTCCAACTCCTCCTTTAATTTCTTGATGGCAAAAATTACACTTAATATACTTGTATCATTTAGATGGATTTGGAATTTCTGTCCCATACTTCCAAGCATGATCTTTTCTCGAACCCATAATCCTAATTTATAAAATTATTGAACTAACTTTAATTAAAGAATATGAATAAATTTAATTTCACATATGACATATCAAATCTTGAAATCAATAATTTCACACCAAATAATTATTTTATTTGGTGTAAAATAATTATTAATTAAAGTTGAAAACAATTGATAATAATAATATACGTCCAAATCATACATCACAAGTCCACTGGTGTGTTTAATTATCTGATTAAAGTCAAAAGTGGATAATGTATAAATGTGAATAATATATAAATGTATAAGTATAAATTGTAAAGTCAAAAGTGGATTTATTGAAAATGCAAACGTGTATGATTTATGATGTAGTTGTCTGAACTTAATCAGATAATTAAACACACAAGTGGACTTGTGATGTATGATTTGGACGTGTATTATTATTATCAATTGTTTTCAACTTTAATTAATAAATATTTCACACCAAATAAAATAATTATTTGGTGTGAAATTATTGATTTCATGATTTGATATGTCATATGTGAAATTAAATTTATTCATGTTCTTTAATTAAAGTTAGTTAAATAATTTATAAATTAGGATTACTGGTTCGAGAAAAGATCCTGCTTGGAAGTATGGAACATAAATTCCAAATCCATCTAAAGGATACAAGTATATTGAGTACAATTTGCCATCAAAAAATTAAAAGAGGAGTTGGAAGAATGAAAAGGATCTTGCTTGCACTCATAAGAATGTCAGATTCTGTCCAAAAGTATCAACTGAGGTCAAACAAGAAATATCTGACTACCTTAAGAAGGGAGGGGCGGCAAAGCAAAAACGACAAGAACAATTTGATGAAATGGTTGATGCTAGAGCATACTATGGAAGCGGCAGTGCTCATGTATCGAACCCTTCTCATGAAATTGACACAAGAAGCATAAGAGGACCGATGGATAAGTTTCTTGTGCATGAGGATGATGAGGCTCGTTCGACTCAAGCTACAAATCCGCCACAAGTTATGTCCCAGCATGTAAAAGAAGCAAGAAGACAAATTACATTCGACATAGGAAGATTTTTCTTTGAAAATGAGATTTCTTTCAACTGCATTGAGTCCCCTTCATTTGCGAGCATGTGCAGGTCCATTGTTTTTTATATGGGAAATGTTGGAAGGTTCCTTCCATGAGTTCAGTACATGGATTTTGAATGAAGAAGTAAAGACAACCACGGTTTGTGTTGAAGAAATAAAAACTCGTCAGAACGGTGTCTCGATCTTATCCGATGGATAGAAAGACACGTGAAGGAGAAGCTTGATCAATATCTTGTTAACAATCCTACGGACTGCTTTTATCAAGTCAATTGATGTTCAGACGTTGTCAAAGATACCCAAATGCTATTTAGCTTCGACAACATTGTGAGGAAATCGAGATGATATAGTGGTACAAGTTGTTATCGATAATGATAGCAACTGGCGTCACTGGAAAACTTTGATGGAGAAGAAAGAGTCTATATCGACACCATGTGCAGCTCATCAGATTGATTTAATGCTTGAGAGCTTCGAGAGTTGCCACAACACAAGAATGCATTGTCAATGCAAGGAAAGTGAGCAATTTTGTATACAATCATGGATTTGTGTTGGCACCGATGAGAAAATTCACAAAGAGAGAGCTCATACGACCTGCGGTCACTAGATTTGCTACAACTTTTTTGACTTTGGAGAGTTTGATTGAGTCGAGACAACCTTTAGAAGTTATGTCCACCTCTACAAAATGGACAAATAGTACTTGGACAAACAAAAGCGATGAAAAAACGGTGAAAAAGATATTTTAAATTATCCACGATTTTGGCATAATGTTACGTATGCCTTGAATACTACAACACCATTAGGGAAGTGTTGAGAATGGTGGATGATGAACAAATTCCTGCAACGGGGTTTATATATGGTGTCATCGCCAATGAGGAGATTGCAAAAAATTTGGGAGGTCAGCTTGCCGATTATAAAGAAATATAGGATATCATTAATGCAAAGTGGGAAAATCAATTGCACTGTGATTTACATGTTGCATCTCACTTTCTAAATCCTTGACACCAGTATTCTTCGGATTTCTCTAGTCATCATGAAATTAGTAAGGTTTGATGTTTTGCATGCAAAAACTGATTCCACAAGAAGACTGATTACAAACTGATCTTCAATTGGATGCATTTAGAACAAAACATGGGTTTTTCGGGCTACAAACAACGTTGGAGAGTTATAAACAAGATCTCCTGGTAAGTTACTTTTTTAATTATCAATTTGTTTAATGTTTACTTACTAATTAATATTTTTTATTCGCAAAAACTGATTGGTGGATTCAATATGGAGATTCAACCCCAAAGCTTCAAAGGTTTGCTGTGAAAATATTGAGTTTGACATATGCATCTTCAGCTTGTGAGCGTAATTTGAGTATGTTAAATCAGGTATTTTGTTTTTATATATATTGCTATTATTTAATCAATTTCTATATTTTACATAACTATTTAATATTTAATTTATAATTTTATAGGTGCACACAAAGAAAATGTATCGTTTGACTACATGCAAGCTCAATTCTTTGGTATATATCATGTAAAATAGAAGGCTGAAAGAAATACACCACAAAGTGAAAAGTTGTGTAAAAGATAAGGACCCTCTGAAAGTTGACCACTTGGCGTCCGATGATGAATGTTATGTTGGCAATGAGAATGAGCCGAATGAGCAAAGTGGTAGTGTTGCAAGTCTAACTGCACACGTGAATGATGATTTGGATCAAGAAATCGATGATCATTTAGATGATTCACAAATGTCAAATGTGGGAACATCATCTTCATCAAGGACTACAAGTAAGAAGAGAAAGAATAACACAAATTCTAAACTTTGATTTAAAATTTCAAGTTAAAATATTTTTATTTATAACTCTTTATATGTTTATTTACTTTCATAATTACATTGTATGTAATTTAGGCAAAGGTAAAAAATGAAGGATTGAAATGAATTCGATTGATGAGGATGTTGAGGAGATGACAAGAGAGAATGACAATGATGATGAATGAGATGACTTAAATATTTAAATTTTTGATGAATTACTTGTTTATGCCCACTTTATGTCTTTGTTTTGATGTTTTTAAGATTTAAAATCTTTTAATTTAATGTTGGACTCATTATCTATTATTTTATACTTTATTTATAATTTTTTTGATTTTTTTGTTCCTTATTGTGCCTCGGACCACCTCGAGGCTTACCGCCTCGCCTCAAAAAGGTAAAACACCTCACTCCCGCTTCACACTTTTTACAACATTGGATTCGGGTGAAACAGGCGTCAGATTCGGAGTTGGCGCCGCCAACCACCTTCTCTATGGTTTTGATTCGAGTCTCTCACGTCGTCATGGGTGAGGCAACAGCGGCATGTCTGACCATTTGATAAAGTAAAAGGTGATTGAGGGAGAAAAGATGATGAAAATTAACAGATAGGAAACAAAAGGAAAAAGAGAACACTCATCCGAAGAGGCTATAACAATATTGTTGAACTGAATATTATAAATCTAATGACTCTTTAAATAATGATTCAGAAACCTAATGAAACCCTAGGCACATGTATTAAGGGCTTGGCCTAAACTGAATATTTAAAACCCAACAACTAACACTAAAATAAATCATAACGAATCAAAATATGAATACTACTAGAAAACAACTAATTAATAAACCTAATAATCTACTATTTAGTAAACTCTATCAATTACCATCTACTGTGGTGGCGGAAGTATTATTGCCAGATGCATAGATCTTTTTTGAAACAGCCCAATCAACAGCAACTGGTCTTTTACCAATTTTTTTCCCATTTAAGTTTTGGATGGCCTGCACGGGTAAAATAAAAGATGAATGAGTTATACTCTTATCTAATCTTTTTCCCAAACCCCTTACCCCAGGCGCCAGACCATCTTTCCCATCACAACTTATAACAAACCTCTGGAGAATAATAGCAGCAGGCAGCAACACAGACTGCATCGAGATATCTCTACATTAGGCATATTATTCATCATACAAGCTGAACCTCATATATTTAGGCAAGTTCTACGCCCTCGTTCACGAATATTTAACTTATCCTCTTTCTGTATTATGGTTTCTTTATCTATAATAAAGAAAAATGACAAGCTATTTCCTAGGCTAGTTGACCACAATACCAAATACTCCCTCCGTCCACCAAATACGTTCGATTAATTCCATTTTGGTCCGTCCATAAAAAAATGTTCATTTTCCTTTTTTAGAAACATCAACTTTACATTTTTACCCTAAACCTAATCACTTATTTACCAAAAAAATCACCCATAGGCCACATTTTTACACCCATTATCCATTAATATATTCATTTATTATCTCTACGGCACACCTTTTAATCCCACTATCTATTAATCTATTCATTTATTATCTCCACTCACTTTACACTTATTACAATTTATTAAAACCTGTGCCACATAAATCAATGAACGAAAATGGTGGGCGGAGGGAGTAGGAAATTTCATATCAAGTTTTTACATACTTTTTCTGCATCTTGCTTTGATGTGAATTTTACAAATGTGAATCCTTTTGATACCTGTAAAAGGCAAATAGAAGCAAAAAATAAGTAAAACAATAATGTAGATCGAGGGAAGAATAGCTCAAACAAAGAGACATGTGTTTTTATTAATACCAAGTCTCAGGACATCCCATACAAATCCTTCAGCAGCAAACATCTCTCTTATCTCAGCCACTTTAGCCTGCAAAGCAATAGTAAACAATAATGACGATAAGGACACTAGCCTGCAGAGAACAAAATCACCGAGTGCGACTTGCAAAAGTGTGACGATAAAGCAAGCACTGAAAAAACAAATAGGTAACTATCAAACTTAAAAATCAAAATATCTAAGTAAATGACAAGAACCTTGAATGGAAGATTTCTGACAATAAGCTTCCACTTCTGAGTTTTAGAGCCCTGGGACAACACATTCAACATTCAAAACATTTCTTGATGAAAAATCATGATAACTAACAAAGGAAAATCCAGAAGAAACAACATATAGTGTCTAATAGAGAATTGAAGCAATAAGTGGCAACCAACAACTATAAATGTCCAAGCTACAAACATAAAGGTTAAGCCAAGAAAATGGAAAGTCCTATATGGACAAAAGGTCAAAACAAGTTCAAAAACAAAAGAAAATACCAACCACAAATCAAACAAATATTCAAGTGGCAATCAAGTCAAGCATAAGTTTCCAGTATTTAATTTCCAGGTCTATTGAGGTGGAAGATTCACATCGGTGCCAACCAAATAACTTTGGGGTGTTAAGTTATCCCATGGAAACAAATATAAGCTGACCCCCAAATTGTTTGTATTGAACAATGGAGTGAGCCAGAGTTCCAAACCAATAAAACAAAGTCCACAAACACATTATTTTGTTTTTTGTTAAAACTTGTTAGAATTAAGTAGTCAAGTAGAATACTAACAATACAGACTTAACCTCCACCAACCAACCCTACAGCCAAATACATGTTTTACACAAGAAAGATGCAAAATCTAGAATCACTAAAATCCATACAATAAGTGAAACAAAAGTCCATAACAGTGCTTCTTTTCATAAGTAAAGACCGCCAACAATTTGCACATCAAATGGGAAAACCTGAACAAAATGTATCTCTACATCTCCACCAAGTTGGCGTGCCCAAAAAGATCTCCCTTGTATCTCTTTCTGGTGTAGTGCTGCAACACACTCATGAGCTGATTTTACACTTGTATAAAGTACAGAGGAAGCATTCATTTTGTATCCATCTTGAGCTAGCCCTGAATTTTTTTACATAAACCAGTACATATCCCCACACCAATACCATATCCAAGCATCCAAAGCCTAAAGAGTGGGATATAAAACAGCATTTACAAGTACTCTAGATCTTTCAACTAGATATGGTTGATTTTCAAATAAAACTACAGATAGCATACAGCATTGCAAGTATGGGTAATTCTGAAGCAGTCAATCAAGTGAACAAAATAGAATGGAAATGCAAAGAAGAGTGTGGCAGGCATTAAAACATTGTAAGAGTTCCAGAAACATTAGAAAGTCAGTGATAGCATCAATAACATGATAATAATCATAATATTGGTGAAATATTGTTAAGAACTATGTGAAAAGCATATTCACCAAAATAAGGTAACTCTATCCCTCTCGCATACTAATCTAATATAACGCAGGTCCTGAGATTTTCTCTTATTTTTTAGAATTAATTTGGGGCTAGTAGCAATCTTCAGAACTGCATATTTCTCACTACCTAAAGCCTTATACAGGATTCATTTGCTTGTAAGGACCAGAAAAGAATGAAACGTAGAGATCCCCGAGTCTATCATATGTCTCATTATTGAATGTTCAGTAAGAAAGATTCTTCAAATTTCTTCTTAACGTGGTGTTGAAGTTCTCCCTCTGGAAGTGGGTAAGTGACAGAGCATACAGTCCCAACCTCTCTTGCTTGACGATGAACTTCCTCGGTGATATTATTATCAAGGTGACTACCAAATATGACAGTCTTAGCAACCCTGTTCAACATTAACTTTAAGTTAGACCACAACAATTGATTTGAGTAGACTAATTGAAAACATCAATACAATGATTGCATCATAGGTTTTCTCAACTACAATGTTCAGCAAACACATATTATCTCCGTCCACGAAATGTATCATATATTTGACCGGCACAAGTTTTAAGAAAATAGTTTGTAGATACTTTTTGAGTGGATAAAGTGGGAACTTTAAGGATAAAATAGAAGGAGATAAAGTAAAATGATGTGCTAAAATGGAAAGAGGGATACTTTTTTTGTGGATGCCCAAAATAGAAATTATGGGATACTCTTCGTGGACGGAGGGAGTATACACCAATAAAGGATCTTGTACTTTAAGTAAACCTTTGTTTTCCAGATATTTTTACTTCACCAGGGGTAGCTGAAACATCCTTCCCTTTTCTTTTCTCCCTCACCTCACCTAATCATTACAAATTGATAATGATGAAATCATAACTCAAAGTTTAATGTGTGAGCATATACGGGGATGTGCTCGGTGTGGGACTTTAAGAGATGGGGAATCGCAATGAAGTATGGTAGTTCTTTTTTTGTCTGGGGTAATTGTTCCCCAACAATCACTTGCAACTGGGAATGCAACATACCCCCCTACAAGAGGGGGGTATGAAATCCATTCCCCATCCATCACATACCCATTCCCATAAAGTTCCAAGCACTACCTAAATCTGAGCAATCCAGAAGCAGAACTTTTTCCTTTAATATTTGGAGTCTTATCAGGTTTGTCTGCAACTGCTGTTTCAACATCTTTGTCTGCAACTTCAATTTCAACAGCTTTGTCATTCTTTGTTTGGACAGCTTCCTCAGATTGACCTAAAAGAGTGAAAAAAAAAAAAATTGAAACATTTTCATTGCTTCTCAAATGATCACATGGTAGGAAAAGCACAAACAAGAAATAACACATTACTCCAACCATAGATTAAAATTAACCTCTAGACTAGAGAAAATTCTACATATAGGAGCATGTTGTGCAATAACACACTCACAAGACCTTGATTCTCTTTAGCTCGGCATTGCTCAAGTGGAGCACGATGTGTAGCTAGTTTAGCCACAATCTTTCTACCACCAAGAGTTGAACCATTTTTCAGCTCAATGGCAAGGTTAGCATCTTCAACAACAGCAATTAGAAATCCATAATTAGCCACACCATCCCAGTTCAGTCAAAAAGGATGACTCAAAATCCAACTCAACTTACAACTGAACACCAACTGAACACAGCCAAATCCTCGGTGTTCAGTGGACCCTAGCATATAAACAAACAGCAAGGAGAAGCAGCAATTTTGGGTGGGGGTAAAAGCTAGCCTCAGGAATAAATTCAACCAACATAAACTCCAAATAAGCTTTCAAGAAACTATACAATTACCAAATCCCAATTCTCATAGGCAACTGGGACACCCATTGAAGTGGGAACTTTTTAAAAATTTAAATTCGATTCATAAAATGGCATTTCTCAATTATCCGCTCAAGGAGCATACTTTTCTTCATAACCATAAAGCAACGTCGTATCGGTCCGACATCACTGAACGCTTCTTCCAACTAAGATATCAAGACAATAAACCATAAAATAATCTCCAGGACTTAAGACATTTGCTGCAGAAATAACAAATATTTGCATATTTACCACACGTATAATGACCACTCCAGCACATACAAAGCAAGCAATCAGCATGTGAGAAGTTAACAGAGCGTTAGTTAATGAAAACGGCAAATTCGCAACGAAAATGGTGGAAGGAGATTGCTGATTTTCGCCGCTGTCCTTCATTTTCTTGTTTTTCCCATCGCCGCTTCAACTTGAAGAAGAAAAACTGGAAGAAGTGACGAGGATAATAGTGTACAATTCGAAGGAAGGGTGCTGTGGACGTCGGATATATCACGGCGGTGGAGACGCCGATTTCTGGTGGCGAGGTTTGTAATCGGGATTTATGAAGGGTTTTTGTGAACGGGCCCAATAAGGGCCGTTGTAATTGCAGCCCGAAACGGATTTGGGCCGCGGGTCCGGGCCAGAAACTGACGGATAAAAAATTCACACTTCATTATTTTCAAAATATGTCGATCTCTATCCATTCATGTATAAAAAAGAATGGGGTGGTCTCCACGCACAGTAAGACCCTCTTAATTAATTAATTAATTAACTAATCCTAATTAATTAATTAATTAAAATTAATTAATTTAATAAATTTTGATTATAAATTAATAAATAATTGTTCTAAATTAATATATCTTAATTTTGAATTAATAAACTCTAATAGTGAATTAATAAACCCTAATTTTGAATAATAAACTCTAATTTTGGATTAATAAACTCTAATTGTGAATTAATAAACCTTAATTTTGAATTAATAAACCCTATTTGGAATTAATAAATCCGAATTTTGAATTAATAAACCCTGATTGGAAATAATAAACCCTAATTTTAAATAATAAATCATAATTTTGAATAATAAACCCTAATTATAAATTAATAAACTCTAATTATAAATTAATAAATCATAATTATGAATTAATAAACCCTGATTATGAATTAATAAATCTTGATTATGAATTAATAAACCATAATTATGAATTAATAAATTATAATTTTGAATTAAAAATTAAAAATTAATAAATTTAATTATAAATTAACAAAATCTAATTATCCTTACTCACCATAATTAATATATAATTATTTTAACAAAAAACAAAGGTGAGAGACGGAGCTCATCCAAATTTTTATCTAAAAGAATAAAAACAGAACCACGTCAAGAATTCATTCTTTCCCCACTAAAAATTGCAAGTCGGCTACAAGCCTATAATAATGTATTTTGCAAAAGTTGTGTAGATATCTGGAGCTTGCTTCAAGGTAGAGACTCTGCTTCTCCACTTTAGAGAAGCGAAGGCGCCGTAAATTCTGTTTCCTTTTTTTTTCTTGTGGATTAGAATGGAAGAGAATGAGTTTTCTTAAACTCGCATGATGTGTTCTTTTTTTTTGGTAATGTAATACAGAAATTTTAAAGGCTGCGTCACGGTGGACTCGAACCCGAGACCTTTGGCTTCGGGCATTAACCACACTACCACTAGGCCAACACACACACACATGATGTGTTCTTTCAAGTTAGGGATGTTAGCATTGTTTTTCTCATTTCATTTTGAACCAAAATTTCACCTTCTATTTCAAATTTTTACCTTTCTCCCCTCGACCAGTAAACTGTAAATCTCCAGATGCGATGCACATTATTGTGGATGCATTTTCCTTTTTCTTCTGTCGAGGAAACACTATCTATGACTCTTTTTCGGGAACGCAGAAGCTCACCATATTTAAAAGAATCATAATTCAAGAGGATAGGATCTCGAATCCTAGTTAGAGAAGACTTTGATTCGAGATTCAGGTCAATACATTGTGTATAAATAGAGGCTAGATTAGACGACATAGATCATTCACCTCTTTGTAATCACTTCTTATACCTCAATACACATACTAGCTATCTCGCCTGGACGAGATCTTATTCACGATCGAACCACGAAATCTTTGGTGTTCTTACGCATTTAATTCCCTTACGAAATTAAGATCGATCACCGCGCCGTCTGTGGGAACAAAATTTTGTGTTTTCGATCAACCACCGCATGTGAAATAATCATGACCAGTACACCGTAAGCCATGCATCCAGGACCGTCGCCGCAACAACAACGCCGACGGCGAAGGGAACGACGAGCTCAATGGAAGAGCCCAATCGAGAAGAAACCCCGAAGGACATATCCAAAGTCTCGACGAGCACGGACACCCCGCCCGCAGGAGGCAAGTTACCATAGCGAAGAAATCGCAGCAATAATCCAGGGAACATCCGCCGCAAGTAAACCTCGACGACGCCGCGGGATTTCTCGAGAAAAATAAGGAGAGCTTTCTCCGCACCTCAACGCTGATGTGGTCGGCCACGCCCCAAGAACGGAACACCAAGCCTCATCTAGACACGAGGCATCACAACGAGAGGTCGGGGCCCAAACCGACCGCGCAGCGAGCGAGCAACGCGGAGAGGACGCCGTGATCGCCGCCAAGCCGACCTCGATCGCTGAATAGATCAATCCAATGAACTCCGCCCGATCTCCGTGGGACGAGCAGCGCAGAAAAGGCATCGGGGCCACCGCCAAGTCGGTCCGAGTCACCTAAACGAGTTCGATCGTCGAACTCCGTCCCGCCTCTCGAGGACGGCCGATGGATACGGAAGATAGTCACCCCTGTTCTCAAATAGAATACTAACACTTTCTCCTGATAAATACGGGTACCAAGCATCGCCCCTATGACGGGCCGAGGGATCCACGTAACTTCCTCTCGCAGCCCAATACAACATGATCAACCAACGCCTCACCGCTCATATGTGTAAACTCTTCCCGAGTTACTCGTCGACAACGCCCGCAGTGGTTCGACGGTCTACCACGGAAGCATCGGCCCTATCGCGACCGATGGCACCTTCCATCGGGTTCTTCCAAAAGCCGAGTCAAAACGCCATCGCACACCTCCTCACCATAAGGCAAAGCCGAATGAGTCCATCATGACTTCATGACAAGGTTTAACAAGGAGTGTTTAAAGGTCGAAGACGTGAACGACCGCTGGTCATCTCGGCCTTCCAAAACGGCATCTTCGCCGGGGCCTTATACCGAGAGATCGCTGGCACGAACCCCGTCTCGCACAGAGTCAGTGGCGCATAGCCAACCGTTCGCCAAAGCGGACGAGGCCGACAAGAAAAGCGCCGCGATAAGGCAGACCCTCGGAAAAGGAAGAAGAGACGAAGGAAGGAAGATCGGAACCAGGCGTGCGTCACTGAAAGATTACATCGCCCGATAAAATCCAGTGCTCGGTCCGCTGACGCCTGAACGACCTCAATACACCCTCACGACGGCCGAGGGCGTAAATCACGACTCCATATGAACTGCTCGAGAAGCCTCGACCGATGACGTGAGGAAGAGGTGCCGACCTATGGATAAATACCGCCATTCCATGATGATTACGGCACGACATCAAGAGTGCAAAGAGCTCATGGTGAAATAGAGATGCTAGTTCGGGACGGATCCTCAAGAAATACCGAGGACAGAGTCGCCAAGCCGACCAAAGTCAAAAGAAGAAAAGCGAGAGGAAGAGGGAAATCAAGGCCCCTACAATAAAACGAAGCACAACACCGACGAGGAAGGAGATGACGAACCCAATATGACGGGGTGATCTCCACTATTACGGGCTCCCCGTGAGTCACGAAGTCCTCCCGAAGGCCGATGTCCAAGTCCTAAAACAAAGCGAACTTACCAACAAGAGGTTCGAAAAGGACGAGGCGATCACCTTCTCCGAGGATCGACCCTCGCGCTCGCGACAAAGACTCCCACCGTGATGCGTCGGTGATCCGTAGTAGTCGCAAATAAGTTGGTAAAACGCGTACATCGACAACAAGGCCGGTGAGCATCCTCTTCAAGGAATGCTTGACAAGCTAGGAGAGAAGAAGACACCGCACAGCACCGCCGCCACTCAAGCTTCGTCCGTGAAGAGACGCTACCAAGGAATAATCGAGCTACCCGTCACGGTGGGAAGGCACCAACAACCTCGACCAAGGTGGTGCGGTCAGAAGTGAAGGCCCACCGCCTATAACATCATACTAGGCGAGATTGGCTGAACGTAAGGCGCGGATGCTCAACGCACCACCGACGATAAAGATACCCACCACGAGGGGAACACCGTGATCCGAGGTGATCGCAAGCCAAGGAATATATGCAAGTTGCCTTTACGAGGTGCCGGGACCTCGGTCCAAAGACCCACAGCATAGCAATTAAGGAAACCCGAGGAGTTGAGTCGAGGACATCGCCACCCCACGGCGGTCGTGGAAGAGGTCGCATTGTGCAGACGAGCCATTGAAGGTCGCCCGTGTTGGTTTCACCACGGCACCAAGTGAAGGATCGATCATCCAACCCTAAGGGAATTCGGACGTGTTTGTTGGTCTCCCCGACATGACCGAGTCTCGCCGAGTATCATCACTCACCGCCAACATCGACCAACATAAAGCCGCTCGATGTAAACAAAGAATCTTCGCAATTAACGGAACCAAGTCATTTATGACGAGGTGAACCACTATTAAAAGCACGATACTGCTCGAGGTCAAATATCCGACCGGATAGCCAACCCGTGATGGTGAAGAAAGGAGGAGGGATGGCGAATGTGTATCGACTACACCGACCTCAATAAACATTGCCCAAAGGATTGCTATCCCTTCCCAACATTGACAAGAAGGTCGACGCTGGTCGGATACTAAGTCTTCGCTGACTTATACAAAGGGTATCACCAAGTCCCGATGGACGACGAAGACGCTGCCAAGACAGCCTTCATTACCGACTTCGAGTCTTTGCATATAAAAGATGCCATTCGCCTTAAAATGCAGGGGCTACCTATCAAAGGATGGTGGACAAAATATTTCACCCTACATAGGTCGAATGGAGGTATACGAGATGACATCGTCGTCAAGAGCAAGGAAGAAGTCGCATGTGTGGCCGACCTCCTGATCGCCCTCGGCCTTCTTCGAAAATCAACCTAAAACTAAATCCCCGTATGCACGTCACATCCGGTCCGAAAGTTCTTAGGGTGTTGGGTTTCACAAGAAATGGCTAAAAGCAAACCCGCCCAAGGTCCAAACCATTTTGCAAATGAAGATGCCAAGACCATCCATGACGTACAATAAGTCGACAGTGTGATAGTCAAGATTAAGCCGCTTTCTTTCAAAAGCCGCGGATAAGCAGCCACCCTTCTTTAAGATACTCAAAAGGCCCCAAATTCTCATGGGACGAGGTGCACAGTCCGTCAAGACCTCAAGATCTACCTCGCCAAGCTCCCCACTCTATCCGTCCCGAAAGAGGGAGAGGTCCTTTTCTCTACCTCCGCCTCTGACGAGTCTATAAGTGCGCCTTGTACGGGAAGAAGGACGCCAACTCCGGTATATTTTATCACCGAGCACTAAAGGTCTTAAACGAGGTATCACCGGAGAAGCTTGCCTTAGCATTGGTAAATGCCGCGGGAGACTACGTCCGCATTTCCATGCACATCGCATACAAGTCCTCATCGACTACCCACTTCGCAAGTATTGACGAAGCCCAAGCATCGTGGAGAATCGCGAAATGGGCAATCGAATCGGGCGAGCACGATATATCCTTCTCGCCCGCCAGTTATCAAAGGTCAAGCCTGGCGGATTTCCTTGCCGAGGCTAACTTGCCGAAAACCAAGCCCACCGAGTCCGTGACGATGCCAAAGCCGAACCCATGGTTGAAACACCGAGGGAGGCCGGCAACTCCACGCCGACGGGCTTCGAAAACAGCAATGAGCGGTATCTTACTCCTAGGCCCGGACAACCAAGAGATCGCTTACTCACTTGGTTCACATTCAAAATACGAACAACGTTGGAGTACGAGGCATCGATCGCAGACTTCGCCGCTCAAAGTCTCCGGACACGAGCCGCAAGTTCACAGCGATTCTCAAGTCGTCAGAAGCCAAATGTTGGGAAAATACGAGGCAAAAGCGATGAATGAAGAAGTATCTTGAAAAGCAAAAGCTCAAGAACGGACTTTCTCACACTTCCAGATAGTTCGATCCCAAGGGAGCAAAATAGCCGAGCCGACATCTTAAGTAAATTGGCCTCGCCATCAACGAACCCGCCAAGAGAGAAAGTCCAAAGGTGAGCATAAACGATGCCAAGACGGAGCCGAGGTCAACATAGTCTCGGATGAAGAACCCAATTGGATGACTCCCATTCGAGAGTACTTGGAGAGGCTAATCGCCTCACGACAAGCTCGGAGGCTAGGAGGATCCTCGAACAAATCTCGCGATATACAATCGAGCAGGAGTCCTATACTGAAAGTCATATCTCCAACCTCTTAAGGTGCTTGGGTCCGAACCGAGCTAATTACGTTTCTACGAAATACACGGTTCGTGTGGAAGCCACATCGATCCCGAGCCTTGTCAAAGAAAGTCATGCGATGGGGATACTATTGGCAACAATGTTCCAAGACTCAATGGACCTCGTAAAAAGTGTCCGGTGTCAAATCCATGGAACGCACTGGCTACCACAGCACCGACCTCACCTCCGCATGCAGCCCCTCGCCATTTATGCAATGGGGATCGACATTGTGGGCCCTTTGTAAAGCACCGTGACGCCCAATTTTTAATTGTTGCGATCGACTACTTCACGGTGGGTGGAAGTCGAGCCCTCGCTAAAATCACAAGCAAGAACGCCTCAACTGTATGGAAGAACATAGTGTGTCGCTCAGCATCCCCATATCCTCCTTTCTGATAACGGAACACAATTCACGGATAAGACATTCAAAGATTGGTGTCAAGAGCTTCGATCCAACAAAGTTCACCTCGGCCCATCCTCAAGCAAATGGTCGGACCGGTTACCAACAGACCATCGTAGGGTCTAAAACTCGCTCGACCGAGCTAAAGGCCTGGGTGAAAAATTTACCACGTGTCTTATGGTCGCATCGAACAACACCCGGACTCGAACGGAGAAACACCATACGCTTGGTGTATGGAACCAAGCGTTGATCCTCGCAGAGATCGGAGTACCGAGTCCCCGCACTATCGACTTCTCCGCCAAGCAAATGGGAAAATCTACGAGCTGATCTAGACCTACTCGAAGAAAGAGAGACCTCGCCACATCAAGGCTCGACAAGCAACAAGTAGCTCAAGATACAACCGCGTGTTAAAACCCGACAATTCCAAGTGGGCGACTGCATCTCAAAATAATGAAGTCAAGAAAGCCGCTCACCGGCAAGTCGGAAGCCACATGGGAAGGACCTTACCGGGTCGACGAAGTCCTCAAGAAAGGGGCCTATAAGCTCGCTTAATTGTCCGGTGAGCAATTACCCAACGCATGGCACATCATCCATCCAAGAAATATTATGCATAAGTGTCATGGTCGGGTCTTGTTCGTCGTATTTTTAAAGTCCTGCTTTAGAGTCCGAGTCTTATTTGGTGGTCGCGTTATCTTTTATCAATAAAATATTATTTTTACGAGTTCTACTTGTCACTAATGCATAATTAATCTTCACATTATTTACCCTCACGGAGGACAAATTCCTCGGCGGAGGTCGATTACATTCGCTTCATACGAATGTAAATTTAAACGCAAGATGCCTACATACGAGATCGACTACCTTCGCTTATTTCAAGCCGCTCTCTATGTAGATGAAGGGACCACCCTCCCGATAACCTCGGCAAAAACAGAACCATGCCTACATACGAGATCGGACTACCTTCGCTTATTTCGCCGCTCTCTATGTAGATGAAGCGACCACCCTCCCGATAACCTCGGCAAAAAGGAACCATTCCTACATACGAGATCGACACCTTCGTTATTTCAAGCAGCCTTCTATGTAGATGAAGGGACCACCCTCCCGACGATCTCGGCAAAAAACAGTGAACCCCACCTTCGTGCGAGAACGATTTCTTTCGCTATTTCAAGCGGAATTCTCACGAGGACGAACTACTGTGATATTACTCTTGTTCAAATACAAAGTCAACAAGAAATCATTCTTATTAAATAAAAGATGTACAGTTACATTTTACGAGGACGGAGCGGATCGGGAAAAGTCGAGCCAATCCCTAGAAAATCGGAATTCACTCATCTATACTAATCCTACCTCTACCTCGTCCCTGGTCTATATTACGGGCCCGCCATGCGACCTCGGTCACTGACGATGCAGCTCTGCGAGCTCGACCTCGCCACTTGATGACGCCCGGTCTCGACGCCTTGAGGGTCCACGACGCTCGAGGCAACAGCGCACCTCTCTTGTGCGCGCCACCCCGGATCGTCATAATTTGGTTAATTTATTCTAGATCGAGAAGCTCCGTGAAGAAGAGGCCTCGCATCCCGTCAAGCATTTCGCCGAGCTGTGGTTGTCGAGCGATGACGCTTTGTAAATTCTCCCGAGCCTTTTAATTCACCGATCGCTCCAAGAATTGCCGGAGGTCCACCATATTCGGCGGTACCTACTCTGACAACGGGCAAGACCTCGACAACCTGGCTTCAACTTCCGGATCGCCATCCCACCATTTCGATGGATAACCTCCTCGTACTCGGCATGCTCTCGCCTATCACCTTGCCTTCTCCTCGGCGACCTCGAACGCCTCCTCCATTCCAAAAGCGAGCACGGAGCTCGTCGCGCCTCTCCCGAGCTCTATGCTGACATCGACTCACCAGACGTGACCAAGCTGCGCCTTTATATGGAGGAGTTCGACCTCTTTCAACTCAAGAGCCCGCGATAGGTCTTCGATTCGGTTCAACCAAGGAGAAGCATCAAGCATTTCGAGACAATCAATAAAAAAGATAAGTTTCTTAACATAAACTTGTGATTTTATTAACATGCCTTAGGCAAAATCAATGTACATTTACATTCAAAAAAAAAAAAAAAGTGAAAAGATGGGGGATCAATCGGCCTCCGGAAGCTTCGACCACATCCGCCGCCTCCGGCTCGGATAGCCTCACCTCTTCCACTATTTTTCGCCCGTCCGCTTGGCCTCTTCGGGAACCACCGAGTCTCGACGCCGCCAAGCATTAGCCTCCCACGACCCCTTAACATGATCGATAATAAAGCGGTCGGGGATCCCGATCCACGGACGAACGCGAATGACTCCGCGACAAAAGAACCGGAGGAGAGGCGAGATCCGCAAGACGGAAGCTCCTTCAGCCGCGGACGAGCACATCAAAATAGGCCTGCCTCGTGACATCATCCTCGGTCTTCTCGCACCCATACTGCTTTGTCCAGTGTCGGGTAGTCTCGGCGACCTCTCGATGGCATCCGAGACGGCGCGTTTATTAAGCACCTCACCGCGTCCGAAACCATCCCGAGAAGTCACCGACATGAACAGCCTCTCCGCAAAAGGCACGGCGTTTCTCCTGCGAGCTCGCCATGTCCGCCTCCCGACGGCGAGCTTTGTCCCCACCTCGCCCTTCATCAGGCAACCTCGCCGCCGCCTACTGCCGCCTCCGCCATAGCTACCTCCTCCGACCGCCCTGCCGCCGCCGCCTCATGGCCGTCGATCCGCCGCTTTTTGTTTGACGAGGTCCCTGATCTTAGCCTCCTCCTCGGATATTTCTTGAGCGGAGGTATTCTCCGCCTCACCTCCCGAGCATACCGGCCACCTCACAAACCGCAGAACGGCGCTTTCAAGTAATCCGATATAAGATCGGATACTTTCGACACCTCGGCCGCCACGCCCTCGACCCCTACACAATATATACATCGGTCGGGAAGAACACAATTTTATACTACTACACAAAGTATAAGGACAGTACAAAACCTCTGAAAGAGAGGCTGCTTGGGCACCGATGATCTCGTGACTCACCTCGGCAGAACCGAGGACTCAGGATTACATGCTTCCGCCTCTTCAAGCGCTTGAGTGGCTGCGCGAAGGGATCTCGAGGCTCCGCACCCATTTCGGGCATGTCTCGATATCCTTCAAGGTCGTGGACGGCGGCTCAATCGCAGAGATCGGCTCGGCCAGAGATCGGCTCCTTCCTTTCTTCTTTTTTCCTTAGAAGGTTCACTACCAGAAATACATAGGTCAAGATCAACACGTATAATCATGGAATAAAAAAAAAAAAAGAAGGAAGAAGGGGCCTCACCCTTCACCGACTCCACCCTGGAGGTAGGATCATAAGGGGCTAAGCCCGCCACGCAAGCTCGGCCTCGAGAAGACCTCGTCAACAAGGCCAATTTGTCGGTCCTCTTCCAGTCACCAAGCCCTTGTCGACAACACACGGCGATCTTATCGATCGCCATGGAAACCCATATGTCTCGAAACCGACGTAAGAAGAACTTCTTCGCCAGTTGGAGATCTTCGATTTAATCTTTGCTTTGAATTTCCTACGGGTGATAGATAATACCACCCCGAGCCGCCTCTTCGCTTGCAAAAAAGAATGACAAGCCCAAGGTCAAAGGAAAATTATGCTATAGCATGACACCTAGAGGCGCTCATATGCCGGAATGAGTTCGGCGAGAGTTGGGCAAGAGATATGCCAAACATCTCTGAACTCAACATATACATAAGGATAAGGAAGACGAAGACCAGCCTTGAGGTCGCCCTCATACACGGTAATAAAACCATCCGGAGGCACAAGCCCTGTCCTCCTGGACGGGGCAACGAACTCAATACTAGAGGGAATACTATATTGAAAACAAATATCCCTAATATCAGAAATACCTAGGATTGAAGAAAAAGAAGACACTTTGCCGCAATCCCCCACTGAGGGGAATCGCAGACTACACTCAGAAAGAGGCATATGAATACGGGTAAAAACAGGCAGAGACACTAACGAATCAGACGGGGGAACAGACAAGATTTGACGCTCAGGCGACTCGTTATAGGAAGAAGTAGCCATTACTTACTTTTGTTTATCGATGAAGAAGACAAGAAGCTTCAAGTCGTCAATGGCGCAGAATAAACTGTTTCTCGCAGAAGGCAGAGAGTTTTTTGAAAATCAGAGAAATGTAGAAGGCAAAGTGATAAGAGATATTGCGTATCAAGGAAGACATTCCCCTAATATGCACTTTATCGGGAATCCAACCGCTGCCAATTTAATGCGCATTAAATGCGTATCCGCGTCCCGATTCAAAGAACGGCGAAAAATCCGTTTTGCCCCGACGCAACGCCGTCGGTGAAGCCAAGAATAAGAACTCGACAACGCCTCGTCGGTGAAGCGGTCAAGACCTCGCTTAACGCCCGTCGGTGAAGCGGTCGAAAACCTCGGCAAGGCCTCGTCGGTTAAGCCAAGAAGAAGACCTCCGCTTAACGCCCGTCGTAAAGCCCGGTCGAAGACTTGGCATAACGCCGTCGTCAGTGAAGCGGTCCGAAGACCCTCGATAACGCCGACAGCGGCCATTCACAAGACCTCGCTTAACGCCTCGACAGTCGAGCCACCCCAAAGACATCAACTTAACGCCTCGACAGTGAAATCGAATAAGACTTCGCTAAACGCCTCGTCGGTGAAGCTGGTCAGAGATCTCGCTTAACGCCTCGTTAGGTGAAGCCGGTCATAAGACCTCGGCATAACGCCTGCGTTGTAAGCCGTGACACCTCGCCGAGATACAAACAACAAACAAGACCTCGGCAGACGCCTCTGCGAAAGCACAAAGATACGATATACGACGTCGAAGCATCGACACACACAAAGTCGGACAATGAAAAGAATGTCAAAGATCGTCCAAACCCCGCCGTCACAACAACCCCCAATCCAAAGATGACCTCGTTTTGCAAGTCTTTTTGGGGGGTTGTCGATAGATACGCCCAACTACTGTGCCCAAGCATCGTGCCCAATACAAGTAACCCCGACATCAAGCTCGGCCCGACAAGTTCGCCCATGAAGACCCTAAAGTCGGTGGGAGCAGAAGCTCACCCATATCTAAAAGAATCCTAATTCAAGAGGGATAGGATCTCGAATCCTAGTTAGAGAAGACTTGGATTCGAGATCTAGGTCAATACATTGTGTATAAATAGAGGCTAGATTAGACGACATAGATCATTCACTCTCTTTGTAATCACTTATACTCTCAATACACATACTAGCTCTCTCTGCCCGTGGACGAGATCTTATTCACGATCGAACCACGAAATCTTTGGTGTTCTTAGCATTTAATTCCCTTACGAAATTAAGATCGATCAATACATATACCTATACATATATGATATATATATATATCACATTACTAATTCAACTATTCCTATTTTTATTTTTTAAATATAGTTTTAATTATATAAATTTAATTTTTATTGCTAACATTTCATTTTAATTATAAAATTAATTTCTGTTATTTATTAAATAACATGTGTATTTCTTAAAAAAATTGTACACGTGTTATTTGTGATAAGTGTGTTTTGATTAATAAAAACACTAAAAATAAAATATTTTTAGTCATATGATATCTTCGTGAATGAGTGGTGCAGGAGAAGGATACTAATTACTTTACTTCATTTGTGTATTTTTTATCAGCTTCCGATAACATGTTATTTGGCCAGAAAATTTGATTCGGATTGTTAAGTGAACAACGAAGATAAGTACGTGCTATATTTGCAATTTTTTAAAAATCTTTGACCAAAAAATCACTACGGAATCAAAATTCATGCCATAATTTTAGAATAACTTTTTTATATTTGATATATTTACTATATAAATAACAAATATCCATATATTTAATGTTATAAATTTAAAAAATATGAAATCTGATCGCACGGAAAGAATGCTAGTTATGTTTAGTTTTTCAATCCACCGAACCACAATATAATGTAGTTACGCATTTTTTCCATATGCGGTGACTTAAGATCGAAGTCTGGATTAAGAAAAATACATCAGATTATGGATGTTTGTTAGGCTCTTTATGACAAACAAAAGTTTAGGACAAAGGACTAACATCTTTTTACATAATAAATGAGTTGAAAAGGAAAATGTTTTCGTTATATATATCACCAATCAATCATAATGTTAAATGTTAAATGCACATTCTCATACGATGGTTTCAATTTTATGTAGCAGTCTGTACTTTGTAGTTGTCAAATATCTTAGAGAGATCAAATTAAAAGTTTTAACATTCATAAAGATGTTAATATACTTTATTAATATCTTGTAAACTGCTGTATATATATTACAAAAAAGGTGATGGAAAATGACGAATAAAGATGCTACGGCTGCATTCCCCACCTAACAGTAATGGTTTTATATCAATGCACAATCAGCTTACAGAAAACCATATAAAGTCAATGCAATAGTATAGAAGAATACAAGATCTACCCATTTATACACGGCATGTATTGTTAAAAGCATAGCAATGGATTAATAAACTTTACAACAGAGGATCTGGTGTGGCATCTAGCGGCCGTTGAGAGCTGCAAATTGCGCGAACATGGCGGTTCCTGAGTGCTCTTCGATGGCCTGAGCTTCACCTGGAGCTCCGCCCTCCTCAATCGTCGAGGGCGGCACAATATCTGCTGCAGTCAGAGCAGGAGCAGGAGCAGGAGCAGGTGCATGTGCATCTTCCTCAATAGTAGGGACCACGACGTGAGGCGAAGGTGGGGTTGTTGCAACCGCCTCCCCCCCTGCCACATCCCCATGCTCAAGTAACCAGGACTCCTGCATCTGCAGCGAGTACTCCAGGTTCCAAAGCGTCGCCCATTGTGGGCCGATCCACCCCGTACTCCGCTAGGCACTTCTCGGCCGCCTCGGCAAACTTGGCCATCGACTCGGGGCTGATGTGGTCCACCAGCGTCGGGTCGATGATCTTGTCGAGGAGCCCCTTCTTCTTCCACTGCATTGCCCACTCAGCCAGGTTGACCTGCTCCCTGGGCAATGCAGGGTTAATGGCAGGGCGGGCGCAGAGCGCCTCCAGCAGCACCACGCCAAATGAGTACACATCGGACTTATCCGTGAGCTGCTGCTTCGGAAGTATTCAGGGTCGAGGTACCCGCTGCCCTTGACGGCCGTGCTGACGTGCGTCTGCTCAGCCCCTGGGGCGTCCTTGGACAAGCCGAAATCGGCCATCTTGGCGACGAAATTCTCGTCAAGCAAGATGTTTGTGGTTTTGACGTCGCGATGGATGATCCCCTGGGCCGCCCCAGTGTGAAGATAGTGCAAACCTCGAGCGGCTCCGATGCATATTTCGAGCCTCTGCTTCCATGATAAGGTGGGGAGATCCTTGCCGTAGAGGTGGTCCCTGAGAGGTCCGTTGGCCATGAACTCATAGACAAGAATCATCTCAGTATTCTCGTCGCAGTAGCCAATCAACGAGACTAGATGGCGATGCCGGAGCTTAGACAGGATCTGGATCTCCGCCTGGAACTCGTTGATCCCTTGCTCCGACTGCGGATTGCCCCGCTTCACCGCTACTGTTAACCCGTCGTCAATGGTGCCAAGATAGACGTTTCCGAAGCCACCAACGCCAATGATGGCAGTGGATTCCCAGTTGTTGGTCGCCTCCTGCAGCTCAGCAAAAGAGAAATATCGGCCTAGCCCCATAGTGGAAGAGAAAACTTGGCTTTTTCTCGAGCCTAAGGAAGTCTTGCTGCCCGACAAAAGCTCGCATCGCCAGCGTGAATGGGGAGAAGCCAAGAAGAGAAGCTATTCCTCTTCTGCCAATCTTGAGGCCTCTTCTTCCACTTTACCGCCATCGCGCCTAATCCGATAAATGCGCCGAACATCATCGCGAACCCCACGGCAGCAACGGTGCCGTTGACGCCACCGCCGCCGAGCCTCTCACCATTGACGCCAAACTCTCCATCCAAACTGCCCACGGAATTGTTCATCTTGAACACCTCAATGCCGTTGAGAAGGGCATTTCTGGTGCCCACGTTTTGGCTCATCGGCCCTACTTGGACTGTCAATGGATCCAGGCCCATCACCATGCTCGAGTTCAGCACGAAGTCAGCGAAGTAGGCCGCGCTCAGGCCGCCGGCCACAGTCGACAGGTCGAGGCCAGTGATGGCCGGCCGCCCGTTGAGGTACACGTTGAAGTAGAGCTCGTTCACGACCTTGCTCACGATGTCGGCAAAGTGGAGGCGGATGAAATACTGGTATGATTTATCAACCTTCATTCTCCATGTTATGTTGAAACTGGGAACCTGCAAGAATAATGTAATCAGTTCATCAAAATTTTCCCGAAATGAATATCGGTAAACCCTAATTTGACTTAATTAGGATGAATACACAAGTTTTTGCCTATAAATTGAACATACAAACGATGAATATAATGCTAGAAAATGTCACCTGAACATTGGCGTCGGCCATCTGGGTGGCGGTGGCGTAAACCATCGGCGGCGCGATGAGCGGTGACTCTCCCTCGGGGTAGGTTATAACATTAGGTTGTACGGAGGCGGCGGAGCCCATGAATTTGGGGTCGAGGTAGGGTTGATCGGGCTCCCAATTCCGCCCTAGGGTATCGTTCTGCGCCGTGATCAAGGGGCCACCGGAATTAAGCCGATACGCCATCTGATACGCAACGTTCGACAAGCCAGAATAATCACCCTTGGGGAAAACGGCGGCGGCGTTATTGCCGAGCAAGATATCTGGCGCCGACGTGAACTCGATCGCGCTGATGTAGGCGAAGCTGCCCGTGTTAGGGGATAACGTAACAGAAAACCGCTCCGTCGTAACATTGACGAGAAATTCTCTCATGCTCCACGTGGCATTCGGAGGGTTCTCGAAGTTTTGGATCAACACGAGGCGCTCCGTCGTGACCTTAAATTTGGCGGTTTTGAGATCCTTCCCGACGTTGTTCTGGACCGGGGCGAAGTGGAGCCGGATCCAGTGCCATCCGGGTCGGGTCACGTGGAACGTATATGCGGCAACATTCTCGAACACAATGGCGGTGTTGTAGATCGGCGAGGGCACGGTCGGATCGGGCTGCGGTGAGGCCGCGGCAATGGCCGCGCCACCGTAGGCGAGGAATTTTCCGGCCTCTGGATCGCCGACGAAGACGCGGTTGCCGGGACTGGTAGTGGGGGTGGGGCTGCCGCAGTCGAAGAGGTAGTTGTCCGGCGGGGTAAAGGCGTCGGAGGTGGCGGGGGCGTTGACTGGCGCAGCGAGTAGTACGGCATTGGGCAAGGATATTACTAGTAAGACCAGGAGGATGGCGACCGGCAGCCGCCGTGGAGGTGTCTCTTCCATGTCTCCTGCTGGTCCTCCTGGCGACGATAAGAGAGGCGCGAGCGAGAGGGGGCGGGGGTGAGTGGGTGTGTGTGAGAAAAATTATAAGCATTTCTGCGGATTTGGTTTGTTTTCATTTTTCTCTTTCTTTCAGTTACCGGAAATTCATGTTTACGCCTTACTTCATTTTGGGACTCCGATCTTGTCGGGTTAAAAGTGGAAACTGTTAGGTGTTATATTAGGCTCTTTTATTTTTGTGTTTATAATATTGTTTGGAGAAATTCGTGCATTTTATTTCGATGTAGTCGAATGTAAGAAATAATTTTTTATGCTTTCGAAAGGAGAGAGCCATGTATATATGATTTCAAAGGAACAGTAATCAATAGCATCAATTCAACAAAAAAGAAAAGAAAAGATTAATTGATGTATAAGATTAATTGATGATATGCAATAGGATTATGTATATTTGCTTAAATTCGATAGATTATGTATATCCACTTAACAAATTCCAAATTACATGGGATCTTGTTTTCTTCAAATTGATTGGATATGAATATCGCATATTAACTCTAAAAAAAGAAGACAAAAACATATTAGAATTGATATGATATGAATATCGCATATTAGAATTATATAGGATTATATATTAATTATGGTGAGCAATGATAATTAGATTTTATTAATTTATAATTAAATTTATTAATTTTTAATTCAAAATTGGAATTTATTAATTTATAATTAATGTTTATTAATTCAAAGTTATGGTTTATTAATTCACAATTAGGATTTATTATTCAAAATTAGGGTTTATTATTTCTAATTAGGGTTTATTAATTCAAAATTGGGGTTTATTATTCAAAATTAGGATTTATTAATTTCAAATAGGGTTTATTAATTCAAAATTAAGGTTTATTAATTCACAATTAGGGTTTATTAATTCAAAATTAGGGTTTATTATTCAAAATTAGGGTTTATTAATTTCAAATAGGGTTTATTAATTCAAAATTAGGGTTTATTAAACTAATTAATTTTAAATAGAATTAATTTAATTAATTAGAATTAATTAGGACTAATTCACTGAACTATTATTTAGTGAGAAACGAACCGCTATGGATAGATTTTTATTTATATCTGCTTAACTAATTCACTAAACTATTATCTATCATAAGTTTAATCAATGGTGTAAAATGGTTCCTAGTTAACACCTAAAGGTTGGTTTCTATTATAACCTCCCACACACACACACACACACACACATATATATATATATATATATATATATATATAGAATGAGAATGAATATATATGAACTCTATATGGGAGGGTTAAACGTGATTCATTAACCATTTTTATCGTAGAGATTCGTGAGAACCAAAAATGATGAATTCACGTTGAAAGTTGATGAACCTCACTCTATATATATATACTCTATATATGGGAAAGTTAGAACCATTTTATCCAAACCAATATGAATTTTCGCTCATGGGATTCAACCCGGTGAAAAATTCATCAATTTTTAAGAATTCATTAACTTTCTCAACTGATTCATCAACTTTCATAACAAATTCATTTTGAAGTTCTTAGTTTTCAGGATAAGAATGGTTTTATTTGAACCAAACTCAAATATATATATATATATATATATATATATATATATATATATATATATATATATATATATATATATATATATTCTTCAAAATGATATATTTATAACAAATATTTTAGATTAAGCGTTAGAATAAAAAGACAAATTAGTGAAATAATAAGTAGTACATTCATATATTAAACCAACATACATTCCACGAGATGTTCTTTAAAATATACTTATTATACTAACTTTCAAAAGCAAATAATGAAGTTTAAAAATCATGTAACGAAAAAATTTCCAGTTGATCGGGAAATCCACTCGATTTTCGGGTCAGCCCATTAGGGTTTGAGTTATTTTCGATCAACCCACTCGGGTTGTCGAACTATTCGGTTTGATATTTTTTTCGGATTAAAATCATCAATTCTAATCCTATCAAGTTGTCAGTCAATTCGGATCAACCCATGAGTTTCAGATTAGATTGACATCTATAATTTGATATATCAATTTCCTCATTGTTGTTAATAATATGTTTCATTGGATATCATTATTTTATTGTTTTTTTTAGAATCATTATTCTTTTATTGTTGGACTAGAGTTGGTAGAGGCCTATATAAATCGAAATGACTGCCAAATAACTAAAAAAATGTAACAAATTGAGAAACCAAAGTGTAAATCATTCCCACAAGTTGTAAAATGTGATATAGTTAATTTTTATTGTACTTACTGAAATTTATAAATTAATACTATCAAATTTGCAAATGATAAAAAACAAAGTCATATTATACTCAATAAATTATTTTATGAATTCAAATCTTCTCTATTATGTATAGCACCTAAAAATAAACATAGCATCGCATATATTTAGACTAGCGTGTAACCCGTCGAATTTTTACGAGAAATATTTTACGTTGTGTTTATGATTATATTAAATAAAATTTTTATATCAGGGCGATATGTCTTAATTTGATATATTAAATGAAATAATCGTTATATATACTAGGAAATATATATCTGAATTTGATATGTATATGTTATATTCCGTTGGATTCTTATGGAAAATCACTTTATATTGTCATTTATGCATATAAAATTTAATATTTGTAGGCATGTTAGTAATTTTCATTTAGAATATATATACTCATACCTATCTTAAATACGATTAATCACCCGAACTTATATAAATTTATAAATATAATTTGTTATAGTGATTGGATATTCGTCTCGATAAAAATCGAACATTACAAAATAATCATTAATAATTTTTTAATTAAAAAATTAGGAAAATTTCTTTAGAATTTATACGCTCGTATATATTCCAAACATGATTAAAAAGTTTTTTACTATTCGTTCTCATCTCAAACTCGTATAGTCAATGTTTGCTAACTAACCAAACATGTTTAAATCTATACATATAAGTTGTTACAGTAATTGATTATATATTTTAGTAATGACTTAAACATTATAGAATAATACTAATAATAAATAATAAAAATAAAAAACATTAAAAATAGAGAACATGTCTAGCATATACCCGCACCAGTCTTAATTTGATTAATTACCCGGAATTGATTAATTTTATAAATATAAATTGTTACAATAACTAGTTACTCATTTCAATAAAACATGACCATTACAGAGTAATTATTAATAATAAATAATATAAGTAACAAAAGATTAAAACTGAGCAAATTTCATTTACGCGTGTCGTTTAATGTCTTGACCTATTTAGAATTTATATACATGTAGTTATCACAAATCAAATTAAAAATTGATTTTACTATATTTTACCGTCTGGTGGTCGTCGTTTACCACCAAATACTTCTTGCAATTCTGATAAGAATCAATATTAATATAGCAATAAGTAGGGTCGAACCACATAGAACATGTTACTAAATTCAGTTTCATAAAGATTGAGTTTGGTATAGCACCACGCCTTAAATTGGAGAGAGTGAGAATTAACTAAGGAAACAAATAAACAACTAAGACAAATAAGAAATAATCAAGATAAAAGAGATTCGGTTTGAATAAATCCACACTATTTATTACCTCTGATCATTGACGTAAATATTTGTTAATTCTCATGGACCAACCAGTTATAGAGTACCGTGAATGCAGCGAACATACCCCAATTCCTATGTACTTTATCGATATATAATTAGCAAGATACACTAACTAATTATTTTCCTAATCAAAGCACAACCTAGTTGGAAACGCCAAACCTAGATTTAATGTTCTAATAGCTTTAAGAATTGAAGGAACTCAATTTAGACAAATTACCCAAGAACGCAAGTAATAATCCATTTACCAATTTATTTTCTACTACCAATACGATAGCTTTACCACTAATTAGTCATATTCCAACAATTATAGATTGAGGAAATCAATTGATATTAATCTAAATTAACATAAAGTGATCAGGCTTAAGAAAATCAGATTAAAATTATCTACTCATAGAGCAAATCAAAATCCAATTGAATTAATTAAACAACAAATTAGGTCTCACAAATAATTAATTAGTGTTTCATTATTCTACTCGAATCAAGAAAATTAACTACTCGTTCTATTGAAATTAAACACAATCAAATATAAAGGAAACATAAATAACATTCAAATAAACTAAAATATAAATAAAATATTATCACCGAAAACGCTACTAGAATGATTGAAGAATGCCGATTCAAATTTGATGGAAAAGATAATTCAAGCTATAAAAGAAACATTAGCTACTAAAATTAAAAATTAAAAGAAAACTAGTAGCTAAAAAACTCTTCCTGCTTGTACTCGCCGCCCATTTATGATAAGCCCCCAAAAACTTATTCAGGAACCAAAAATTGTGAAAAGATAATCCATCTTCTCGTTAAACCGCCCACTCCTATAATTAAGGAAAAAATATATTAAAGAACATTTCATCCAAATCTCTTCCTAATCCTAAGTGTAGGGCTGACAATTTTCGACACAACACGAGAACACGACACAAACACGCACGAAATTAACGGGTTAGCGTTCAGCCTTATCGTGTTTGTGTCTGATCGATCTTAATTTCGTAAGGAAATAAATGCGCAAGAACACCAAGGATTTACGTGGTTCGATCTATGAATAAGATCTACGTCCACGGGAGAGAGAGTATTCGTATTGAATGTGTAGCGATTACAAAGAGTGTGAATGATCTATTTCGCCTAATCTAGCCTCTATTTATACACAATTATTTAGACCTAGATCTTAAATCCGAGGTCTTCTAAATAGGATTCGAGATCTAGGATAGGATCTTAATCCTATCCCTTCTCGAACTAGGATTTATTTAGATATGGCCGAGCCTCTCTGCTGCCCCACGGCCGAACTTGTCCAGCCGAGCTTGACGCCGCCTTTACCGTATTGGGCACGATGCTTGGGCACAGTAGTTGGGCCATATCACATCACCCCAAAAAAAAAAAGACGCAGGTCGAGGTCGATTGGTTTTGGGTTGTTTATGCCGAGGCGGGCGTGATCGATCGACTTGGTATGTGTCGATGTTTAGAAGTCATATGCCGCGCTTGCGCAGGCATCTCGCCGAGGTTGTGTCTGCCGGTACTATCTCTTGCCGGGCTATAAGTCGAGGTTTTCGCTTGGCTTCACCGACGAGGCGTTAATCTCGAGGTCTCCGGCCGACTTCACCGGCGAGGCGCTAAGCGAGGTCTCTGGCCGACTTCACCGCCGAGGCGTTATGCCGAGGTCTCCTCGCGACTTCACCGCCGAGGCGCATGCGAGGTCTCTGGTGACTTCACCGTCGGCGTTAAGCGTCGAGGTCTCCCGGCCGACTTCTCCGCCGAGGCGTTATGCCGAGGTCTCCTCGCGACTTCACCGCCGAGGTGTTATGCCGAGGTCTCCCGGCCGACTTCACCGCTGAGGCACTAGCGAGGTCTTCCGCCGTCTTCACCGGCGAGGCGCTGAGCCGAGGTTTTGGTGGCCTCTCCGACGAGGCGTTAAGCCGAGGTCTTCGTCTGTGTCACCGACGAGGCGTTAAGTCGAGGCCGAACATGGGATTTTTCTCGCCGTCGTTGAGTACAGGACACGTGGATACGCATTTAATGCGCATTTAATGCAAAGAAGCGGTTGATTCCGATAAAGCGTATAATAGGGAATATCTTCCTCGATACGCCATTTCTCATATCACTTTTGCTATTTCAAAATTTCGTACTTCCAAAACTTCGAAAACGATAACCGCCATTGTTGTCTCTGAGTTCATCACCATCATCTTCGAAAACCAAAAGTAAGTTATGGCTTCCTCTTCTTCTAAATCTTCGAGCTTCAGATCAGTCTGCATGTGCGTCGGATTCACGGCGGTTTTATGTCTCCACTTTCGGGATTTTGGTAAAGTGTCTTCTTTTTCTTCCATTTTAACAACCTCCGATATAAAGGAGATTGTCTCTCAATACCGTATTTCTGATATAATTTATGTTGCCCCCCGTCCGGAGCATAGGGCTTGTTCTCCCGTAGGGTTTGTCATCGTACCGAAGACGACCTCACGGGCTGGTCTTCGATTCGTATATCCTCGTGTATATGTCGAACTTCAACAGATGTTCGGCATATCACTTGCCCAACTTACGCCAAATTCTTTTCGGCATTTGGTGGGCCTAGGTGTCTATGCCTATCGGCATAATTTTCCTTTCACTTTGGGGCTTGTTCTCCGTTTTTTCAATCGAAGGTGGTTCGGGTGGTATTATTTATCACCCCGTCAGAATTCAAAGCGAAGATAAAGTCGAAGATCGCGAACCGCGGAAGAAGTTTTTCTTTTGTCAGTTCGATGGATCTCTTGAGTTTATATGGCGATCGGAGAAGATCGCCGATGTGGTGGTTGACGAGATTGACGGTGGCCTGGAGGAGGCACTGGACAGAGTAGGTCTCGTGGATGAGGCCTTTACCGAGGCCGAGTCATACTATGGGCTTAGCCATTATGATCCCGCCACCGAGGTAGAGTCGGTGAAGGGTGAGGCCCTCCTTCTCTCTCATCCTTTGTTGCATGATTATTTGTGTGTACATGCCCGACTTCAGATTTATTTACGTGACTTGATCGTGATAAGAGGAAGAAGAGGAAGGATTCGAGCCGGTGTCGAGCTCCTCCTCTTTTGAAGGAGGTCGAGCTCTCCTCCTCGATTTTGAAGGATGTCGAGGCTATCCCTGAAGTGAGCGAGGAGGCTTCGAAGTCTCCTGAGCCGCAGCCTCTTAGGCGCTTTAAGAGGTTAAAGCGTGCTATCCCCGAGGCCGCGGTTGCTGCCGACCCGAATCGTCGTCGTTGGCTCTCATGAGCTCCCCTACCTTTCCGAGGTAGCGACTTATCCTTCTTCCTTGTGAAGTAATATAAATAATGTATTCTTCTGACTTGTTGGGATTCTGTATAGGGGGTCGAGATCGTGTCGGCCGAGGTGGCCAAGATGTCCGCCGGGATGGCCCAGATGTCCGGTTTCATAACGGACTTCTTGAAAGGGGCTGTTAGCGAGTTTGACGGGGTGGCCCAGTATGCTCAAGGAATGGAGGAGAGACTCTCATCGTCCAAGAGATTAGCGAGGCCGAGGCAAAGATCCGGACCTCGTCAAAATGGCGCATGGGATACGGCGGCCGCCGAGGCGGCTAAGGCGGCGGCGATGGCCGAGGCGATGGAGGCAGCAGGGCTGGGGGTCAAGCCGCGAGAAGGCCGAGGTCGCCTTAATGAAGGCGGTGGAGGCTCGGCGCCGGGAGGCCGAGGTAGCGAGTGGGTGGGGAGATGCTTGGGCATTTGCGGAGGCTATTCCTCTGCAGGGGCTTCGGGATGGTTGGTGATGCGGCGAGGTCCTCAATAAGCGGCTGTCTCGGATGCAATCAAGATGTCGCCGAGACTACCTGTGGATAAATCCAAGTATGGGTATGAGGAGATAGAGGATGATGTCCCGAGGCGGGCCTATTTCGATGTCCTTGTCCGCGCTCAAGGAGCTTCCGTCTTTGCGGACCGACTTCATCTTGATTCTCACGACCGCTGAGTCTGCTCGCGCCGCCTCTGGATCGAGATCCCCGACCGACGCCTAATGGCCGATCTTACAAAGGGGTGGGATGCCGCAACTGGGGTTTCATGACGAGGCTCGGCAGCCTCTGAGAGACGAAGCGGACTAGGCGGTTAGGCGTAAGAGGCCGAGGCTTTCCAGTTCTCGGCGGCCGAGTTGGATAGTTCGAAGCTTCGGAGGGTCGGTTGATCCCCTCTTTTTTTTTTTTTTTTTTGAATGTAAATGTACATTGTTTCTGCCTAAGGGCATATTAATAGAATCACAAGTTTATATGAAAATACTTATCTTTTTATTCAGTTGTCGCCTGAAATGCTTGATGCTTCTCCTTGGTTGAATCGAATTGAAGACTTGTCGCGTGCTCGGATTTAAAAGAGGTCGAACCTCCATATAAAGGGACACTTGGGCCATGTGCGCGGAGTTTGTTATCAAACATAGAGCGCCCAGAGAGGCGTGACGAGCTCCGTGCTCGTCTTTTGCATTGGAGGAGTCGCTCGAGGTCGCCATGAGGAAGGCTAAATTAATAGCCGAGGAGCATGCCGAGTACGAGGAGGCCATCCATCGAAATGGTGGGATGACTATCTCGGAAGTTGAAGCCAGGTTATCGAGTACCGCCGCCCGTTGCGCGAGTACCGGCGTGAATATGGTCTGACCTCCCGCATTCACTAACAAGACGGTGAATTAAAAGGCTCGGAGGTATATACAAGACCGTCATCGCCGACAACCACAAATCGATAAAATGCTTCGACGGGATGCAGAGACCTCTTCTTCACGGAGCTTCTCGATCTAGAATAAATGAACCGAATTTTGACGATCCGCGGATAGCTCAAGAGAGGCGTGCTATGGCCCTTGAACGACGTGGATCCTGCGGGTCGAAGCCAGCGACATCGAGTGGCCGAGGTCGATCTAGAAGAGCCCATAGTGTAGATCGAGGACGAGGTAGAGGTAGGATTAATATAGATGAGCCGTTGAATCGCGATTTTTCTGTGGATTGGCTCGCTTTTTCCCGCCTCCTCCATACCGTAATATGTAATCTGCATAACTTATTTTAAAATAAGAAAGATGTACTTGCTCGTATTGACTTTATATTGAACTAAAGTAATATATGAAGTCTTCAAGGAACTGCTCGTAGAAGGGTAGTTCGTCTTGTAGAGTTCCGCCTTGAATTAATGATTTTTTGCCGAGGTCGTCGGGAGGGTGGTCCCTTATTTCGCCTACATAGAGAGAACCTTCTTCAAATAAACGAAGGTAATCGATCTCGTATGTAGGAATAGTTCTGTTTTTTTCCGAGGTTGTCGGGAGGGTGGTCCTTGTTTCGCCTACATAGAGAGAACCGTCTTGAAATAAACGGCGTAATCTGATCTCGTATGTAGGAATGGTTCCTGCTTGCCGAGGTCATCGGGAGGGTGGTCCCTTATTTCGCCTACATAGAGAACCGCCTTGAAATAAACGGGTAACTGATCTCGTATGTAGGAATGGTTCTGTTTTGGTGAGGTTATCGGGAGGGTGGTCCCCTTACGCTGTTTAAATTCATCCTCGTATGAAACGAAGGTAATCTGACCTCCGTCGAGGGAATAGAATAATATTGAAGATTAATTATGCATTAGTGACAAATAAAACATGCACAAAAAATAGAATTTTATTGATAGAAGACGACATAACAAAGTAAGACTCTGACTCGATTAAACAGGACCGAACAAGACTCGACCTTTGACACTTATGCATAATATCTCTTCAGATGAATGATGTGCCATGCGTTGGGTAATTGCTCACCGGACAATTGGGCGAGCTTATAGGCCCCTTTGCCGAGGACTTCGTCGACCCGTAAGGTCCTTTCCATGTGGCTTCCAAATTCCGACGAGCTCTGCACGGCTTTGCTGACTTCATTATTTCGGAGTACGAGGTCACCCACTTGGAATTGTCGGGTTTTAACACGCTGGTTGTAATACCGAGCTACCTGTTGCTTGTACCGAGCTTCCTTGATGTAGGCGAGGTCTCTTTTTTCTTCGAGTAGGTCCAGATCAGCTCGTAGATTTTCCTCATTTGCTTCGGCAGAGAAGTCAATGGTACGAGGACTCGGTACTCCAATTTCTGCCGGGATCACTGCTTCGGTTCCATACACCAAACTGTAGGGCGTTTCTCCGTTCGAGGTCCTAGGTGTTGTTCGGTATGACCATAAGACCTATGGTAAATTTTCCACCCAAAGGCCCTTAGCTCGGTCGAGACGAGTCTTCATCCTTCACGATGGTCATGTTGGTGACTTGGTCCCGACCATTTGCTTGAGGATGGGCCACCGAGGTGAATTTTTGTTGGATCCGAAGCTCTTGACACCACTCTCTGAATGTCTTATCAGTGAATTGTGTTCCGTTGTCCGAAAGGAGGATATGAGGGATGCCGAAGCGACACACTATGTTCTTCCAGACGAAGTTGAGGGCGTTCTTGCTTGTGATTTTTGCCAAAGGCTCAGCTTCCACCCACTTCGTGAAGTAGTCAATCGCAACAATTAGGAATTGGAGCTGTCCTGGTGCTTTACAAAAGAGGCCTACGATGTCGATCCCCATCGCATAAACGGCCAAGGGCTCAGTATGAGGCGAGGTCGGTCTGCGGTAGCCTCGGTACGTTCCCGTGGAGTTGACACTTCGGACACCTTTTCACAAGGTCAATTGAGTCCTGGAACATCATTGGCCAATAGTATCCCCATCTCATGACTTTTTTCGACAAGGCTCGGGGTCCGATGTGACTTCCGCATGATCCTTCGTGCACTTCTCGCAACGTAATCGCCTCGATTCGGACCCAAGCACCTTAAGAGGTGGAGATATGACTTTCGTATAGGACCCCCGCTCAATTGTATATCGTATAGATTTGTTAAGGATCCTTCTAGCTTCCAAATTGTCTTGGGTAGTTCGCCATTCTCCGTGTACTCGAATGGGAGTCATCCAATTGGTTTCTTCATCCGAGATTACGTTAACCTCGGCTTCGCCATCGGTATTGTCTATGCTTCGCTTTGGACTTCTTCATCGGCGGACTCGTGACGACGAGGCCAATTTACTTAAGATGTCACCGGCTTGTTTTGCTCCTGGGATGCGAACTATCTCAAAGTATGAGAAAATCCGTTGTAGGCTTTTGTTTTTCAAGGTATTTCTTCATCCTGTTGCTTTTTGCTCAGTATTTCAACATTTGGCTTACTACGACATGAGAATCATTGTGAACTTGCACGGTTCGTGATTTGGAGATTTTGAGCTAGCGAAGTCCTGCGATCAAGGCTTCATACTCTACTGTTGTTCGTATTAATGTGAACCAAAGTGAGTAGGTGATCTCTTGCCGTCCGGCCTAGGAGTAAGATTCTCGCTTGCACTGCTTTTCCCGAAGCCCGTCAACATAGAGTTGCCAAGACCTTTGGTATTTCATCCATTGGTTCGGCTTGGGCATCATCCGACACGACTCGGTGGGGTTTTTCGACGGTTAGCCTCGGCCAGAAATCCGCTAGGGCTTGACCTTTGATGGCTGGCGGGCGAATGATATATCGTGCTCGCCTAGTTCGATTGCCCATTTCGCGATTCTCCCGAGGCTTGGGCTCGTCAATACTTGCCGAAGTGGGTAGTCGGTGAGGACTTGTATGGGATGTGCATGAAGTATGGACGTAGTCTCCTTGCGGCGTTACTCAATGCTAAGGCAAGCTTCTCCAAGGGTCGATACCTGCTTCCGCCTTTAGTGCTCGGTGATGAAATACACCGAGTCGACGTCCTTCCTCTCGTGCAAGATCGCACTTATGGATTCGTCCGAGGCGAGGTAGAGGAAAAGGACCTCTCCTCTTCGGGACGGATAGAGTGGGAGTTTGGCGAGATAGCTCTTGAGATCTTCAAAGGCGGACTTGTGTACATCATCCCATGAGAATTTCTGGGCCTTTTTGAGTATCTTGAAGAAGGTAGTTGTTTATCCGCTGCTTTTGAAAGAAAGCGGCTCGATCTTCGCTATCTGCACCGTCACCTGTGTACGCTATGGATGGTCTTTGCATGTTCATTTCCAAATGGTTTGGACCTTGGGCGGGTTGGCTTTTAACCCTTCTTGTGAAACCCAAAGACCATAAGAACTTTCAGCACCGCACCGCAAACGTGCACTGGGGTTCGATTCCAGTTGATTTTTCTGGAGAAGGCCGAGGACGATCCGGAGGTCGGCTACATGCGGCTTCCTCCTTGCTTTTGACGACGATGTCGCTTACGATACCTCCACATTCGACCTATGTAGGGCTTAAATATTTTGTCCACCATCCTTTGATAGGTGGCTCCGCATTCTTGAGGCCGAATGGTATCTTTTATACGCAAAGACTCGAAGTCGGTAATGAAGGCCGTCTTGGCGCGTCTTCGTCGTCCATCGTGACTTGGTGATACCCTTTGTATAAGTCCAAGAAATCAAGACTTCAGATCCGACCGGTCGCCGACCTTCTCACAATGTTGGGAAGGGATAGCAATCCTTTGGGCAATGTTTGTTGAGGTCGGTGTAGTACACATTCGCCATCCCTCCTCCTTTCTTCACCATCACCGGGTTGGCTATCCGTGTCGGATATTTGACCTCGAACAAGATGCGAGCTTTTAACACCGGTTCACCTCGTCGTGAATGACTTGGTTCCGCTCGATCGCAAAAATTCTTTGCTACATTGAACCGGTTTCATGTTCGGTCCGATGTTGAGCCGGTGGTGATGATACTTGGTGAGACTCGGTCATGTCGGGGAGACCAAGCAAACACATCTCGGAATTCCCGTAGGAGTTGGATGATCTGGTTCTTTATTTCAGGTGCCTTGGTGAGACCAACTTTGACGACTTTTAAGGGCTCATCCTCGACAATGCGACCTCTTCCACCGGTTATCGGGAGTGTACTTCTCGACTCAACTCCTGGGTTCCTTTAGTTGCTATGCACTGGGTTCGGACCGAGGTCCCCGCCTCGTAAGGCAACTGCATACATTCCTCGCTTGCTTTTTGATCACCCGGATCACGGCTGTTCCCTCATGGTGGTATCTTCATTGTCGGTGGTACGCTGAGCAAACCGCTTTACAAATGCTCACCAATCTCGCCTCTAGTATGATGTTATATGGCGAGTGGGCCTTCACTACAAAGAATTGCACCACCTGGTGGAGCTTGTTGGTGACTTCCCACCGTGACGGTAGCTCTATTATCCCTTCCGGCTCTTCTTGGGACGAAGCTTGAGCAGCGCGGCGCTTGCGAGGCGCGCTTCTTCTATCCCTAGCTTGTCAAAACATTCCTTGAAAAGGATGCTTACCGGCGCATTGTCAATGTACACGCGCTTTCACCAACTTATTTGCGACCATCGCATGGATCACCAGCATCCCGGTGGGTACTATTATGGTACGGGTCATCCTCGGAGAAGGTGATCGCCCGTCCTTTCTCGAACCTCTTGTTGTTAGGCTCGCCGGTTCTAGGACTTCGGGCTTCGGCCTTCAGGGAAGACTTCGTGACTCCACGAGGGAGCCCCGTAATAGTGGAGATCACCCCGTCATATTGGGACTCGTCATCTCCTTCCTCATCGATGTCGCGGCTTGCTTTTGGGGGCACAATTCCCTCTTCCTTTGCTTTCTTCTTCTTCTCTGGTCGGCTTGGCGACCACGTGTTTGGTACTTCTTGGGGTCCATCTTGAACCAACATCTCTATCTCTCCCATGAGTTCTTTGCATTCTTCGATGTCGTGTCCCTAGTCTTCATGGAATGAGCAAGATTATCCACGGTTCGCGCCTCTTCCTCCCGCCATCGGTCGAGGCTTCTAATGTGTTCATATGGAGTCGTGATTTACGCCTCGGCCGTCAACGGGGTGTATTGAGGTCGCCCGAGGCGCCACGCGGACCGAGCTCCGACCTTATAGGCGATGTAATCTTTCAGGCGCTCACGGCCTTGGTTCGATCTTCCTTCCTTCATCTCTTCTTCCTTTTCGAGGCCCTGCCTGCCTCGCTTCAAGGCTTCTCGTCCTCGTCCGCTTTGGCGAACCGGTTGGCTATGCACCACGCCTGCCGCAGACGGGTTCGTGACGATCTCTCGAGATAAGGCCCCGACAAGATGCCGTTTTGAAGGCCGAGATGACTAACAGTCGTTCACGTCTTCGACCTTCAAACACTCCTTGTTAAACCTCGCCATGAAGTCACCATGGACTCGTTACGGCTTTGCCTTATGGTGAGGAGGTGTGCCGACGACGTTGACTCCGCCTTCCGAAGAACCTTCATGGAAGGCCGCCATCAGTCGCGATAGAGCCGATGCTTCCGTAGGTAGATCGTCGAACCACCGCGGGCGTTGTCGACAGTAACTCCGGAAGAGTTTACACATATGAACCGAGTGAGACGTTGGTTGATCATGTTGTATTGAACCATGCGAGGAAGTTCGTGGATCCTCACCATCGTAGGGGCGATGCTTGGTACCGTATTTATCCGGGAGAGAGTGTTGAGTATCCTATTTGAGAACGGGTGACTATTTTCCGCACCCATCGAAGCCGCCCTCACGGAGATCGGGACGGAGTTCGACGATCGAACTCGTTTAGGTGACTCGGACCGACCTCACGGCGGCCATGATGCTTTTCCCGCTGCTGTCGTCCCTTGGAGAAGCGGGCGGAGTTCGCGAATGGATTCATTCGCGATCGGGCCGGCCGCGGCGGTCACGACGTCTCTCCGCGCCGCTCGTTCCTTGCGCGGTCGGTTTGGGCCCCGACCTCTCGCTTGTGATGCTCGTACTAGATGAGGCTTGGCGTTCTGTCTTCGGGACGTGGCCGACCACGTGCTTCACCGAGGTAATGGAGAAAGCTCTCCTTATTTTTCTCGAGAAACCCTCGACGGCGTCGTCGAGGTTTACTTATGAGCCGGATGTTCCCTGGATTATTGCTGCGATTTTCTTCGCTATGGTAACTGTCTCCTCGCAGGCGGGGTGTCCATGCTCGTCGAGACTTTGGACATATCCTTCGGGGTTTCTTCTCGATTGGGCTCTTCCCGAGTGAGCTCGGCGTTCCCTTCGCCGTCGCCGTTGTTGTTGCCGCGACGGTCCCGGATGATGGCTTCGTGTACCGGTCATGATTATTTCCGTAAATGGTGGTTGATCGAAAACACAAAATTTCGTTCCCACGACGGCGCCAAGTGATCGATCTTAATTTCGTAAGGAAATAAATGCTAAGAACACCAAGGATTTACGTGGTTCGATCTATGAATAAGATCTACGTCCTCGGGAGAGAGAGTATTCGTATCAATGTGTAAAAGCGATTACAAAGAGTGTGAATGATCTATTTCGCCTAATCTAGCCTCTATTTATACACAATTATTTAGACCTAGATCTTAAATCCATATCCTATCGTGTCCTTATCGTGTCGACACGATAATTTCGTGTCAGATCCGTATCATGTTTGTGTAACCCGATAATTTTCGTGTTACATTCGTGCTCGTGTCGGATCGTGTCGTTTTCGTATAATTCGATAATATTTATATATATTCTACATTAATTTAATTATATTATATATATTTTTATATCTTCTATTTATTTATTTTCTAATTTTGATTTAAATTTATTGTTTCGTGTCGCTATCGTGTCGTGTCAACACGAAAAAAAT
Organism: Salvia rosmarinus; assembly: GCA_036937905.1. Lineage (NCBI taxonomy): Eukaryota > Viridiplantae > Streptophyta > Magnoliopsida > Lamiales > Lamiaceae > Salvia > Salvia rosmarinus. Next base: position 24,223,660 of record CM072819.1, on the reverse strand, counting down.
CGTGTCATATTCATGTTCATGTCGTGTCCGTGTTAGTACATTTCATGTCGTGTTTGTGTTCGACAGATCCTTAACGGGTGTGTTCGTGTTTGGCCTTATCAGGTCGTGTCGTTATCGTGTCGACATGATAACGACCCGACACGCACGAATTGTCAGCCCTACCTAAGCTTATCTCTGCCTCCACTCACGTACAGGAGCCGCTCTTCCTAATTTTAAAGCCGTCGTTAGAGATAATATAGCCTAAATTAATAATTAAAAGCTCAATAATCCTCAATTGACTTGATCCATATTTAGTTCAATATTTCTTGCATATTCATTTCTTCAATAATTGGACCAAAATTCTTCTTTATTCTCTTTCTTTTATTTGACTCCATGAATAATGATCTTCTCAATTCCTGCATTAAAAAGCACCTAAACGTGTATATTAAATCTAAATAAACATATAAAAAATCAAATAATGTGAACAACAAAATACACACATCATCGTCTCATTATCGCGTAGTAGTATCCAATAATTACCTAAATTCTTTAAAATTTACAAAATATCTAATTAATAAAATATATATTTATTCCAATAATTGGTTATCTTCATAAAAATTTGAATTTACTATTTATATCAAAAAAATTATTAATTGTGAAGTCTCACAATAAAACAATGTGAGCTTCAAAATTCCACATAGATTAAATATTTGTACCCGTCTATAATGTATATTCTTGTATCCAAATAATATAAATAGCAAAAGACTTAAAAATATAGAAAATTATATTCTCGTCTCATATAATCAATAAAATATATATTATTCTAATAGATTAAAATTGAGAAAATTTCATATAGACATATCGAGCAATGTCTGGACCAATTTAGAATCTATATATATGCATCTGTCACAATTTTGATTAAAATTGATTTTACTATATATTTGTTATCGTCTCATTCTTGTATAGTAATATACATTGATACGTGAATTCATTTAGATTTACAAAATAAATATATAATGGGATTAAGGATTAATGCAATCTCTCTCATATGTGGACTATTTATTTAATTTTTTATTAATTTGTGAAGTCTCATGAAAAATCGATATGAGTTTCAAAATTTATTTTTAAAAAATTCCTTTTATTTATATTTTCGATTTGTGAAGTTCATGAAAAGTCGATGCATGATTCAAAATTGTTTACAAAATCTACAAAAATCTACTCACAATTATTTATACATGTTTTATTCAGGGTGAAGTTTGATAAGAAATCAATGTGGGATAGGAGACGTATATACTACGAATAAAGGATATTTGAGAAAAATAGAAATAGAGAGATTGCATGATGGCACGTAGGATAGAGATTGAATTCATCCTTAATCCTATTATATATCAATAAAGTAACACTATATTTTAGTTTCTAAAGAAAATAAGATATTACTCTATCGTACAAAATGATCACACATAACAACCAAACCCGTAGATGATATAGAGCATTTAGAGTTTATGTATACATAATTATTCAAAATTAGTTCTTGTATTTTGGAAAGTCCAAAATGCAACAACTAAGGATGAAAACAAATCGAATCGAATATTGCTATAGATAAATTGAATCGAAAAAGTAGATGTATAATCAAATCGATGTTCGAATCTCTTTCGAATATTTTCTTCGATTTGTAGTCGATTCATATTAGTATTCGTTAATATTCAAATCGAATCAAATATTTGTTTCAATTTTTTGAAATGTATTTTTAGACTATTCGATTCGTGTTGGAAAATTCTGTATTAACTATGTATTTTGATTATATCTCAAAATCCGCTGATGATTACTTACATGTTAATGAGTTAGCCTTTTATGGTTACAAGTTTCAACAGAAGAACTGCCAGTTTGGACAGATTCAAGACTGATGGAGTTCAAGCAATACTAAAGTCAGTTGTCTTGAAAGAGTTACCGACAACGGTAGAATCGCATAAAAAGTCTTCTTTGAAGATCGCATACTGAAGACTGATTTACAACTATACTAATGCATATAGCTACTAGAGAGTGAAGTCGAAGATTGAAGAGTGACGTTGGAAGACTGAAGACTCGGACGCTGCTGAAAACATAGAAGTCGAAATATGACTAAGTGTTATATCAGTAGCTGGGAAGTCAAATTTGCTGATGGAAGTCAAAGTCAAAGTTGATGGAAGACAAACTTGCATATATGTCAAATTTGCTAGATGAGAAGTCAAAGTTGTTGACAAGAAGTCAAAACTAGCTATATCTACGTCCAAGCTGAAGCATCATACTGACTCAGGTTACCCAAACTCATAGAAGATGGAGTACAACCTACTGATAGAAGACGGAGTACAGCCTGCGGATAAAAGACGGAGCAGACTCGACTAACTCAACCTGAAGTCGACGTACTGGAAAAACACAGAATCGACTCAGCTGAATAAACACAAAGTTATTTAAATGTTGAATGTTTGACTCACCACTTATGCTGAACTAACCCCTGTTTTGCAGATAATGATGATCACAGAAAGGGGGAACCAAACTTTTATGCTGAAACTGATTATATATCTAACTGGTCTATTTGTCAACATAATGTATAGGTTTTGGCATCATCAAAAAGGAAAAAATTATTGGAAAAATTATATATTAACTATGTATTTTGATTAGATCCCCGATCCCGCTGATGATTGTCATGTTGATGTAATATAGTGCTACTCACATGTTAGGGAGTTATCATTTTCTAGTTATAGGTTTCAGCAGAAGAACTACCAGTTTGGACATGTCAAAGATTGATGGAGTTCAAGCAAGATCAAGTCGATCAGATGCGAGAAAGAAGTATCGATCAAAGATAATTGTAGAGAAGCACTGTTGAAGATCGCATATTAAAGACTGAAGAATGATGTACAACAATACTAATGAACAAAGCTACTGAAAAGTGAAGTCAAATACTGAAGATTGACGTCAGAAGACTGAAGGCTGAAGATCAGAGACTGAAGACTCGACATTGCTGAAAATATAGAAGTCGAAAATATGACTAAGTGTCATATCAGTAGCTGAAAAGTCAAAGCTGCTGACAAAAAGTCAAAGGTGGCTATATCTACGTCCAAACTGAAGCGTCATACTGACTCAGGTTACCCAAACTGATAGAAGACGTAGTCCAGCCTGCTGATAAAAGACAGAGCTTACTCGACTGACTCAATCGAAAGTGAATGTACTGAAAAAACATGGAGTCGACTTAACTGAATAACACGAAGTTATTTAAACATTGAATGTTTGACTTGTCATGTGTCATAGCGTATCTGCATAAGTTCCTGACATGTCAGATCCAATTTTTAGAATTGTAGAGCTACAGTGTATGATGATGCAGACCCCAACAATGATGTATGAGGACTCAAACAGAGAATTCAAACGATAAATAGAATATATATTATTGGTATTCCCTCCAATAGTACTATTCATCGACCGCTCTATAAATACACGCAGAATCCAATATTTGAAGGTCATTCAAACGTTGCATATTTTTTAAATATTATAAAGCACTCAGAGTTTACTTATCAAGAAAATTTACCCAGCGATTTCGAAAAATAAAGTTTACCAAGTGTTATCTAAAAACCTTCATAATTCAAATATATCTATCAGCTCAAGACTTCAGTATACACTCTCTTAAGTTTTTGGATACTATCTGGTATTCTTAATCTTAGACATATTGAGTTTGTCAACAGCGACAACTCAACTTTTAGTTGGAAAAACTCTATACTCAAAATCCCCTAGTTTAAGTAGAAGTTGGACAAGTAGGCACCAAGGTTTTAAGTGCTGAAAGCTTGATTGTTTTGCACTGTAAGTAAGAAGTTAGGTCGATTACATCTGTAAGCAGTCAGAGGTTTTCTTGCACTAGTAAATATAGAAGGAACGCCAAGTTCAGATGGATACGAAAAATGTTAAAGTCTGTATCTAAATTTATATCTTGTACCTGTAAATAAGATCAAATCACAGTTAGTAGGTTGACTGAGCAATTAGTCCGTGGATGTAGGAGCCGATCTCACCGAATCACTTAAAAACTAAGTGTTGTTTACATTCAATTATTAACTTTCAGTATCGTATTTACTTTGTATGTTATTGAACAAATCATCACCAGCACAAGCAGCACAATATTGTATTGAAATACTCTATCAATATCAATTTGATACTGAAGAGATAACTGAAAATTGACTAAGCAAATATTTGACTAAGTATTTTTTGTCAGTTTGAGTTTTTAGTAAAGGCAAAAACGTAACCACTACATTACGCAAGCACATCAGTTATCAGTTCAACTGACCAGCTGCCTCAGCAGTCAGTAGGTTTGCTAACTGATATCACTCTAAACAAGACTCTCCTAACTTGAACTAATCAACAATACTGTCATTAGTACTGAACTGACATCAGTTAACCGATATCTACTGATACAGTAGAATGTCATATCTTGAGAAAAGTTTGAATTTTTCCTAACTAATGTATCCCCCATACACCATTACATACCCCATGGACCATCAATTTATATTTTTGAATGAGAATTTTTTCTAAATCATATTTAAAATAATACAAAGCTATAAACATTCAATAATAGATGTAAAAATGATGATTTCACTATTTCAACTCCCGAATCACAATACATGCCAAAACTTCAAAAGTTTGTATAACATAAACAATAACGATTAAATGCATAAAAAGGTTGATATCAAATTCATCAAAATAACATTCCCTTAAACCATTTGCAAATGACAAACATCTATAAGACCATAATATATTAAAATATAGTTTGTAATACATACAATATCAATGCATTATAGTCAAATCTCGAATAGCTTGCGAGTAGCTCTGTTCAGGTACATTATAATTATTATCTTTATTTATATTTTTATAAATATATAATTGAATATGAATATCGAAACAAAAACAAAAAGAAATTGTATTTGTATTCAAATCTTAAATTTTCAAATTTGAATATTGAAAATTCGGATTGAAAATCAAATCTAATCAAAATTATTTGATTCACATCCTAGCAACAACAATAGGGGTGGCTCGATTGACAATACCGATTTTTTTGGTTAATCGAACAAACAATTTCATAAATTTCAAAATCGAAATCGAACGTTTTATTAAGTTCGGTTTAATCGAAAACCACATCGGTTATTGCGGTTTAATTTTCGGTTAATCGAAAAACCGAAAAAAAACCCTACAAGTTTTTTATTTTAATTATACAACTACATTAAATAGTCTAAATATTATATAGTTACTATTAAATTAAATTATGATAATATTAATTGTTGCTTTATTTTTAATTTTATATGGTTTACTTCAAATAATTTATTTAATTATTTACATATATTAATTAATTACTTTATCTATCATACACATAATTTAAAGTTTTAATATCCCACGATTAAGGTTAATTACAAATTTTATAGCCACTAAAATGAAAAAACCACATACTCACTATACACGAACCTAATATTTTATTTTTTGATAAATTTATTGAATTTATCTACAAATAAAGACTCAATTTTTATTTATTAATCTTTTATGATGAGGATATAGTTGTAAAAAATAAAATAAAATAAGATAGATTTTTTGGTTATTAATCGTTCGATTATTGGTTAATCGAAAACCAAAAAAATAAAAATATTTTATCACTAACTGAACAGAAAATCAAATATGTAATATTCAGTTAATCGAATAGGGTGCGATTTCGATTCGATTCGACATTAAGCGACAATCCGAAATCGTTTCCCCAACCCTGAACAACACCCTAAAATATGAATATAAAAAGAAATTAAATAAAAGTAAAGAGCTCTGTTTTTCTTGGGCAGGAAGACGAGTAAAAACATTTAGAGGTGCAGAATTAGGAAATTTTTGCTATTCGCCACAGAAAAGGAGACAATGGCTACTACTACCGAGAGCGACGACGCCGTCCGCCGCAAATCGGCTATCTCAGATTACCGGAAAAAGCTTCTCAACCACAAGGAACTCGAGGGCCGCGTTCGATCTGGTTTCAATTTCTTAAACCCTAATTTTTATTAGTTTCACTTTTTCACATATCTGAAAACGGCATTTGTTTAACCCTCCCATTTCGAATCATCTTTTAGTTCTTCTTGAAAGTTACATTAGTAGTGTTTAGATTGATAAGTAGAAGGTGAGCTATGAAATGAGATCAGAGGCTCAAAATTTGATATGACGAGGAATTCATGGATACCCTTTTCTGTTTTAAAGTAAAATTGGCAGTGTTTGGTTGGACAGGTAGAAGGTGAAATAAGATGACCGGCATAGGATATGACACCGCGAGCAAAAATAAATCGAATGCATAGGGGTTTCTGAAATTATCTATGAGAATAATGATGGGATCGAGCTAGATCAAGGGTTGGTCGCCCTTTTTGCTATATTAGGTTTCTAGGAGCATTCTTTGCGACTTTCAAACAAGTATAATGCTCGGATTCACGTGCTGAGACATGAGCGGATGCATTGCCTTTTGCGTTAATTCTTAATGTTTTGAAAAGATCTTGTTGATTTGGGTTGTGTAACCTATGTTAAAGGTGCTGGAACTTTCTCTGCGTATATATATTCTCAGTTTTACATATTTGGAGTGAAGTAGTACTTATGTTGAAAGAAGTCCAAGAAGCTACTTGCGCAGTTTGGTTTGAGTGTTATCATCTGTCTGAATGTTTATATGTACATACATGCATACATTTAAGTTGTGTATATATATATATATATATATTAGTTTGCTTGTTCATGTGTCTCCATTTTCAAATTTGTCATCAACTATTTTTACGATCCAAGGAAAATATATGATATGAACAGTGAGGGAGAATTTGAGAGCTATAAAGAAGGAGTATGCCAAGACAGAAGATGATCTGAAGTCCCTTCAAAGTGTTGGACAGATTATAGGTGAAGTGCTCAGACCGCTGGACAATGAACGCTGTAAGAGATCTTTTTCACTTTTAGCTTTTAAGTTTCAGAAAGTTGTCTCTGTAATGTAAGGGTTCATCATACAAGATTTTTCACTTACCTTCATCATGTTCTAGTCATACATTAGAAGCATCTGCATTTGAGAATTTTGAATTTTAATGTTTCTGAAATTGCATGACCACAATGTTTTAACTATTGTATACTACTAGTCTACTACTACTAGAGTCAATTAGGATGTGCTCGAACAGTTTCTGTAAGATTTTGTTTGACTTCTTTAGATAGGTTATGTTACGATCCCACATCGAACCCATAAGCAATTACGGTTGGTTACTTAAGTGGGAGTCAGTCCTCCACTTCTGAGCTAGCTTTTGGGTGGAGTTAGGACTTTCATTTTTGAGTGCCTAATAGATTAGGTCACTCTGAGATCATAGTTTGGCAGTATATTGTTGATAGTATTAGATAGCACTTTTGGAAGGGAGGATAACATTATTATTACTGTTTCAGTGATAGTCAAAGCAAGCAGTGGCCCTAGATATGTGGTAGGTTGCCGCAGTAAGGTGGACAAGGATAAACTTACAGCAGGCACTAGGGTGGTTCTTGACATGACAACTCTCACAATTATGCGAGCTCTACCCCGTGAGGTACCGTACAACTATCTGCTAATAATTATACTTATGCAGCTATTAGAACTCGTTGCTGATGGTTCTGTCTGAGTTTTCTTGGCACTTTTGATTTTGATGTATGTTGCAGGTAGATCCAGTTGTGTACAATATGCTTCATGAAGATCCGGGAAATGTTAGTTATTCTGCTGTTGGTGGTTTGTCAGATCAAATCCGAGAACTGAGAGAATCCATAGAATTGCCTCTAATGAATCCTGAACTCTTCATCAGAGTTGGCATCAAACCGCCCAAGGTAGCTGACTCTCTTCGAAGAACACATTTGACTCCGATGCTCTTTGGTTTATATTTTCACTATTTCCCTGTTTGCCTATTGTAGGGTGTACTTCTATACGGGCCTCCTGGAACTGGCAAGACGTTATTGGCTAGAGCTATTGCAAGTAACATCGATGCCAATTTCTTGAAGGCAGGAATTTACCATACCCTTTAGACTACAGTTTCATATCCCGTTCAACTTCTCACAATTTGTAGTCATGCAGGTTGTATCAAGTGCAATTATTGATAAATATATCGGTGAGAGTGCAAGGTTGATCAGGGAAATGTTCGGTTATGCTCGAGATCACCAAGTATGTATTCAATATGTGTAATATCTTCCCCGCACATAAGATTGATTAAACTAAGGAGTTACATTATAGACCACTTTTTTCTTGTGCAGCCTTGCATCATATTTATGGATGAGATTGATGCCATTGGTGGGCGTCGTTTTAGTGAGGGAACAAGTGCTGACCGTGAAATTCAAAGGACTCTGATGGAGTTACTAAACCAGCTTGATGGGTTTGACCAGCTTGGAAAGGTCTGGTTCTATTTCGAATGCATGAATTTTGCGTAGAATTGACTATTCAGTATGATAATGATGCATCATCATATGCAGGTTAAAATGATAATGGCAACAAACAGGCCTGATGTTCTGGACCCTGCACTTCTTCGTCCTGGAAGATTAGATAGGAAAATAGAAATCCCCTTGCCAAATGAGCAGTCACGAATGGAAATTCTCAAAATCCACGCTTCTGGAATAGCTAAACATGGAGAAATTGATTATGAATCTGTTGTCAAACTTGCTGAGGTAAGCTAGAAATGCTTATTTGACCTTCACTAAAGTGTTTTTTTGCTGACATCCTGCCCTTCCCAGGGTTTCAATGGAGCTGACCTTCGGAATATTTGTACGGAAGCTGGTATGTCAGCAATTCGCGCAGAGCGTGATTACGTCATCCATGAAGACTTCATGAAGGTAAATCATTTCATTTGACATATGACATCAAATCTAGACAAGTTAAAAGATATTCAAGAATAATTGAATTCAACTCTGCATGGAGGAGTTATATGTTTGCATCCTCGGAATTCTTCTCCATGGACTAACTGGTTATCCAGATTCTTGCAAATAACTTGATATTTCATTCCTCAAAATGTGGCAGGCTGTCAGAAAACTAAACGAAGCTAAGAAGCTAGAATCAAGTGCGCATTACAGTACTGATTTTGGGAAGGAATAGAAGCCATGTCTTCCATTGGTAGCAATGCAGATAGTGGATGGCGCGGCAGCTTATTCTCCCTCTGAAAGATCTGTTTTTGAGCTGCACCTTTCAAATCATTATTTATTTTTCAGTGTCAGGCCTGCTTGTGTCTTTGTATTGTTATTAATTTCCCAGCAATCAAATTTCAAATTCCAATCTTTTATAATCCATTTGAACATATGTTGGATTGTGTGTACAAAACGCGCACATGTGTGTAGATTTTGTATGCATGTAGAAAGTTGAATGGTAATGAAGCACAAGTGGTAGGATGGAATCTGTCGTTAATTAGGTTATATACCTGCTTAAGGGATTGCAAATATTGCTTTTTAATGCATAAATTGCAGCGATGCTAAAGAAATGTTGTCCATCGTATGATAAATATGCCTTTTTCTTGACAAGTTATATATATGTTTTAATTTAAAATATAGCAAGTTCTAATGTTAGACTGGTTTTCGAAGTGTTGAATGTGTGTACTTGATAAACAATACCCCCGCTTAGTCTCAAGTTAGATAGATTTAAATTTTAACTTCATGTATTGGAAATTAGTTAGTAACGATCTCGGTTTACTTGTTTATGTTAACGTTTCAATTTTGAGTTCTTAATAGGAAGTGAATCAATCTTTAACGTGTCAATGGTCAATTCGGCTCGATTCATTTACACCTTTAGACACAACCATACCACATAGAAAACAGTATTATCGACCAAAATTCATAAGAGGATTTTACTATCGCTCTTAGATTCAAAGGAACACCAAAAAAAACTACATTGCACAATACAGTAGTACAAACTCTTGACAAACGGATGAACCAAATGTGAAATGAAGGAAGTCACAAACATTTACAACAGCCACGCTACAAATTCTTTTACTCTTCACACCAAACTAGGCAATAATTGTGCTACTAATTTAAATAAAATCTCTCACAATACCAAAGCAAATCTCTTACAAGATCATCCTCGTCGTCCGGGCCAGTTGGCAAAGAGTGTTGCCACTTCTGAGTTCCCTGAAAATCTTGCTTTCTCAGCAAAGTCATCCAAAGCATTTCTCCTACGCCCAGAAAAATAAGCTGCAATCTTCTTGTAATCAAGTTGAGGAGCCTTCATCCCTTTCTCGATCATCTCTTCCAAATACTCGTAGGCCTCGTTCGGCCTCCCCTGCCGTATGAGCCCCCAATCAAAACTGTGTACGAATTTTCATCGGGACAACATCCCCTCCTCTTCATCTCCTCCCAAACTGAATATCCCATCTCAGCATCACTTGCTACGAAATACGCCTTCATCATCATGTTATAAGTGTGGATGGATGGCTCTATGCCGCTTTTGATCATCTTCTTATATACCTTAACTGCATCATCTGGCATCTTTTGGTTCGTCATCATCTTGATCAAACCATTGTATGCCTGCCCATCAGGCGGGCATCCTTTCTCCCTCATCTCCTTCAACAACCGGTACACCACACCCATCTCCCTTCGGTTCCCGAAACCTATCATCAAGCAAGTGTATATAGCAGCATCCGGTTGACAACCAGAGCTTTCCATATTATCGAAGTATCTCATAGCCCCTTCTATGTCACCGTGTTTGCAAAGATCATTAATCAAGATTGTGTAGCTCCTAACATTAGGTTTTGGACCCTTAGATTTCATCAACTCAAAAAACTTGGTTGCATCACATCTCTTTCTACCCTTCAACAACCCTTCAAGCATAATGTTGTGTGCAACAACATCCGGCTTGAAACCACTATCAATCATCCCATTCCACACCCTCCCGGCCTCCATCAGATTTCTCACTTTACACCAACCACTAAGCAAGACACAGTACGTCTTCAAATCCGGAGTGAAACTGTGCTCCAACCTTCCAAACACCTCGTTCGCTTCCTTCCCGAGACCCGCCCTCCCCAACGCATCCAGCAAGCAATTGATCGCCTCCACACCAATCCTAAACCTATACTTCTTCATCAAATAAAAAACCCCAACGGCTCTTCTCCTCTCTTTCGCAGAGGCAAAAGCTTTAATACAGATGACAAAAGTCTCCACCGATAACAACCCCTTCTCCCCCATCTCTTCAAGCATCGAAACCATGCTCTCAAATTGCCTACCCTTCCCCAAAACATCCAACATTGCATTGTAAGTTCTACAATCATGAGCATAGCTGGGCTGCTCCGCAGCCCAGCAAAAGAATCGAAAAGCAGGCTTTCGAGCATGCTTAAACCTACGCAACACACTCAACACCAACTCATGGCTCAATTCAATACCACATTCATCCAAGACAGCCTCCATATTCCTATCTACATCAAATGTCTCATCAATCACCCCACAAACCCTCTCCATCTCCTCCCCATTAGCCCTAAATTCGGCACTATCAGCAACAAAAGATCCCTTTTCACCATCAATCTCAGCTTCGGAATCAGAATTAACCGGACCAACATACTTGCAGAAGGGCCTAAATCTACCAAAGCAAGATAACAAAGATTCGAACTTGAAGGGAATAAAAGAATTGACTAACGGCAGGCTTTCTTGGAGAGGAGAGAGTGAAGTGGTGTGTGGCAGTAGAGGCGGAATTTGACAGTGAGCACGATGGATGCGACTATGAGCAAAAGAATCAAGCAGAAGATACATGGGCAGAGAGCTACCGTTAACTTGCTCTCCTTGAGCTTCTCGCCGGTGTCGTAAATAGACTTCCTCTCCGGGAGAGCGCGATGCGGCGGCGGCGATGAATAGTCCGTCATAACGAGCGGCGGCGGCGAGATGAGGTTTGGGAATTCTTGAGTTTCTTAAATGGAAAGCCATTGGACAGCCATTAAATGGGATGGAGATTGGGAAAGGGAAGCAATGGCGGCATGAGGAAGCAAGATTTGGTGGAGATTTCGATCGGAGAAGATCTCTCAACTAACGTTTGGTGGCGGCATATGATTTTCCTCCAAAAGTTATCTCCCTCCGCCCGGTAGTAATTCCTCCGAGATAATTCACTTCTTTTCGACACTATAGAAGAAAAGATAAATTTATTAAAATAATTAAAAATAGATAGAATTCACAACTTTTAAAGATATAATTATTTTCTAAATATGGAGAAAAATAAAATGGTTAAAAAGATAAAAAGTAGATAGGATTTATAATTTTTGAAGAGATAATTATTTTCTAATAATAAACCAGGTTATCTTGGATTGGATAATCCAAAATAGAATACATGTCATCTTGGATAGAACGGATGGAGTATTTTTTAGATGATTCATATTAAAAAAAAATATTTTTACATATAAAAGTATCATAAATTTATGAATCATATTTACTTTCGCATAAAAATATCTTGAATTTTATAAATTATATCTACTTTACACCCAAAACACAATCTTTTTAAATCTAAGTGTAAAAGCAATAAACCGATTAAAGTGAGATGGAGAGAGTACATGAAGAAATCCTTCAACTTTCAATTCTTTATCTTCGTTAGCAAGTATTATATGTCGATTTATATGTCAAAACATTTATTTTTTCTAACCCGTCAAAATCTAATTTTTAATTTCCGAATGAAAGGGAAGAACGGCAAGAAAATCAAAAAATTGAGTATAATTTAAAATCAAAGTTCTTAATTTCTCGAATCAAGAATTAAAACGATTAGAAAATCAAAATGTTGAATATAAAGTCTCAATTTAGAGTGATTCTAACTGCAATAAATAAAAAATGGATATAAATTCATAATAGTTTGAAAGTAATGTTGAAATTAATCTTTTTATTTAATAATTTTTATTAAATTTTTTAAATCCCAAACTTTTGCTCTTTGTCGTACTAAGCCTTCATATTTTTATAATGATGTAACTGAGGCCACTTCATGGATTATTAAGGAAAAACATATAGCATAATGAATCATTTGATGATTCAGTTGAATTAAATGGAGGTTCGAAATAAAGAAGTGAATTTTGTGTTCAAATCCGACATAAATACAATCAAATCCTACCAAAAGATTCCCTATTTTCAAAATCAAAATTACAATTCAAGATTCTTCTATAATTTCCCACCATTTTTCTTTCTGCAAAGATACATGGAAACTTCTTTCAATATCAAACCAATTATTTACAGTGTTACCACAGTACCTTATCCTATGTCTGCATTTCTCACGGTGGAAGAAAAATCACAGCATGTCTGCAATCTGCAATCTGCACTCTTATGACATGAAGAAGAACAAATCTGTGAGAAGAGATTTCAGTATTGAGCACTGACACATTTTGGGTGTGTCATGAAATACCAAGTTCAAAACAATAATCCCATTGGAGCTCAGTCTTTGCTGGATTTTGCCCAGAAAAATGACTTTCTTCGAGCAAGTTGATAATTCTCCGGCAATGGCTTACTCAATTTTGAGCTAAACGACAAGTGTTGTTTCAAGAAAGGCGATCTCTTGTTGATTATACTCGAGCTAATCTTGGAGCCCTTCACCTCAGCCACACCATCACTATCAGCAACATGCTTTCTACTAGTTCTCTTTCTAGCTTTTAAATCCACTTCAGCTTTCAAAGCCTTCTCAGACATTTTAACGGCCTGCTTCTCCCCGTAAGTACAAACTGGGCACGCCGGGTCGTACTTGTTGATTTCGGGGGTCATATATTCCAAGCATTCGGCATGGTAGACATGGCCACATGTTAGAATAGAAACCACAGCTAGTTCGTTACTGGATACTATCTTTTGGCTTGTCCACCCCACAAGGATCTCATGGTCAAAAGCTTGGCACATACGCCACAAGTTTGGAGATCTGTACGAGGAGAAGACCCTGAACTTCTAGCAATTTTATCCACATTGAAGCCCAAATTTTCGCTGTCGAATGACCACCTCTCACCTCTGGCAGTCGTGAGCTCAGAGAATACAGGGATGGACCAACTGTCTGAGGATCCATCATTGGAAGCCCTAGTTGATTCGCTGCCCCAGTCGGGAGGTAGATGTGAAGGGGTTTCTTCAGAAATTGAAAATGGTGGTGACTTGTATTGTGGGATTTGGCTAGCGGGCACTTGGTGCAAAAACTGGGGTCCACGAGAATAGCGATGACATCTTGAAGGAGTCGAGTCCGGACGAAGCAACTGACTTCGTGATGTCATAGGAGATGTTGCAGATGTTGCTAAGGGAGATGGCTTTACCGGTGATGGGTGTGAAACCGATGGAGATTCTGCAGAGTCCTTCACCTGAGCAATGAGCAGGAATGTTAAACTTCAGATGAGGAATTCCAACCACATATTCGCAAGTAACACTCTCCACATACCTCCACTAGATTCCTGGAAATAGCTTCATCTGTAAAAGAAAATGAAAATTACTTCAAGTACAGAAGTAACAGAACCAGATAAAAGATAAAAGTTGACAGAGTTTCTGAATATCCAATGAACAGTGTCTATTTTGTTCAAAATGAACATAAAGACTCAGCTCTTAAAATCCAACATCGACTGGTATGTTTAGAAAGTCTCAAGTTACAATAGATGGGAAAAGCTTATAATTCCACGGGTCAAAGGTTAAGGAAACTCAAATGCTTGATCATTGAACTTTGTCGATGCTGTCAATGTGCAACAAGGACACAACAAACCGCCTACTAACAATATGCAGCAAGGGCACAAAAAGACTTCATTTAATCATTTAGAGCAACACTTTTTTTATTTATTCATAAGCATTTAAAATTTCTTCAAACTCCTTTCTCACACCCATACCCAGACATACAAACAAATCAGTTCTTAGTCCAATATCTTATCACATATCATGGATTGGCTCTCGGGCACTTTAAAATACTTAATAAAATATTCCGCCAGTATACTATTATAGATGCAACTCTGATACAATGCACTTCAATGATATGACCGACCGGTGTCACATATGAGTTTAAACACAGCTAATTCACAACCTCTTCCTCATTCATTTCTCAGAATTCTACATTCCCAAGTTGATACAAGAAACGTCCAGGAAAAAAATAAATAAAAAAATCACAATTTTAACAATTAGGACGACTGCAGTCCGTAACTAACAAGCATGTAAGTACTCACTTTCATACAATTGAAACTGCTACTTTCATGGGTTCGGGAGAAAAGAAAAACATAATTTACACTCCAAATACTTGTATACAATCCATATTGTCGACAACAATGCACCAAATCTCAGAGTTTCTAGTGTCACACCAAAGGTTTCAGATCACAAATTTAACAATGCACCAAATAGTCCTGCCCTGTCACTGGAAGAAAAACTCATGCTAGGACTCATCTAGCCAACTAAAAGAAAAAAAATTATCCACGCAATCTACAAGAACACCTAGTTCTTTTATAGGGAACCTTACATTACCCTCTTCCCTCTCCTGCCCAATCCTAAACATACACATGCTACCAACATCTGCACATCAACATCAACTTTACTAGTTTCTAATAGCAGAATGGGAATGTAATATATATGCTTTCGTTGCAGCATGGGAACCTGTGCAATAAGAAGTGGCTCAAACCATCCACTATAGTACTAGTAAGATACTCTCCTATAATCTGATCCCTCCCTTTTCTTTTAATTACAATAAAAGATAACTAGAAAGGATCAACTCCAATTACCACACATTACTTTTGCAATAAGATGTGCGAAAAATAATTTGTTGGAAGTGCCAACAGTAATTTACCTGAAACTTGGAGCTTGGAATTATCCGCGCTTCGATCAGAAGTGGGTGATTTATGCCAACGCGAGCGACGACCATGTAGCGGACTACCTTCCTCCAAAGCAAAAGCAGTTTCAACAGTATTACTATATTTTACTTCTACTTGATCATTTCTAGCATCTCCATCATGCAACCAATTTGCATGTGTTTCTTCTCCAGCTACCCGACCACGATTATCCCATCTAAAGCTCCATGATGGTGAATAACGAACATTTCTCTGCAGCGTTCCACTACTTGGTCTGTGTACTATAGTTCTGTCCTTTGCAGCAACACAACAAGCAGCTCCCATTCTTCTCACATACAGTCTAAAAGTTGGACAGCTTATGCTTACAATAGCCTTCTGTATCAATCACCTCAGAACATAAATTTAGAGAATATTGGCAAACATTACCTGCAACATAACATACACATCCAACAGCTAATTATTAAAGTATGGCTTTGTCGGTGTGCTTTTTAAGAAAAATATAGTACATCATAACTTCTCTCCCAAATCTTACCAGAAATAGTGGAAATCAGAGCCATTCACCTCATTACACCCATTGACATGTATACGTAAATGAAAAAACATATACCAATTCCATATGCTTATTATATCAAAGAAAATATACAATATAGACAAAGTTAGAGATGGTGAAATGAAAACCATTTTCTATAAAGCATTTCATACCGATTTACACACAAACAACATTCTGCCATGCAAATTTAAAGCCAAGTACTGACAACATTGTTACATTACATGAAACTCACCCAAACAAAAGAAAAAGATGAGCCAACGAATACCACTATGAGTTAATCAGAAACACCGCACAATATGCTATTATCAATCCAATTCAATTCACTTGTTATATTCATCTTCAACAACCAGAATCAAAGCATCCACAGATCCATCATCACACACCAAAAACAATCACATATCAACAACAAAAAGATAGATGCAGATGAACTCGTGAAGATCTAACATAGGCCTCCCCTGTTGAGTCGACCAGAAACGTAAACCAATTGACAATAACAATACAAACAAATTTTCAGTCGCGCGAAGAGAAGAACAATTACACCAGTGAGCTTCATGTGCATAGCAAATGCGACATACACTAACACATTTTCATGCACCAATTTTTACGGAAAATATAAGGAAAACCCCTATAAAATAGATTTACTGAGATTCGGAATTCATTGCTCAACAACTGAGAGCTATAGCAATTCTTTTTGGCATTATATGCACCTTTTTCCAATTCATTAGCTCCGATTTTCAAACCTCCAGGAGACATGATTCCGGGTAAACAGCAATAAATATACTCAACAAATCCATATACTTCACATGATAGCTATAACGAATCGAGACTCTACATAAAAACGATTTTAAAAAGGAAAGAGAAACTTACGTGATCGAGCGGAGGCGTTTCACCAGTCGATAACCCTAGAGATAGGTGAGGCGTGCAGGAGTGTAGAAGAGTGACGATTTATATGCATAAAATACGACTGGAAACATTAACAAAGTAGATTATATCTATACATATGCAGAGAGGGAGAGGGAGAGGGAGAGAGAGAGAGAGAGTCCTCTTTTTAGCTATTCCATTAGAGGTTAGAAAGCGAAGAGGGAGATATGACGGTTTGTCTAACGCCGTTACTTACCTAATTAAACAAAAACGATAGTAAAATTGCTCACAACATTTTAAAAAAAATGGAATTTATATTTCAACTTAAAAAAATGGAATTTACAGTTTTTGATTTTACGTCTCCGAAACAAAAAGTACATCTAAACATATTGTATTAGGTTTAAATAACATTCTGTATTTCTAGTGGAAAATTTAAAAATTTATTTTATACTACACGTGTAATAATACTATAATGTAGAGCTGTCTTGTATTTGTAATATTTGGATTTAAAATCACAAAAAGTAAATCTATGAATGATTTAAACTATTTTTCAACTTTTGTTGAAATGAAATCCTTTTATATTTTATAAAACATTTCAACCAAATGTAATTTGAAATATAATTTCACATTAAATCTAAATAATAAAAATATAACCAAACTGACAATTACCATTTCTTGATGCAAAGTTGGATTAAAACAAGAGGAAGTCAAAAGTTTATGGTGGTCTTTGTTTGAAGTATTTATATCTAAAATCAACTTGGAACTAAAAGTGGTAATATTGAATTACTGGAGTTATATCAAGTTATCAACTTATGGGCCAACTAAATTTAGCCTACTTTTCAGTCTTTTAATATTTCATAAATCCAACATAAATAAAGTGTTAATATTCATAAATCATAAATGGAATGAAAAGATAAATTGTCAACTGCTCCCTTCCACATAGAACGACTGTGATAAAAATTTCAAGAGTTCACTTCTTTTTTTATTTATTCCAAATCCATACTAAATTATAAGCCAAAATGTTTAATAATCTATTCATTTTTATTTCAATTCAAAAGTCGTGCAGAGCTAGTTGGTTTCTAACAACAGTCGCATCGATGCATGTTAAATTCTTAAAATCTCATGGTTAAAAAAATAGTAGACATACAATTAGAAAAAATTGTCTGGAGGGCAATTAATAATGTTAAAAAACAATATGAAGAACTTTAAAATAAAGTTAGATATTGAAAATATTTTTAATACAATCATAATATTTTTTAATTATGACACAAAAGTAAAAAAATTAATAGATGAAATTAAAACCTCAATAACATAAGACTTATTATTATAAAAGAAAACAATGAATCAAGATTAAATAATGAAAAAGCTACATATAACTTAAGCTATGAAAATTATATCAAATGTATATATATTTTATAATCAATTATCAATATGACTAATAATTAAGTATTTAGAATACAGTTAATATGTCTTAATATTTGATGTTATAACTTATAAGTTACAAATTAATAAAAGGTTATGATTTGTTAAATCAAATTATTAATCCAATGAATTCTAAATTAAATTCCACCAGAGAAAAAAAATATAAACTAAAAAGGTACCAAAAGATAATATATTTGAAATTTAAATTTTTAAGATTTAATAAATATGATAAAGGTATAAGAAAACATTAAAAGAGCCCGCTTTGAATTGAGAATTGTACATTAAAATTGTTATTTTGTTATGTGATATATATATATATATATATATATATATATATATATATATATATATATATATATATATATAGGATTGGGTTAAAAATAACTGTTCAGAAAGAAATTCTGACGTTCTCGACAATATCGTTGTTATTTCTTAGTATTTTTTTTATAATTGGTATATCTTGGTATTAGTTCAATATTTGTTTAATTTGTAAAATCAACTTGCGTTCTACCAAAACGTCGGTGAATATTTTATTACGTCCATTGTCGATATCAATGACCCTTAAAATAGAATTTAAGTTCAATGAATTTTAATTATGTTGAATATGACAGAAATCGATTTCATTTTTCTAGTCACCAATTTTTTTTATTATTATATCTACCAAATAAAGGACAAACTCGTTTTTAACAAACTATCGGAATTGATTGTTCATATTTCAATCCTTTATATATATATATACATTTTTAAAAATGTCTACTTAATTCACTTTGTTGCGCGAACCACCTTTTTTCGACTTTATCATCGAAAATAAACTTTACAGTTCAATGGTGAATTGGGCCTATGCATTTTTTATATAAAGAAGGAAGGTACCTATTCTGAATTGTAAGACAAGTCAAATTTTGTCTATACATATATATTTTTATTTTAGATTAAAGTGACTATAATATATAACTAATTGAAAATTAAGGCACGATTACATAAGTTTTATTATCATTTGTTATCTGGGCATTACAATTAGATGAGGAATTAACATTTGTTACTGGCAGTTGGAATTATTGTATTTTTCACTTTCTGATATCCAGTTGTCTATTTCATTTTCTACAACATGTATGCCAATTCTATTTAAAAAAAATATCGGCATTTTCCGGCCACTTTAATAATTGGAAATATAATTATAACTGTAATTTCGTCATGAATTATATATTGCAAGGGTGTTATGGAGATTCTCAAGCTAACTTTATTATTTTTTTTAATGAAGAGACTATCTTTAAATTTGGAGGTTCAAAAATGCGAATTAGGAGCGTGAATGAGATCACATCACTTTTTACCTTTTTTTATTTTGGGCTCTAATTTATTTCCTACCATCGGATTTATCCAAAGCCAAAATAAAATAGCCACACTCGAAATAATACTTTCGGCCCAAAGCCGAATTTGTAGAATCCGATTTTCAATCTATTCATATTTTAATTTTAATTTCAATTTCAAAGGTTGTTTTATTAATATACATTTAAGACCAGTACTCGATAATAAATTGAAATGAGTAGTATATGAACATAAAGTTTGTATCGCAGCAATTCATTTGTTAGGAACAATATATCACTCTCATGAAATAATTTACATGCCTTGCAATTTTAAATAAGTGGTTAGTGCAACTCTTTGCTGATTGAGTAGTTGGCCCTCTAATGCCATTGTCCTACCCAAACGGCACTCAACCAACTATTTTAGTAAATTGGCAAATAAATTATAAACTTGCATCACACCAAACGTCACCTGTTCTAAATGGGAAATTTTAGGGAATTCAATTACCAAAATGAAGGGAAATTACAGGTATATAGTGGATAAAACTTAGGATAATTTCTTTAACAGTCATCAAGCTTAAATTTTTAGAGAAATGCTATTTGTACATAATATGTATACATAGTAATTTTGCATGATTAGTAATTAAGACATCATCAATGCAGATTCATTAAAGTATGATTTCACTTTAATACCTTGAACCTTGAAATTAGGAATAGTTTAGCAAATTTCCAATTCTATATTCTTTCCATCATAACTAAGCATTTTTTTCCATAAATATATTTAACTAATGTCGTTACTTTTATTTTTATTCTATAATTCAGTGGAAAACAACATATAAGATCTCATTAATTCAATATTTAATATTGCGTTAACATTACATAGATTCAACATATAACACAATGTTAATATTTCTACACTGTCAAAGTATGATTAATACTAGTGTATGTTAACATTAGGGATAATGAGTTCATTTTAGAATAATAATAATTCCAATCAAGGAAGGGATAGTTGTTTTATTTATTGATTAAATAATATATTTCATTTCATATTCTTTTCTTCACACATTCACATCATCCACAAATTTATGGAATTTGGTTTCATCGTGTTCTTCGTCACTTGATAAACAGTTAATGTTATAACAAGTAAAATACATAAAATTGATATTATTTATCTTACACTATACATTAAATTCGAAATATATTAAAAATGACCAATGAAAATAATATAAATCTACATTGGAATAATATCTTAAACTCAAAATTAACATATTATAATATACATAAAATATAAATGTATTCAAATTAAAATAATTAAAATTAATAAGTATCCATATATGTATAAAAATCTATATAATGGTATAATTGATACATATTTATATTTCCATAGTGGTGATTTTTTAAGATACAAATTAATCATTTTTTTTCCAAAATTATTTGAGTAAAAAAGGAAAATAAAAACATCCCAATTTCATAATATGACTGCCAAAAATGGATTAGGGGTAATTTGGGAGTGATCTTTATACTATAATTAGGGATGTCAATATGGGTCGAAACCCACGGGCTGACCCGAATAACCCGATAAAATTATAGGGTTGGGTTATAAAATCGTAACACGAATATAAAATCGGGCTATTCGGGCCAGCCCATTCGGGTCGACATGTTAATTAGGCTGACCCGTTCGGGTTGCGGGTTAGCCCAACGGGCCGGAAAAAAACTCATTTTCTTTTCTTTATTTTTTCTTTTGTCTAATAGTTAGAAATTCAAAATTATTCATTTCAAAATTTTAATTCTTGTTGTTTATCTTATTTGAGATTGTATATTTATTTCTTAATTTAGGTTGAATTTAAATTTGAAATTCATGATTGATTAGTATTGAGAATCAATATTGGACTTTTATATCCCAATATTTTTTTTAGATATATATGTTAATATTATTTACATTGATACAATTTACTTTTCATGTTTAATTATTTTAAACTTTATAGCAATCATAGATTGTTTATTTAGTTATTTATAGTGAATTAGATTATTAATTTTTTTCAAGTTATAAATTTTAATTGCTATTATAGTGAATTATATTATTAAATATTTATTAAATAGTGAATTAACTATTAAGGAATATGAATATTCAGACATATTAAAAAAAGAATTTAGTTGTGAGCATTATTTTCTATTTTTAATATTGTAATATAATTTAAATGGTATTATATTGAATTAACTTATTAAATTTTTTCAAGATATAAGTTTTTACTTCGTTACAATTGTATTATATTATTAAAGATCATATAGTTATACGGAATATGAATATTAATGCATATTAAAAAAATAGTTATGAGCATTATTTTTGAATTTCATTATTTTCTCTTGAAAGTTAGTATAATAAGATTAAGAAAATAACTTATGGAATGTATTATGGTTTAATATTCAAAAGTTATACTTATTTTTCACTTCTTTGTACTCTTACGCTTAATATAAAAAAATTGTTATAAATATATCATTATCCATAAAATATTTGTTATAAAAATAGTTTATTTTTCTCCAATGCTTTTTATAATTTTTTTTTTAAATATGGCATTATCAATAAAAATATATATATAGTTTATTTTTTCCCTTAAGCTTTTTCGTCCGATTGACCCGATGGGTTAGCCCGAAACCCGAGAGTTTAGGGTTAGGGTTGAACATTTCTAACTCAAGAAAATGTCAACCCGAATAACCCGAACCGAATAGCTCGACAACCCGAGTGGTTTGGCCCGAACCCGAGCGGGTTGACCCGATTGACATCCCTAACTATAATTATCAAGGGTGTTATATATGTATATATTATGTACATTTAGCACAATCCAAATTTTTAATCATAGGTGATAAAATAGGACTGCTAATGAATCAAGTCAAGTTGAACATATATTTACTTAAGCCAGTTTAAAATGGTAACAAATTTTAAAAGTTATATTTGAATTGGTTTGTATACATATAGAGTTGAGTTTTGAACAAGCCTTAACCGAATTGAGCTCAAGCAGTTTGATATTTTTATACATATTTTTTTTCTTATTGAGCTCGAGTTGAAATCGAGCATTAAATCCTATCACACACAAAATTAAATTCATACTTTTTTGATATGCTTACCTAATTCAAACAAATATGAGTTGAATATGACATTACTTGTTGAGGTAAATTTCTATGGGAACGTTTGCATATGCGGATAATGAGACTTTTTCCGTTAGTACAAATCATATTTTTCTTCATGAATGATAATTTTTAGTTATATGATAAAAAATTAAATGATACTTTTTTATAATGAAAATGATGTGTGGACGTCCTGACAAGAATTTTTGCCTTACTTATTTTGATTTATTGCTATACTTGAGATGAAAAATTCGTTGAAACTACATCATGTGCTTAATTTGGCTGATAAAAATGCAAAATAAACCACAACTCATACTCATTTTGCAATTTCTATCGACCTCACTTTCAAACATTTGCAAATAAATTCTAAATTTTACAATTGATTTCCCCAAATTTTTCGACAATCAAAAAGATGGCTTTGATGCCGCGTGGACTGAAAAGACAACAAGGACTCCACCTAAATGCTATTGAGAAGTGTAAAGGAGATAATTTAGTGTGCAATTGCACACAATATTGAATGTACAATACTTGAATATTGTCAATTTTGTGTTTAATTGCACATTAGACGACGACGTTTTGTTCATGCTTGCATTCACGTCATCTTTTCAGTACAATGGATGTCCACATCATGATCTTTTCGATCGCTGGAAAAAATATCTAGGCCCTAATTGGAACAATTATAAAGATTTGGTATGTACTTAAAAGTGTTTGAAAATGAGGTCGAAATTTTAAATTGGACAAGTTCATTATTTTTTGTAATTAAACTTATATATATATATGCAAAGTTGCATGTTGTATCCTAACAATTGAACTCTCCTAAAAATATCTTAAAATGTTCAAGTTATTGGAATTACATCCCTAGTTGTTGTTGTTGTTGTTGTTGTTATTTATTAGATACAATATTTGATATATATTGTAATTACTTTTGATGCATTATTATAATATAGAAAATGTAACGAAATAAAGTACAAAGTAATTACAAGTAAGAAAAACACACAAGAATTGGTTATCCCGTTCATCTGCACGTGACTACGTCTAGGATGCTTCAAAGTCAGGGATCCCTCCACTAGAAAAATTATGATGAAAATATTATATAACCTACAATAACAATGAGGGAGACTATTTATAAGAAAGAAAAAACCTTAATAAGCACGATCCTAATCTGGCTAGAATTTCTCTAAGTCCAAGGACTCTAATTATAATCATATCAAGAATTTTTCAAAGTTCAATGACTCTAATTCTAATCCTATCATGACTATAATTCCTCCGAGTGCAAGGACTCTAATTCTAATCATATTAGACTCTATAACTCAACAATCTCCCACATAGGATTGATCTCATATGTAATCATAACTTCTTGATCTCTTCCCGTATCGTGCGGCGATCGGTGGCGGACCCAGACATTTTTGTCAGGGGGGTCCAAAAAAATATCTGGGTCCAAATAATCATAATTTTATAAATTAATAAAAGAATTTTATAATTAAAATTAAAAATAAATAACAATTTAATATGAAAAAATTGAAACTCAATGCTATATGCTTAAAAAACAATTAATGTCTCCACCATAAATAACAATTTAATATGAAAAAATTGAAACTCAATGCTATATGCTTAAAAAACAATTAATGTCTCCACCGAAACAATCAAAATTTATATTTTTATTGCCAAAAAAAGAAACACACCATTCTTTTATATGTTTAGCTACCTTTCAATTTGTATGTATTTATTTTAAGCATAATATAGACTATTTTTTACATATTTTATACCTTTAAATATATATTTTAATTATTAAATATAATTTTTTAATTATTAAATATAAAATTACTATTATACCCCTAATATTTTTTAAAATCCAGTGGGGCCCAGTGCCCCCACTGGACCCCCCCTGGGTCCGCCACTGGCAGCAGTGCTAAGCTTCCATTTTCAATTTCCAAGGCCAATTGAAGCTATCCATAGCTTCAATTTCTCTTAGGTCAGAACCTTAGTAAACATGAACATCAAAGAATTCATCTCACCCATTACAAGATTCCACTTGCTCACACCATCCACCTGTCTCTTCTGCTCTTTGACTTGCCCTAGTGGTGGTGGTGGTCTACTGGTTCTTCAACAATAATGTGTTGATTCTAAACTCTATTGCTCCCACTAGATTCAAAACTATCTAACTCAATAACTTGGCTACGTGCATTATGAAATCTCAAGCACTCGGCTCTTGTTGCTTCAATGTTTTGCTACCATTTGAAAAAAACTGAATTTTCGAAATCATAATCCTTGTATGACCAACATTAATTGTCTTGAGGTTTGATAGCTTTTCCTTAGACCATAGCTATCTCCTTCCCTTCTCACTCACGAGGCCAATACGAAATGCCACTAATTTGCATCACACTTTGCTCCTGCAATAGCAGTGCAATCTTTTGTGTTAGTCATCGTATAGAATATACCTTTTTTTTACCTGGAGCTACTACCATAGCTCATATGGTAATTTTCCAATTGTTGCAGCCAAAAGCAACAACATATCCATCAACGTCCAGTTTGCCCATAGATAAAAAATTTATTCTCAAATTTGAAATGTGTCTGACCCATACAACTCCATTCGACATTAAGATTTGAACATCTCTTTTGTCCATGATTTTCAAAGGTTCATCATCACTAAGATAGACCTCTCTGAAGTCACCAGATTCATAATGTTCCATTAACTAATTGCTACTACAAGAATGAAACAATACTCTTGAATCCAACACTCATTATTCCAATGGGTTGCTTATGCTCAGGACCAAAGCATATGATATATCATTGGCTGATGCGTTTGCTAATATCTACTCATTTTTTGGTGTTGATGGCTTCTTGCACGCACTTCTTTGATAATATCTTCATCATCTTATCCGTGGTATGGGCTTTGGTTGTCTGGAGCTCAATGTTCATGGACAACGACAAATATGCAATGCTCATCGCCTTCACATCCAACAACTTCTAGTCTTGCTCCTTCATGGCCAATAGTTTTGTAAAAGATTGATACTGATCCTTACCACATGTAATTATGGATATGTATCTTCCAGAACCTGTAATATGTTCCATCGAACTTTTCAATTAGTATTTTTACGTTAGCCATCATATCTGCTCCGACCAAACCTAGGGCTCCAATACCATTTGTTACAAAATAAAGCAAAAAGCAATTATGAAAGCAAGAAAAGCATATGAGAATTGGTTACTCAGTTCATCTATACGAGACTTGTCTGGGGGCACTGCCAAGTCATGGATTCTCCCATTAGAGAATTTCGATAAAATTTATGCACACTATAATTACAATAAAGAGGCTATTTATAAGAATGGAAAACATTAATAGATATAATTATTATCTGACTAGAATTCTTACAAGTCTAAGGACTTTAATATTCTTATCCTATTATGAATGTAATTCCTCCAAGTTCAAGTACTCTAATTTTAATCTAATCCCGATTAGAATAATTTCAAGTTCAATGACTCTAATTCTAATCATATTAGATTCTATAGCATATCAGAAAATGCATTATCATAACAGATGTATTATTATATATTTATAGATGTATTACTCAACGTATAAAATCAACCCTAGCCATCAATTTAATATATAAATATATTGAGAAAGTAAACTATTAATGAGGGTGATAAGTCATAACTTATAATAGTTATATATGTAGTACCTCATGATTAAGATCTACAAACTTTTATGGTTTTCGAATTTGAAAATACAACATTATTAATATTTGATGCCAAACTTGTACTTTATAGTTGACCTTTGTTGGATAAATAAAAGTGGTGACTGATACCACATTTGTCCTTTTCTTTTTGTATTTTTCAGGGTAACTTCAAGCCACAATCTATTCCAGTGTTTATGTTCCATATTTATTTCTACACTTTTTCTTTCCAATAATCTATTTGACTATTTATCTGAAGTCGAGATACTATATATACGGAATATGCATTTAAATTTTGGTTTGATTTGTTATATTTACATGGACAAAAATTAATTTGAGGCACATTTATGTGCATTTAGATCTACGGTGCATCCATTTCGAATAAATTCTAATTATAATTAATAATATTTAATTAATATATTAATAAATATTAATTCAAAATCAATCAATGAAGAATCAATAAATTGCATCAACAATTTAATTACACCCCAATTAGATGTTAATAAATGAGGCAACTTCAAAACTTGACTATTTGAAATAGGAAAAATGAATAGAAGCCACACTTTTAAAAATACGAAAATAGTAGTCATGCTTATTAAAATATTCCTAAGTTTTTTATATAAAACAAATTCTAATTTTTACACCCCAAATTAACCCCAATCAAAATCCTCGTCAAATTTGGATATGTGCCGCTTCCATTCAAACTCGGCGACTGAATAGTGAACACCGCCCCACCCCTACCCCTGCCCAAACCGCGCCGCAACCAGCGCCACCACAATCGCCATCCCTAGTTGTCGTCAAAGTGGAATCATTAAACCAAGAACCACGACCATCAATATGGATGACAATTTCGAATCAGACAATAGAAATCATGGCGAGAATGATGCTTTGAAAATCTGGGTTCATCTTTTACGACACATGTAGAAATCACGATGACAGTTTCATTCGATAAAATCATGATCGTGATGAAATCATGTATTTGATGCGAATCGTGTGAACTTTAAGGCAGGTTTGGAAGTTGGCGAAGGGTGACATAGAGACGAGGAGAGGGATAGAGAGATGACGGAAACTCATGAATTAGATGATGTTTTATCTTTAGAGAAAACTGATACTGCTGGTTTAGGTTTTAAAAAAAATTCTGAAATTGTTGTTCCGACTATTTTCGCAACAGATGGGAAACCATTTGTTAAATAAAGTGAACTAAAGAAAAAGGAAAAAGTGACTAAGCGAAAACGTAGAAAACATGTCACTACTATTTTACAAGACTTGGTCATATCAGACCTTTCTGTTATAAAATAAAGTCTGACCTTGGTTGTAAAAGGATGATGCCAAAACAATGTTGTGACAACAACCCTGGTAACATGACTAGAAAATAATTGTTTCAAAGAAAGCTTGGGTGAGAAACACTGAACTTAAATGTTATGTTGTTTACACTGCTTTGAATGTTAATATTTCGGTTTCGTGGTACTTCGATAGCGGCTGTTCCAGTCACATGACATGGAAAAGTGCTTGTCTTTTGAACTACGAGTCCTATGATGGAGATAATGTATCATTCGGATATGGATCTAAGGGAAGGATCATAGGCAGAAGAGTTCTAACAATTCAAGGCTTACCAAACCTCAAGAATATTCTTCATGTTCAATGACTAAAGGCAAACCTTATTAGCATAAGTCAGTTATGCGATGAGAACTTGCAAGTCAAGTTCAACAAAGATTCTTGTGAGATGTATGATGGTGAGAATGTAATGAAGGGTCAAAGGTCAGTCGAAAATTATTATATGGTTGAGGAGCCAAAGTGCATTAAGGCACTAATTGATGATACTTTCGTATGGCTTCAAAAGTTAGGTGATACTAACTTTAGAAATCTTGACAGGTTGACAATGACGACAACAATTAGAGGACTGCTTCAACACGCACAAGCTGACAGAATCGTCTACGAAAACTATTCAAAAGAAAAACAGACTCATGTGCCCCACATTATTGTGTAACATTCAGAACAATATTTTGGCACTGGTAGGTATCTTGAACTATTTCACCTAGTTTTGATGGAAGGTAACATTAGGGGTGTGCAACCGAACCGAACCGAACCGAAAACACCGACCGAATCGATAATTTTCAATGGGTTTGGTTTTTAAGAAAATCAATTTTCGGTTCGGTTTAAATTTTTAATTAAAATCGATTTTCAATTCAATTTTCGGTTTTACATTTTAGGTTTGATCGATAACCGAACCAAATTTATTATTTTTATATATTTATGTATTTTATATAATAATTAGTTATTATCTTAATTAAATAATAGGATAAAATGTGTTTATTTAGAAAAAATATATATAATTATGTTTTGGTCGGACCGAAACCGATCGGTTTTTTGATTCATTTTTTGATCGATCCGAAATTATAAATCGGTTCGATTTGGTTCGGTTCAAAAAGTACGTACGATTCGATTTTCAGTTTTGAGAATTTCGATCGGTCGGTTCACAGCCCTATCTAAGATGTATGTCTATGATATATTTGATGAATTTTTTATTTCTTGGATTTTTCTCTTTAAGTAAAATAAAATATGTTTGATATACAACACTATTTTATAAGTGATTTGATAGATTAGAAGTAATTAAACTAGGTTGTGTGATGATCGAGAACCAAACCGTTGAAATTTTTATAAAACCTCTTGATCACGAGAGATTCACGAGTTTTCGTAGATCTCTTTGTCTTTATTCACACTAATAGTCAGAAAGAGTTTGTTCTATCATAATAATGTAAAATCTCAAGGTGATACAATTGTTTTGTTTGATGATACTTACTGTGTTTGGTCATCTGTTGTCTTGACATGTTCTCCTAACATAAGTTTGGCATTGTGTGTATAAGTTAGTTTAAAATACAACAACATCATAGTAGTTTGGGGGACACGACGTTCGCTGCGACGATGCTAACTTACAAAATGGTGCAACTACGATTGCTTTCGAAAGCCTAGACATGGGTCATGGCGTTCGCTACGACGATGCACTCATGTCAATAAGGGCAATCAAATTTTACATGGTTTTGTATTTATGCATGTATATCTAAGCCTATGTTTCTGGAGATGTCGTGACAATAAGTAAATATCCCCCAAATTTGTTGGAAATGAAATCAAATTCCAAATTGTTCAATATGGTTTTCTTATCCCCTATATTTGTGGAGATTTCGGCAATAGAAGTTCAAGGTTGGACGCATGTATCTTGACTTGTTTATCTCAAAATCATATCATATCCTTTATTACTGTGAAGCATATCTTATTTATTTGATTTATGATTTGATTGAGGAAATTCTTATGTCTCTCCTCTACAACTATTTTATCTCTCTTATTGTTTTATCTGTGGACTCACATGTTACTAATAATATTGCTTTAGCATAGTATTATTCTAAAACAATTCAAATGAGCTTCAAAAGTATGTAGGCAACACAAGCACATGCTATTGATACTGCAAAAGATTTTACACTGACAGTGCATCCATCAATGGTTTGAAAGCAGAATTTATTTTCACTCTTTCTTCCCAAAAATGAGGAGATGATGATGATGCAAAGGCTACTGATGGACATAAGATCATGTTGTTTGTTTATGGATGTTTATATCATGTGCTCGAGGCTCTATGTTTGCAGCATAATGTTTGACATGAGGAGTATTGCTTGAGGGAAAGTTATATGTGTTTTAATAATGGATATTTTTGTGTTTTTTCTCTGTTGCTTATATGTGTGGATGCATAGTTATATCAACAATGTTATAAACAAGGGGGTAACTTCATAGCGGAAGACGCATTTGATATGTCTTTTCTGATGATGATTTGATTAAGGATGACATATGTATGTTCTTGTGTATATTGACTCGTCTGTAGGTTTTGTGAAGAAATGCAAAAAAAAGAAGTTTGTTGTAGTTAGTTTTTAACCATAAACGAAATCATGAAGCATTGGATAGTTGTTATTATAAGGCTTTTCCAATTCTTTAATTTTTGTATGCGCAGGTCACGATTGCTGCGCAGAATGCGGAGTCAACATATTGAGAAACACATGGATCAGTTCTAAGAGATACAGCTGAGATAGTCAAGTGTTCCTATATTCAAGATACTGAATGATTTGACTAACTACCAAGACTACCTCAATTTTTTAGTGGGTCTTGACATGGATCAAAGACGAGCTAGACAAAGCTTCTCAACTGCTATATAAGAGAGACATATCACTTGTAGAAAGATACACATTTGAGAAGATATGCTTGAAGAACTAATCATGTTCTTGAATCTATTTTCGTAACATTTCCAATAACACTCGTGCTTTAGCTTCTATTGTCTTAGAGAGTTTTGTTACGAGTGGTGTGAGTAAATATTTTTAGTATTTTCATCGTTTGTCTGATTCAGGTTTTTTCGACTTTATCATAGATAAAGTGGTGAGTCTTTGTAAAGTTTATTGTACATTTGAATAATTTTTGACATATTGACATCAATAGATTATAATTATAATCTATAGAAAAAATATCTTTTGTGTTCTTCTTTTTATTCGATGTTTTACTCTGTGTGTTCGAAACAATCCGCACAATAGTTTCGTTATTATCAAGGCGAAGAAACACTTTCATGGTTCATGTACATACAATCCTAAATTTACATAAATGAGAACAAATCATGTTCATTAGATTGAAAATCTAGTGGTCATTGTTATGTTACATGCACATTTTACATATAGTTGTGTGCATATGCGTCATAATTTGTGTATTGAATCTGAAGCGTTCATATTGATTTATTAATAGTTGATATTTGTCCTTATGTTTACAATATAAGGAGTGTCCACATGATAACTACTCCCTATATAGATATATCGACCCAACGTCCATCAAATATGTTCATTTAATTTCATTTTGGTTCATCCACAAAAATATTCACTTTTTTTTTGTAAACATCAACTTCACAATTTTATCATAAATCTTCATATTTATTTACAAAAAAAATCACTCATGGCCTATCTTTTTATATCCACTATCTATTAATATATTTATTTATTATCCTTATAGCCTATATTTTAATCCTACTATCCATTAATATATTCATTTAAATTCACTAATTTTATACTCATTACAATTTAGAAGACGGAGGGAGCATATATATATATATATATATGATTGAGTTATAATAAAAACCTATTTTTTCGTAAAAACTTAAAAACCAATGCATTTACGTGTAAAGTTAATGCACTTTATGTATAAAACTAATACACCCTTGAGTTCTGGTGAAAGATAATATCATTCATCAATATTTCGTACTGCAGTAACTTTATACATAAAGTGCATCAACTTTGTACTTAAAATGCATTGGTTTTTAGGTTTTTACGGAAAAATAGGTTTTTATTTGAACTCTTCGATTCATGTAATATCTTATCCTCAGATAGTATATAGTACATAATCTAGATCACATATTTTGAACATGTGGTCATATCACAAGCTGACACAAGGCAGTTCCTTTTCTTTTTTTCTTTTTAATTTTCACAAGGGGTAAAATGGAAAGAAAACAAATCAGCATTCTTCTTCTTCTCCTTAGTGACAACGGGCGACGGCGACGACAATGACACCGGCACCGACAGACAGCAGCAACAACAAACACGAACACAACAAACTACATATTTTAAAAGGAAAAAAAAGAATAAGAAGAAAAATTGAGAACAAAATTGATGGATTTTGAGAAAAAATAGAAGATGAATTTGATAGAGGATTGAAGATGTCACGACCCCATTCCGGACCAACCCGGACTGGAGGGCGACTAGTACTAGGAGTAGTATTTTAGGGATTACATGGATAAAATAGAGATGCATAAAATAAGCTAACATGCTTGAATGTAATATGAGATGATGTTATAGTGTTTTTTAAAGGTTTAGCCATCGGACCCCAAAACTTGCCCGATCCGATGGACCTCAATAGTTTATAAACATAAAGCGTAAATAAGGAGTTCGAGTATAGCAATGAAAGTGTGTGAATACATATATGACGATATGCATTCAAGGTATAAACCACAAATTCAAGTAAATCGGTCGAGGACACCGGACTCTCAACACATTCCCATCATCACTATCGAGCTCAACCGCACATTTAAAAACAAACATGCAGGGCTAAGTACAAGAAATTGCACTTAGTGGACTCATGCCGAAAACATTTGATAGAATTTGGATTACGCTGCCAATATCGGGTAAGTCACAAGGGTTTTAGTTAAAAATGCCTTGTGCTTACCAAATCATTTTCAGTTCGTAAACATAGCTCGGCCGAGCATTTTCTTGGTGTGTATGGTCCGTATCTCATAGTCACAATACATAATAATAAATAAATAAACGTCGAGAGGGAGGCCTCCCATCTACGACGCCGTGACCGGCCGTAATCCCGTACAACACACAGTCACTCTCTGCAAGCATATGTTAACACAGCGTATAGTTCCAACCTTCACGCCAATCCTAGCTGCATTTATCATCCCAAGACGGGACCGACATTAGAAAGGTTGGGTGCTACCACAACAAATGATATAATAGTTCCAACCATCTCCACAATTTCTACCCGGCAAATGATAGATCCATACACAAAACGAAATATTTTGGCGGTAATGCAAGAAACATTTGTTAAACAACAGTAGGATAAGTCTCAGAATAAACTCATTTGAAATACAAGAAAGTTACGTTTTAGTGGGGTAAGAAAAGGCCCACATTTTAAAGATAAGAAGCCCACATTAGTGAGGTAAGAAAATGAGCCCACCTGGACTATGGTTCGTTGTAAAAGTCCTAGGTTCGTTCGTTCGTCAAAATCCCGTCGCTGCGTTTGCGTCCACACCTTTACGAAAAAGCGAGGCTTTAGTACGTCGCTCAAGTCTCTCGAGACTTTCGAAAACTAAGATAAACTTCGATATTTCATATCGATGTAGACTGAATTCCTTAGTGAATTCAATACGTCTCTAACACGTATACGATTGACTTGTTCTCGTTCTTCGAGATACTTTCAACGTATAAGTACGTTTTTCGATATATGGATTTCATTTGGGAAATCTTTTCTTACTAATGAGGTATCATACTCAATTAGTATATCTTACGCGTACTGACGTATTTATAAGCGTATAATCGTACGTTTGACTTGAAAAGTCAACGAAGTCAACACTGGTCAACAAAGTCAATGATTTTGACTTTTAAATAGTAAGCTCTTACTATTTTGTTTTATAAATCGAATTTGATCGATTTGAAAACGTAAAGTCCTATTTCTCGATTTATCTTGTAAATCAAGGACTTATAATTATTTTCGTATTTTAATAACCCTTTTTATAATAAAAAGCGTATTTTGGTTTTTAAAAACGTTATAAAATGAACGTTCGTCTTAAACATAGCAATCTATGTTTATAAAATTTTTGTAAAATTTAAAACTGTCCAGAATATTAATTTAGCAATATTTCATTAATAAACTGTTTTAAAAAGGATTTAAAAATCCTTATTAATTATCGAAAACTCGATAATTAATTTAAAAATGTCAAATGACTTTTGAAAAATCTTCTAAATTAATATAGTGCATTATTATACACTATGGTCCAGAATATGAATTTATAAAATTCATATGATATTATTTGCTATTTATTTATATATATACATATATATATTTACGGTAATTCCAATAAATAGGGAATAATTATCCAAAAATTCCCAAAATTGATATATACTTAGTATAATATCCCAACATCAACATACTTCACCAATATAACCCATAGTTCATCATAACCATTTATTTAATAATATATAGCATTTTTCACGGTAATAACTTGATAATTACCAAATAATTAGCAAATAATTTCTAAAAATTCTAAATAAATTCCAACATCATTAAACATTATATTATATCATTGTAACATCATAACATCAACCAAACTAATTTAAATCGTCACCATATGAGCTTGTAAGCTCTCGGCTTTTTCGATTTTATTTAGTATTTGGTTTTCAAAAATTCTAATAATTATATACTATGTTTATACACTATAGTATAGTAATATAACATCATAATATTTATCAAAACTAATTAAATCATCACCTTCAAGAGCAACAAGCTCACGGTTTATTTGATTTAAAATAGTATTTGATTTCCAAAAATTCTAATTAATTCACACAATGCATAAATAATATACTAAAGCATTAAAACACCATTACATGTCCAAAAATAAAATCATACACCAACCTATACAATCTATAGCCCACGGTATTTTTGTAAAATCAAGTATATGGTTTTCAAAAATTCTAATTAAATCATAGAACATATAATCAAGGTTCTAAAGCAATAATATGCTATTGTATGCTTGAAATAAAAATCATACATCAATGTACATCATACATAAGCTCACGGTTTTTGTAAGAATAAAAGCTAGGGTTTTTCTAAAATTTTCTAAATAACATACTATAGTCTTAAATCATAACATAGATCAATAATACATGCTTAGAAAATGCTAAGAAGCATTCGGTCATCACATATGCATTTTTATCATTTTCAAAAATTATTTTAAACAAGGTTCATGGTTCGAAAATTGTATATACATGCTAGATCCATTCAAAAATTAAATAAACAATACCATATGTTTATTCTAACATATATTCACATACTTGGAAATATAAATCATCAAGAACAATATTCATCCATAAGAGCATTTAAAACATACATATACATATATATAACATTCGAAACATACATAAATATATACATGAACATGCTTCGGTTTTCTCTAAGTAAAAGGGGTAAGAATCGAAACATAGTCCTTGGTTTACCTTGGAAATGATATGGAATCACAAGAACAATATAGTGTAGCTAGTTGGGAGAGGAATAGAGAAGAAAGAAGAAGAAGAAAGCTTTCGAAAATTGGGGGAGGATGGCTCTCGATTTTTCTGCTGCAAATGGGAGAGAATGGAGTGTTTGAGAGAGTGTTTGAGTGCTTGAAAATGTGTAAGGAGTGTATGGCTTGAATGGGAAGAGTCCTCCCCTATACTCTCTTCCCTAAAACCGGCGCACCCCTCACCACCAATAGGGATTAATGCAGTAAAATGATGAGGATTAGGGTGATCATTAGGCTAGGCAAAAAGGTAAGCCATGCATTGGGTAGAATAAAAGGTGGAGTGTATGCTTGTTTAATGGTGATGATCGGCGCATGTGTGGGGTGTTGGGGGCTGATTTTAATTTTTGTTACACTATAATACTATGTATTAATCATATTATAGGTCATAGATATATAATACATGCCATAAAATAATTAAATCAACCAATAACACAAAAATGGGCATTACCGATTTTAATTTTGAGAAAATAGGATAAAATTATAAATCACACCTATAATTGATATTCATGTAATTTTCGTCCCATATATATCATAATATATGATTTAGATATTAAACAATATCATAGGATAAAATTATAGCATTAATTTATGCATAAGAAACCCTAATTTCTATAATTAGGTTTCGAAATTTATAAATATAAGCTATCGAGTTTTATTGTTCCAAAAACTGATTTCATAGCTTAATAATACTCATATATGTCATAACATATAGTTTAGATACCATATGATAATTTAATGGTGTCATTTCATGTGAAAACCAAAGTTTATAAACTTAGGTTTTCGAAAATTTCAATACAAATTATCAATTTTAATAACGAAAATTCGATTTTAATAAATATTAATACTGAAATTATATAATAATAATAGGAAATTATTTATTATAATTTCACGAGCATTAAACTCATTTTCAAAACGCTCTCAGACGTTGACGCTCAAAACGCCTCAAACGCTCAAAATCGACTCATCTCAAAATGGTCGCAGAAGTTCGTACTTACTAAATAAATATATCCCTTTAATAAAGGAGTTAAGATGAAATTAATTCCAAGCTTCACCGCTCATAAAATTTCATGAAAAGTCGACGCTCGATACGCGTTTGACGTTAAAATATATCGACGAATCATTTCGTAATATTTCAACCTTTAATTCACAATCCTTAGTGAATTATGAAAGGAATTCGTTATAACGATATCGTATCGAAATCACAAGATTCGATGTCGTAAAAAGATAATATACGGCAAAACCCTAATTACGGGTTTAGAAAACCGTAATCGCATATTCGTTTCTTTGGAATATTACAGAAGAATTGAGAGAGATGATGGCTATGACGGTGGTTTACGACGAAATTTGCTGGTAATAAGAGAAAGAGACAGCGAAATTGACGGAAAATGATGGATGAAAGATTTACTGAAGAAAACCATAAAACTGTATTTAACAAAACATAAAACTGCATGTTGGCACGAAACACAAACATGCATTTAACAAAACACGTTCATGCATTTAATAAAACATGTTCATGCATTTAACAAAACGTAAAAGTCTATTGTTGGCAAAATGGGGCTAAGGGAGCACACTTCCAATCTACACGTATTATTATGTTCAATTGCATGTATTTTTATGTTCATTTAAATGCATAAGTGAGTTCAATTAAATGGATGGTTTGTT
Organism: Salvia rosmarinus; assembly: GCA_036937905.1. Lineage (NCBI taxonomy): Eukaryota > Viridiplantae > Streptophyta > Magnoliopsida > Lamiales > Lamiaceae > Salvia > Salvia rosmarinus. The sequence goes on along the minus strand of CM072819.1, from coordinate 24,186,512 downwards.
TTTTGCAATCACATAACAAATCAAATTACTAATCTACCATTACTATAGCGAAATTAAGCTTAAAATATTCAAAAATCTCCACCATAGGATCTATGAGATGAGTGAATGAGATTGAGATCTACATACTACCTCGTTTCGGATACTATTTGATTTCTCATCTATATATATATATATATATATATATATATATATATATATATATATAGGGGTGGTTATAGAGGAACCACCCTATGTAGAAAATAGAACTAATCTACACCATCAAAATTAGTAGATTTAATGGTTGAGATTAAGAATCTATAAATAACTAATTATGACTTAATTACAGATTAACACACGATTTCTATATTTACGTGTGAATAAGGGTGATTTAGTAATTTTATTGCACAAAAATCGTAACTCTCTCTCTTTCCGAAATTTCCGAAATTTTAGTGATTTAGTAATTTTATTTCTATATTCACGATTTCAAATAATGGTTATGCATTTGAAATCGCTTATTATGCATATGAAATCGAAGACGATTGTATTCATTTCCTCCGATAAATGGTTATGCATATGAAATACGCTTATTATGCATATGAAATACGCCTATTATGCATAATGAAATCGGAAGACGATTGTATTCATTTCCTCTAATAAATGGTTATGCATATGAAATACGCTTCTTATGCATATGAAATACGCCTATTCTAAGATACCTAAATCTGACGCCAATAACACCGACGCACGCCAATAAAAAAAAAAAAAAAACTACCTTCACGCCATTCACGCAAGCTCCGGAGATAAACAAGAAGATGATAAATATCAATGAATGATATGAGGAATAGATCCGACGATTCATTAAGGAAATTTAATAATGGAAATAATCTTCATGGCAATTAAATCCCATAAATGTAGTCGCAATCGGTTACACATGCATATATTACAAAATATCCTCTCAATTTTGCATGTCATGCATTTAACGTAAAACTCCTTATTTAATATAAGCCGTTAGATTAACAGAATCAAAAGTCGTGATTAGTTCCTAATTCCTAATTTATTTGTAGTTCTCAATTGATCCATACCCTATATATATATATATATATATATATATATATATATATATATATATATATATATATGAGGTTCAATTAAGAACCATTTTAACGTGAAAATTAAGAATCACGAAAAATCGATATGAATAAAATGAATTTGCTATGAAAATTAATGTATCCATTGAAAATTTTACTGAATTCAAAAAATCAGAATGTTTTACCCAAGTTCGAAAATCCCATGAGAAACGAAAATTCATTTTTTTATATTCAATTTATTATTTTTTTGCTCTCATATTTTCATAATAAAAATAGTTTTCACACGTTAACCATACTTTTTTTTTGATATCATGGGGACCCGCACTGCCATCAGTAGGTGCGACCTGAGAAACCCACGCTCCCTGACAGTAAACAACAATTGAAAAATCAAAGCGATGACTCAAATCCATAGAAACGTTTGATGGGGTTCGAACCTGTGATCTCTCGGTCATAAAAACCCACCTTAGCCATTTGGCTTTCCATAGGGACAATTAACCATACTTTTTATATATACATATATATTTGCCGACAACAGAAGTAATATTTTGAATAACTGAAGTGAATTTATCCCTAGGGATAAATCCTCGGAAACCGTTTTGGCAGGGAGCGGGGCGAACATTCCTCACCCCTCCTCCTCCTGCCACGTGTACTGCCCGAATTTAATCCTTTTCCTCCCCTAATTCCTCGCACCCTAAAAAAATCGCCGTCGCCTCAAAATTATCCGGTGATAAATACACCTATTTTTCTTTTATTTTGCATAAACATAAATATATATACTACTACTTACTCTCTCTTTGCCTCTCTCTCGCTCTGTGCCTGCATTAACTGCTTACCGTTACGGGTTTCACTGCATTTATTACCGTGCGATCAGCCTCGTGATTCACCCCAGTACTTTCTCGAGGTTCTGTTTCGTCCTGAACTAACTGTTAGGTTTTCGATCTCGGAAGAATTCAAGGGTTCTTTAGTTTCTTTATTTGTATTGCGTGTTTTAGCTGATTGGAGGTGGGTTTTACAGTGCGATGATGTTTGGTTGATCGATCGATACATTGCCCGGTCATCAAGGATTTGTTGTTGGTGATCGAGAGTTGGCGATGTCGGGGCCCTTGGATAGATTTGCCAGGCCATGTGAGTGAAATTTATTCGATTTATTTGTTATTTTTCGATCTGCATTCACTGTTAATCAGCTGCGGCTTTTTGGGTTTTCATTTAATGTGTGAATTGATGTGAACCTAATTAGTTTCCAGATGTTTGGGCTTGTAAAATTGATTTTTGAGCCTGTAAAATTGATTTTTGAGCCTGTAATTAATCGCTGGTATTGATTTGCTTTCTATTGTGTCTGAGATAGGTCAGTTTAGGGAGGAAATTCTATAGAACATGTAGGTGTACTACATCCGTGTGAGTAGATGTAGTACATCTACATGTTCTATGGAAATTCCCGTTTAGGGTACTGTTATCTTTTCTATATTTAGCTGTCACATTTTCATAGGCTCTATATTACTATTTGAGGATTTATCTCTTATAGGTGAAATAATTCTTTACAATATTGAAGTTCAATAGAGCAGCTAATTGGCCAGATCTTGAATCCTTATGTACTTAATGTTTAAGCGGAATATTTTCAAAAGTTTGACAGCCGCTTGTGTTTTCATTCTTCTTCGCATTCTCCATGTCAACCTAATTGCATTTGCTGTTGAAAGTTATTGCTGAAAGCTGTCTGGCTCGTCTTCACAGCAGTCAATTTTAGGACTACTGGATATGACAAGATTGTTGGCTTGAACTTTGTAGAGATATTGCTTCATGGAAACTTAATACTAAGTGGCATGCTTACTTTGTTTAATTTGCCAATTGTTACTTAAATGTATCTACACATGACCGTGTGAAACAGGCTTCGAGGGTTTCTCTGGTAACGAGGAGAGACGGGAAAGAAAGTCTGATTTTGAGATATCCGAGGATGAAAGGAGGACTAAAATTGGTTCTTTGAAGAAGAAAGCACTGAATGCATCTTCAAAATTCAAGCATTCTCTCAAGAAGAAGAGTGGTAGAAGAAAGAGTGATGTTCGAGTCAGTTCCGTTTCAATTGAAGATATCCGGGATGCTGAACACCTGCAAGCTGTCGAGTCATTTCGGCAAGCCCTAATATTGGAAGAGCTTCTACCAGAAAAGTTTGATGATTACCATATGATGTTGAGGTTATATTCTTTATAACTTATCTTTTATTTATGGCCAGGAATATTGATTGGAATGTTGGGAGGACTGAGAAAAATGGGGTGAAATCTTGGTCATAGAGTGACAAATATATTCTCTATGTAACCAAAAATCACGAGGATACTTAAGTAAAAAAAATCACTACATTAATAAAATTGGGAGCTAAAAGGTGTCTTTTATGCACCCACCCCAGATATATCTATCTATACAAGTGATAACATGCCAATAGCATTTCTGGTGTAGGATGTGAGTTTAGGAAGATAGTTAATATTATACTCCCTCCGTCCCATTATTGTTGGCTCGTTTTCCTTTTTTTGGGCTGACCTGCTATTGTTGGCCCGTTCCAGAAAATGAAACAATTTTACACTAAAAAGTATCTCTAATTTCGTGTCACACACTACTTTACGCACAAAACATAACTCTCATTAATCTACGTGCAAAAAGAAAGGAGCCAACAATACCGGGACGGAGGGAGTATTACAGTTCATCGAGTCATTCATGGAGCAATTTCTCTTCATTGTTGAGCTCATGCTTTGGTGCTTCATAACTTATACTCTTAAGGAGAATTTTCTTATAAAGTTTCATTTTGTCTTTCCCTACTACTTTTTATTTTCTTATTGAATAGATGTGATATGGAGCGAGGGGTAGAGGGAGTAGGCATGCATGGGAAGAAGCCATTGCTTGTGTATCAAAGGAAGAAGAAGCGTGAGGATCGGGCCTAGTCCACTTTCGTGGGCTGCTGTGTGGGGAAGGAAATTGTAATTATTGTAAATACTGTAAATAGTATGAATAGGTGACAGTTATTTATTATTTAGGGAATAGGTGTCTGTTGGGTAGAAGTCGGTTATCTCTTTAAGTATGAAAGGGTGGGTTATAAATAGGGAAAGAAGGTAGTTATTTATTATGCTGATATTGTATTGAAAGCCTGAGGCTTTTGGGGCTCTGCCATTAGGAAAATAAAGAACAAGAATTCTGCAAATATTCTCTCTTTAAATTCTGCCTGTTCATATTAATTGGTCCGACCTGCCGGATCCCGTCCTCACGCGAAGATGACGAGATCGCAAGCGGAGAGATTAGAGGCATTGGAGAAGGAACAGCGGGAGATAAGGGAAGATCAGAAATCAATGAAGGAAAATCTGGAAACGATCACCGCCACACTCACCGAATTGGTGCAAGTCATTAAGACAAAACCGGACTCTAAGTCCGGCGACAAAGGATCCAACATGGAAGATGGCCACGAATCGGAAGATGGCAGTGACAAGGGGGAAAGCAGCGATCAGGGGAGAAATAAGGGACTTCAACTACCGCCTTTCGACGGAATCGACTTTATTGGTTGGCTGGCCCGCGCCAACCAACAGTTTGAATCGCCGAATCTGCTACCGAAGTACGAGTCTCAGTGGCGTAGTGGCTATGGAAGGACCAACTCAGATCTGGATGACATGGCTACGTTCACGGAAGCCCTCACCACGTGGAAGGGATTTTCGGGCGTTGGTGTCACGATTTGATACCCGCTTCCAAGGGACGCGTCGAGAGATTGGCCGATATTAAACAAACGAGGAGTGTAGATGAATATGTCAATTTATTTGTCCAACTTGCAAGCTGCGCGCGGGCCTAACCGATGCACACTACCCTGTTACTTCATGAAAGGGTGAAGGATCCGATCCGGGTTTCCTACGCTTATTCGCACCCACCGAGCCGGAGGTCGCGATGGAATTGGCACGCGACGTGGAAGACAATTTGGCACCAGGGAGGGTCGAACAATCTCGCTGGGGTAATTCGATGCCGAAGGGGTGGTTGGAATCGAGGTGTAACAACGGCATGGACCGGATCCGTTGGGGACCGAGTAAGAGCTTTGCGGGCGCAGCGCGACCGAGACAAATCAAATGCTTGAGGGCTAGTGAAGTGGTACAGCCCCATAGCGCCACGCTCACAAGACTCTCATCACAGAACTCGCGAATTGAAGGCCAAAGGGCTGTGTTTTCGATGTAGAAAGCCGATTCGCCGGGCACGAGTGTCCTCTCAAACAATTGCGAGTCATGATCGCCAAGAGGAGAAAAGGTGGACTTGCAGCAGACGAGTTCTATCAACCAACGGACTTGAAGAAATAGAAGAGGCGCACGGCGAGCCCGTCGGGAAGACGTTGAGTTGCCATTGTATTCGATGGTCGGCATTGACACCGCGAACTATGCGCCTACATGCAAGGATGGGAGAACACACTATCACGGTGTTGATCGATAGCGAGCAAGCCACAACTTTATTTCGAAGGGCTCGTGAGCGGCTACAACTACAACCCGATCGAGAGGAACGATTCAGCGTCTTATTGGGAAACGGGCTGCGCCAAGCGAGAGGGTGCATGCCGAAGGTTGAGGTAACTCTTGCGGTGTCATTTTATATCGATTGCTTTGTATTTCCTCGGGCGGTGTAGATTTAATTTTGGGAATGACATGGCTTTCGACTTTGGGAGAGGTCAAACACCACTATGATAAGATGTTAATGAAGTTTGAAAAGGGAGGACGTTGCATTGAGTTGCGTGGTGATCCTCAGTTGTGCCGTGGTCCAATTGGTATGAAGTCATTAATCCACTCTCGAGACGCACAAATGTGGGCAATAGTACCGGAGGGAGATGGCAATGCTAAATCTCACGAGCAAGAAGGGTTACAAGAAGTGTTACATGAATTCCGAGGAGTGTTTGGGGATCCGAAATCCTTACCACCAAAGCGTGAGATAGACCATCGCATCACCTTAGAGGAGGGCACCAAGCCGGTGTCCGTACGTCCATACCGCTATGGTCATCACCAGAAGGACGAAATTGAGAGGCTTGTAAAAGATATGTTAATGGCAGGAATTATAAGGCCAAGCTCTAGCGCTTTCTCAAGCCCGGTACTGTTGGTGAAGAAGAAAGACGGAAGTTGGAGATTCTGTGTCGATTATTGAGAACTAAATAAGGTAACGATACCGGACAAGTACCCCATTCCGGTTATACAAGAGATGATCGATGAATTGGCTGGGGCGGTCGTCTTCTCCAAGATTGATCTCCGCTCGGGCTATCACCAAATCCGAGTAGCAGCTGCCGATATCCCCAAGACCGCTTTCCGAACTCACAGTGGCCACTATGAGTTCTTGGTCATGCCCTTCGGCCTCACGAACGCACCAGCGACATTCCAATCCACAATGAATGACGTGTTCCGGCCCTATTTGAGAAAATTTGTGTTGGTATTTTTTGACGATATACTCGTCTACAGCCGCATGGGAGCAGCACCGAGTGCATTTGGGAATGGTGCTTCAGATTTTACAAGAGAATCAATTTCTAGCTAATCGAAAGAAGTGCACTTTTGGTTGTCAGCAAGTGGAATACTTGGGCCACGTGATCTCGGAGGCGGGCGTAGCAATGGATTCAGAGAAAATTAAGGCAGTGTTGGAGTGGCCGAGACCTTCTAGTGTTCGAGAGGTTCGCGGATTTCTAGGCTTGACGGGATATTACCGGCGATTCGTTCGTGAGTACGGCTTGATCGCACGGCCATTAACAGCATTGCTGAAAAAGGAGGCTCCCAAACGTCTCGAATGGACGACTGAAGCAGAAGAGGCATTCCATCGTTTGAAGAAGGCTCTCACGGAAGCACCGGTGCTGGCACTACCACAGTTCGATCGGCCTTTCGTGATCGAGTGTGATGCATCAGGAACAGGGATAGGGGCAGTATTAATGCAGGAATGCCGACCGATCGCTTATTTCAGCAAGTCCTTGGCGGATAGAACTTTGACAAAGTCAGCATATGAACGGGAAATGATGGGCCTCGCTTTAGCAGTTCAACATTGGCGACCATATTTACTCGGAAGAAAGTTTGTAGTGCGAACTGATCATCGAAGCTTGAAGCACTTGTTGCATCAGAAAATTGTCACTCCTGCCCAACAAGTTTGGATTGCCAAATTGATGGGATATGATTTCGATATCGAGTATAAAACGGGGATTTCAAATGCTGCGGCTGATGCTCTTTCCCGGCGTGATGGCGATGTTGAGTTGGCTGCGTTGAGCAGGGCTGAATGGTTGGGTTTCGACGGAGTGGAGATCGAGCAGCGGAATGATGAATATCTCAATTCCATCATCATGGCAATCCAGCAACAACCCGACAGAAACCCGGATTTCACTCGTAGGAACAAAGCTATTCTTCCATGATCGTGTTGCTTTACCGACTACGTCCGGTGGATCCCGAACTCCTCCACGAGTTTCATGATACCCCTTTGGTGGTCACGCGGGTATTACACATATCGGCGTCTTGCATCCAATGTATATTGGAAAGGTATGTTTTGTACAGTTAAGGAATATGTGGCTAAATGTTTAATTTGTCAAAAGATGAAGTATGAGGCGATGTCACCCGCCGGGTTGCTACAGCCATTGCCTATTCCGCAGCAAATTTGGGAGGACATTTCTATGGATTTCATAACTTGCTTGCCTAAGTCGAAAGGATTTTCTGTTATTTTGGTAGTTGTTGATAGACTGTCAAAATATGCACACTTCATAGCGTTGAAACCGCCGATTACGGCACGCTCAGTGGCTGAAACGTTCATGCGGGAAGTGGTCCGGTTGCATGGAATTCCTAGCTCTATTGTTAGCGATCGAGATTCAATGTTCGTAAGCACCTTTTGGAGAGAATTGTTTGTGCAGTCGGGTACTCGCCTCAAGTTCAGCACAGCCTACCATCCCGAGACGGATGGCCAGACGGAGGTGACTAATAGGGTGCTCGAGACGTATCTTCGTTGTTTTACTAGCGAGCAGCCCAAGATGTGGGTAAGGTGGCTGGCTTGGGCGGAGTTTTGGTATAACACATCCTTTCAAACCGCAGCCCGGATGACACCCTTCGAGGCGGTATATGGCCGCCCCGCGCCAACCTTGCGCCGTTTTCTACCGGGAGAGTGTACGGTGCCGGCGGTGGCGGAGACTCTATCTAGTCGTGATGAAGTGCTGCAGCACCTTCGTCGGAACTTGCTACGGGCTCAACAAGAGATGACGGTTCAGGCCAACAAACATAGAAGGGACGTGGAGTTTGAGGTTGGAGATCGAGTTTTTCTGAAGGTTCGACCTTTTCGACGTGCTTCGCTGAAGGAGGGTAAAGACCACAAACTCTCCGCCAAATTTTATGGGCCTTTCGAAGTGCTTGCTCGAGTTGGGAATAGGGCATACAAGCTGCAACTTCCGGAGGGCAGCAAAGTGCATCCGGTATTTCATGTTTCACAACTAAAGAAGGTGGTGGGGGGTCACCAGGTCACAGCCGAACTGCCAGAGACGATCGAGTTGCCGGTAATGCCAATCCTTGAGCCAGAACAAATCTTAGCATGGCGAACGATTCCGGTAGGGGCGAATAAAGTCGAGCAACTGTTGGTTAAGTGGAAGGGCGAGAGTGAAGATGATGCAACTTGGATTGACTTGCAGAATTTCATGGGCCAATTTCCAGATTTTGACCTTGAGGACAAGGTCGATTCAAAGGAGGATGGAATTGATATGGAGCGAGGGGTAGAGGGAGTAGGCATGCATGGGAAGAAGCCATTGCTTGTGTATCAAAGGAAGAAGAAGCGTGAGGATCGGGCCTAGTCCACTTTCGTGGGCTGCTGTGTGGGGAAGGAAATTGTAATTATTGTAAATACTGTAAATAGTATGAATAGGTGGCAGTTATTTATTATTTAGGGAATAGGTGTCTGTTGGGTAGAAGTCGGTTATCTCTTTAAGTATGAAAGGGTGGGTTATAAATAGGGAAAGGAGGGTAGTTATTTATTATGCTGATATTGTATTGAAAGCCTGTAGGCTTCTTGGGCGGCTCTGCCGTTAGGAAAATAAAGAACAAGAATTCTGCAAATATTCTCTCTTTAAATTCTGCTCTGTTCATATTAAGATGACACTTTAAATTTCTAAGAATGTTGGGGAATGTGCTTGCAGGTTTTTGAAAGCAAGAAAATTTGATATTGAAAAATCAAAGCTCATGTGGGATGATATGATCCAGTGGAGGAAACAATTTGGTACTGACACAATTATGGAGGTAAAACCGAAATATTTTCTGCTAGTGACTTGTGAGGATACAATATTTTTCTTGTTCTTATTCTCATACCATTTTCAGCTCTTGAAAGTTATCTCAACCATTTATTTTATCCATCAGGATTTTGAATTCAAAGAGTTCAATGAGGTTATGAAGTATTACCCCCATGGCTATCATGGAGTTGACAAAGAGGGGAGGCCGGTATACATTGAGAGACTAGGGAAAGTCGAGCCATACAAACTTCTACAAGTTACTACCATGGATCGTTACATAAGATACCATGTGAGAGAATTTGAGAAATGCTTTGCAATTAAGTTTCCAGCTTGTACAATTGCTGCTAAACGGCACATTGATTTAAGTACGACAATCTTGGATGTTCATGGTGTGGTATGTTATACCCTCTTTCGCTTTAAACTTTACTATTATTGTCTTGAATCAGGAATTGTTACTATCTGAAACCCATTGTGTATGATTTTTGTTTTGCCTGCCCGATAATTTTCCAGGGCTTGAAAAACTTCACCAAGAATGCACGGGATCTCATTATGCGGCTCCAGAAGATTGATGGTGATAATTATCCTGAAGTAAATCCTCACTAATCTGCTTTTTTTTAAGGAGGGGGGGGGGGACTTCACTTGATCATTTTGTACTGTGCGAATATTTCTGTCCATTAATTCATGCTTCCTTATTGCAGACTCTTCATCAAATGTTTATAATCAATGCTGGTCCAGGCTTTAGGCTACTATGGAATACTGTAAAGAATTTTATAGATCCCAAGACAGCTACCAAGATTCATGTATGCTTTTCTTACCATTTATCCTTTGGAAGCTTTATGGTACTTGGTTGAGTTACTGTCTGTGACATGCTGATGTCTCATTTTCTTGAATCAATTCAGGTTCTTGGATACAAATACCAAAACAAGTTACTTGAAATAATTGATGCCAGGTAATTGGTTGATTGAAAATCTGTCATCTTCTTGTAACCACCATCAAAATCTTTTGTGATCTTATCATATTTCATATGAACATGCAGTGAACTTCCAGAGTTTTTAGGAGGAACATGTACATGTGCTGCTGATGAAGGTGGTTGCCTGTCTTCTGATAAAGGACCCTGGAAGAATCCAGAGATACTGAAGGTCTTAACTTACCCCGTTTATAGAATACCTGTGATGTAATGCAATTATACGTGTATTTCCTGTTCAAATTTCTTTTAGTACAAAAACAGTTAACTGTCTTGCTTACTGGTGCAGATGGTGCTTAATGGTGAAGCTCGACGTGGCAAGCAAATTGTCAAAATTATCAACAGTGATGGGAAGGTAGTATACGCCAAGCCTCATTACCCCATGGTATGGCTACTAGGGACTTTTACATTGTTGAGTCATATGCTGTTAATCCATCCTTTCGTGAATATGTTTTGTAACTCTTCGGTTATGCAACAGTTGAAAGGCAGTGATACTTCTACAGCAGAGTCAGGTTCTGAAGCTGAAGATATTGCTTCACCAAAAGCCAATAGAAGTTTTTCGCAACTTCGGTTGACTCCAGTTCGTGAGGAGGTAAGTTTAAACTTAAAGCTCTATACTGATAGATACTTTCCATCTACAGTTTCCCTGCTTGAGGAAAATGGAATCTGTCATTGCTTTTCTTTTCTCTTTTATCTGTTTCCAATTTATAACTGTCAGGATACACATAGAAAGTGTTTGCTGGCCTGATTCTATTTTACGTCTTGACATTGAAGATCTCAGATGAATCACAAAACATAACTGCATTTTCTTCATGCTGAGCTTTTCCTACTTCGGTTTCTTAAATGATTTTTCTGAGTTCCATATATCGAAAACGCCTATATTAAACTTGTTATGACATCTAAAATTTCAAGAAATATTCCGATACTTGGTATGTCTGAAAACATTATTATGACCATCTGATAGATTATTATTTATTTATTTATTTTTCTGTAAAATTAATTTGTGTTAATTTTGTAAGATGTTAATTTCCTGAAATAAATTTTTACTACTAGCCAGTATATCCTAATTTTAAGAAACTTTTTGCTTTTAAATTCCATGAAACTCCTTGCAACAGATTAAATCGGGCTGTGAAAATGGATTGAGGGAGTATTATTTAGTGGAAATATATATCAATACCCTTTTTTTTAAAAGTTAAAGCAGTATATCCAAACCAAAAAAAGAGTGCAGCGTATACCCAAACCAATTTTTAAATATATTTTGGAGGATTTCTATAAATTTGCATGTAATTTAATACAATCATTTCAAATATCAATCAAAATCAATCAAAACCGCTTTTATAATTCAGAAATTAAATTAAATTAAAGTTATCCAAATTGCGGGGGTGGGGTGGGGTTGGCGGTGGGGACGGTTGGCAGGTGGGAGGGTGGCCGTTGGGGGGGTTGGCCGTTGGTGGGTGGGGTTGGCCGTGGAGGTGGGGTTGATCATCAGGGGTGGGTTGGTAGGGGTGGGTTGGTCAGGGGTGGGTTGGCACGGGGTATGGGTTGGCACCGAGTATTTATATTTTCATATTGATGATAGAGTATAATATAGATATACATCTATGACTATATATAGTCACAAGTATATAATATTCAATCATATTATTTATAATATTCAATCAATCGATCGACATAAATATATATAAAATACATATCTAGTATGTTTATGCTTTAACTTTTTAGAATATCCGAAAAATCTAATATAGATATATATAGAATCATAAAAATATTGCTTCGTTCAAAATCGAATTATTTATTTATTTATTTATATAAATATTCCTAAATATGAAAATATTTTGAAATGCATATTGGTTACCTTAATTCCCATATTTTGAAAATATTATATGGATACATCTATTACATTCTATAAATAAATAACAAGCTATGTATATCTATACAGGTATTATATCGACACAATTACGTCCATAGTTTATGTGAATTATCACAAAGCAGAATAATTCATGTCCGAATTCATAATTAATATCCTATCACATATATTCGAATTATTTTAGAAAGCATATACAACAATACATAATTAATACATAATTAATAATATATAGTTAACAAAATATAGACAATACATAATTAACAATATATAGTTAACAAAGCATATAAATACATAATTAACAATATATAATTAACAAAGCATGTAATTGAATTATAATTCGAAATCATAATAATTAACAAAATATACAACATAAAATATAAATAAACAAAAAAAGCAGTTGGCCGTCGGGTGGGGTGGGTTGGCGGTGGGAGGGTTGGCCACGGGTGGGGTGGGTTGGCCGGTGGGGGGTTGGCTGGTGGGGTTGGCGGTGGGGGGGTTGGCCCGGGTGGGGTTACCGGGTGGGGTGGGTTGGCCGGTGGGAGGGTTGGCATGGAGGGTTGGCATGGTGGGGTACCGGGGGGGGGTGGGTTGGCGGGGAGGGTTGGCAGCGGTGGGTTGGCCGGGTGGGGTGGGTTGGCCGGTGGGGAGGGTTGGCATGGTGGAGTTGGCCGGTGTGGGTTGGCCGAGGGGGTTGGCCGTAGGGGTTGGCCGGGGGGTTGGCCGTTTGGCCGCATAAAAAAATGAAAAGATTCTCTCTCTGAATATTTTGTCGGCACAAATTTTCGTGTAATTGATTTGATGAAAATATATTAAAATAATGAAATGGGTATACATTGCACTTATTTTTTACAAATGGTTATGGACAACACACATTTTTTCAAATATTGGTAAATAAGCTCCGAACCCTATTATTTATCATGACAGTTGAGTCTATTTCATTTTTTTCATGGATGCTCAGGTGGTTTTGACTCATTTTGCAGGCTAAGGCTGTAGGAACCAGGAGTCATTTTGGTAATTTTTCTGGATATGATGAATATGTCCCCATAGTTGAGAAGGCTGTTGATTCTGGAGGGAAGAAGCAGCCAAGTACTGAGAACTTTAATGTTTCTGAAGGTTAATTCACCATTGCCCTGGTGCTATCACTAGCTTAATTCATGGTTTTCCTATGCCTGCTTATATTTACATATATTATACTATTATGTCTTGTCACTTGATTATGAATTGTGTGGGCACAGTGAGTGTGCTTAAGTCTAATAAAATGTTGCCTTATTTCTGCTCTTTTATATTGGGTGGATTAATATGCAGAAAGAAAAGCATCAAGAAAAGGCAGGCTATATGATGTTACCCACCTCCACCATCTTTAAAGTTATTCTTTAGCTAATAATGTATAATAGTATAAATTGCTGATGTTGGTCACTACTTGCTTAACAATGTATTTTCATGATAGATGTATATTCTCGTATACTTGGTTGCTGAAGTCGATGGTTTTCTTTTAAGGTCTCCTTTTGTGCTTTTCTTTTTAAGGTCTCCTTTGTGCTTTCCATGTTTGTTTTCTATAAACAGCTTTTCTTCCATAATGTTAATTCTTGGTTGAATTTTATCCAGGGACACCACCTGATTCACACAAAGTACCAGCAGGATTTAACTCTCGTGTTTTGGCAGCTCTTATGACATGCTATATGACCCTTTTCCTGTATTTCCGTTCAATTTCATGCCTTATTAAAAAGAAACTTCCCAATGCATCAATGCAACATGGGCAAACCACTCCAGAAATGGACTTTAGACCCTCATCGCCAACATCGTCTCTCAGGGATACAGAAATACTATCTTCTGTCCTGAAGAGGTTGGGGGAGCTTGAAGAGCAAGTGACTACTCTTCAGACAAAGCCATCTGAGATGCCCCATGAGAAAGAAGAACTGCTGAATGCTGCTGTTTACCGCATGGATGCCCTAGAAGCAGAGTTAATTGCAACCAAGAAGGTATCTTCTATCTGCCACACATTACATTACACCTTTAATTGTTAAAAAAGGCTACCATCACAAAATAGTGGTTTAGTTTTGGTCTGAGTCCCGCCTAACTCTATTGGCTAGTTCCACATCTAAGAATAAAAAGAATATGAATAAACCAACTTGGTGACTGATTAGAGACGTAGTGCTGGTTGTAGGAAAGACAATTTGTGAATGTTGAGAATATGGCTGCAAATGATATCACTAACCTTATAAAGAAAACCTTTCTTGCATCCTTGCCACTCACTATGAAATCTTATGTATAGATAATTTGCATCTATAGTCTGGATCAGCCTCTGGCCTTTCTTTCCATTGTTGTCATTCGCACATTAAGCAATTTACCTTGTCTGGCCCTGCAACCGGCTTGTCTGAATGTATTACAGTGCTAGAACTGAGATGTTTCTTTTTCACCCTGCTGCAGGCTCTTCACGAGGCTCTAATGAAGCAAGAGGAGCTGCTTGCTTACATAGATAATCAACAATTTGCTAAGCACCAAGTGAGTGAACGTGATTTGCTCTTTATCTGATACCACGAGTCATGATATCTCGTTCTGACATGCTTTGTTTTTCTTTGTCCAGAAGAAGAATTTTTTATTTGCTCTTTATCTGATACCACGAGTCATGATATCTCGTTCTGACATGCATTGTTTTTCTTTGTCCAGAAGAAGAAATTTTGCTGGTAAGCTGCATTCGCTTGGACGGTTGATGACATCTTTGTCCATGTCTATGCTTACTGCCTAACCTTTCCCCATCAGAGATGTATGTAAACTGAGTTGCTTAACCAACCACCATAGAGCTGTAACCGACAATGTAAATTTCCAGCGATAATTTTTACTGAACATTTATGTATATGCTTGCCTTCTGTTTTTCCCTTTCTGGAAACTACAGTGGGTTTTGTAATTAACTTATTTGTCGAGGTTACTAACACATTTAAACTATATATTGAGGCAGAGTAATACTTTAACTTTATATTTTGAATCATTAATGCTCATGATGCTATATTATGAATATTGACAATGCTTGGATTTGTTAAATATCTCAGGTAATATTGATTGTTAGCTGATCTTTATTTGGATAATTTGATATGCATCAAATAATGAACTTGACTTTGTGTATACCACATAGGCTAGCCACATAGGTAGTTTGATCCCATATAATATTACTTGTTTAATATCTATTCATAATTAATTTCTTGACAATTTGTATAAAGTTTGTAAGACATCAGCAAAATAGATTTGCTGCTGAATCTACCGTCTATTATCAGTCTATCACAAGTAAAATCTGGAGGGATTTTGTAACAATATTAAAGAAGAGATTATGCAAAGTACTTAGAAATTGAAGATGAAAGTCTTTCAATATATATTCTTGGTAGGATGCATGAAATCCATTGAATTTACTCCGTTGTGCTGTAAGCAAGAGCCGAGAATGCTGAGGTCGCCATTGAAACCCTCGGCCTACAAACGGTTGTGTAAAATTCAACACAAACAAACAGCAAAGAGTGCTATTTACATGAGATTTCAACAAGTTCTGAAAAACGCAGCAAACTTATATGAATGATAGGAGTGGTGATTGATTGATGCACAGCACCATCTCTAAAAATAATCATAACATCATGTAATTCTGGGCTTTAGAAAGCAAAGAATCTCTTCTTTCTCTTCTTCTTCTTTTCCATGAAGGCGATGAGTTCCTCTTGTCGAACCAGAGCATCCCCAGAGTCTGCAAAAACAACCAGATTTAATCTATTTGATGCAAATATTGCAAAGGCTTTTGTGGGTGAGGATTAGTGTTTAGTACCTTTTTGGTTGTACATAGCTCTTGCTCAAGCATGTAGATACGTTGCAAGGCGTTATTCAGCATCTCTTCTTTCTCAGGCGGCATAGTTGTTGGCCTCTTGCTAAGGATGGTCAATTTCTCCTCTAGCTCGTTCATGCGCTTCATCATAATGAAGTAGTCCTTGTTTGAGACGGCTTCTCCAGGGGAGCTGTTGGCGTCACCGTGCATGGAGGAGGAGTAGAGGGTGGCATCCGTGAGTCTCTTTGGCATGCTTCGTGTCATACGAACCATGGTCACGACTCCCATTACGATAGTCATCACTCCGTTCAAGAGATGGTTGCTAATTTGCTCCGAAGGCTTAGGGGCATGTTTTGCAAGGAAACAATCAGTGGATGCAACTGGAAAGGAAGAAAAAAGGAGACCAAGAAATCAAATGTGCATATACGAAGTAAAACGTCATTTCTATTGAATAATATCTCCAACATAGTATATTAGCATGGCTAGGGGTGAGATTCAGATTTCATGTTGATTTTGCTAAAATCGAACCTAACCTAGTTTATTTATTTATTAATAAGAAAATCAGAACTTAATCAAATTATCCCAAATTTTGGAATCAAAATCTGAATGAAACCGGAAGAACCGAAAATGCCCAAAATTACCAACAAACCGAAACTAAATTTTTTATTATTTATTGATTTTATTTTAAATTATAATTAAATTATTTAAATAAATTTAATATTATATAAAATTTGGATTTCTGTTTTGTTTTTGTTTTTTAAATGCCAAACCCATCCGATCCGAATTTTGGGGAAAGAAAATTGATCTAAAAATCCCAACAAACCAAGCCGGAATCAATATTTTGGTTCGGTTATTCGGATTCCTGATATTTTGCTCATCCCTAAGCATGACAACTTCCACCAGTTAGAGTTACCTAAGTTTCTATGGAAATACCGAAAATGGCAACCGTAAGTGATTTTTGAATTTGAGAAAAGATGATTTTGTACCTTTAGAATGAGCAAAGTTGACTTGTTTCTCTGGTTTTCGCACGATAGCTGTAACGGGCTTGTCAGTCATGGGTTCATCGCATACACTTGGTGGTCTCTTGGTCACCTGTAGAGGATGATAACACGAGACGATATAGAATTGAAGACGATGAAAACAAGCTAATATATTGAGTTGAAGACTATCTTGCATTATCTTTGATCCAAGTTTTGAGCAACACGGCTGTAACAAACCGACATGTAGTATAAGGAGTTTCAACTTACTTCTTCATGAACAAGAGAGAGCTGCGAATGTGCAACATCGTCTTTAGCAGCTCTCGGAGATTCATTGACAGGTGAAAGGACGATTTTGTTTGTCCATTTGTGTTCATTGTTTCGAACCATCTTGCAATCAAAACACAATATGTAGGGTTTCAGGAACCTTGTTAGTTGAAATATAGCAGAATACATGGACAACAGTCACAACAGTGCAACGTTTGGAGATCAATGAATACAGACAAACCTTGATGATATCAAGGTCGTTCCAAGGGCCCTTATCAGAAACCATGCAACCGCCTTCATCTGCACACGTGCACGTACCACCCAAAAATTCTGGTAGCTCACTGATACAAGATCAAGCAACGGTTACTATGATATACGAACTGCAAACAATTGATAGTAACCAAATTCTGTTGGAAAACAGAACTCGAATGTTTTTCAAATTATTAAGGCAACTTTACCTTGCATCAATGATCTCAAGAAGCTTGCTCTGGTATTTATTTCCCAAAACCTGGTTAAACAAAACACAATGACTCATTAGAGGAAACTCGAGCAATATGTTTGATGTTGCACTAAATAGAGATGAATGCAGCTCACATGGATCTTGGATGTGGTCCTTGGATCAAGGAATGATTTGACGGTGTTCCACAAGAGCCTGAATCCGGAACCTGCGTTAATTATGTACATGCGGCATAGGGTCTGAAAGAAAAATGAAAATAAGATTTCGATCTACCATCTTCAGGAAAAAGAAAAGGAAGAAGAAGAAGAAGAAGAAGAAAATGAAGCAATTACCTCAGGGTAATTATTACCGTCAATGTGTTGAAGGCTCTGAATGAGTTCCCTCGCAGCCTTATTGAAGCTTTTCAGTCCCTAAAACCAAAATTCGACTTTCATGAGAAATCAAAACTCCTATCAAATATCTTTGTAAAGAGATCGATCATCATCACACAACTCTTTATCTTTCTTGTAGTTCCTATAACTGAGCTGAGTCATATATTATGATAAAACAAGACATATATGTGTTGTTTATCCAAAGAAAATCATCATTCATTGCAGAAGTTCAATTATACATGATAGTATCTTGTTATGTTATACATATCAATAAATATAGCTACATACCACTCCTTGAACATCCAAAATGGTTGTGCTCTGATCGATGTGCTTTTTGGCTGCGATGGAGCAGGCCGGGAACTTATCTGCGAATGTCCTCTCAAACTCTTGGACATGGTATTTGAGATAGCAATCCAATGTCGTGACTTGCAGAAGCTTGGTCGAATCAACTTGACCAAGCTTCTCAATGTAAATCGGCCTCCCATCTTTGTCAACACCGTGATGCCCATGTGGATAGTATTTGGCGACCTCATCCTCTCCTTGAACTCAAATTCCTAAACACCATCATTGAGCAATTTAAGACTAAGGATTCTCCATTTAACAAGTGTCAAATACAATACATACCTCCATAATGTTGTCAGCACCAAAGTCTTTCCTCCATTGAATCATATCAGCCCACATTTGCTTCGTTTTCTCAATATCAAATTTTCTAGCCTTCAAAACCTGTTTCATCAAATGCCAAGATTTGGTTAATTACCTCTGCAGTTCAATGCCTTTGATTGCAGTGACTGATCAAAGTTACCTTAGCAGCATATGATAGTCATCATGTTTTGTAAGGAGCAACTCTTCTAAGATAAGCGCCTGACGCAAGGCATCCACAGCTTGCAACTCCTCAGCATCACCCTCGTCCTCAAAACAACGGACATAACCCTACTGTTACGGCGGCCTTTCTAGTTAAAGAGTGCCTGAATTTGGAAGAGGCGCTGATTGCCGCCTTCTTAAAAGACCCATGCCTCTTTTACTCTCATCCTCCGCTATATCTATGTCAATTTTCTCAAGACCTGCAAGATAATTTTACCAACAATATTAGAACTCTGCATCAGCAACCTAAGAACTATCATTGCTAGCCATTTCACCGACTCTCAAACCATCCACACACGCATAGCAACATCCTTGATGTGCAACAACTCTTAACTCATGATGATAAAAATATATATTCAAGATTCCATAGAAACCATCGTTGCTTATTATCTTCCTCTAGAGCTTGTCACAATCCATGTTTCTTTCCTCACCGGTTTTTATCTTAGAGAAATACGATCAAATAATTCTCAATCATGATCCTTGCGGATCGGATACTTTTCAAGTTAGAAGAAATGGGGAATCACTTAATTTCCTAAATAAGCGGGTAATCGAACCAACTAGAAGTGTGGGGAACAAAAAATTCTAGGAGGCATTATTTATTTAAAAAACTGGCTATCGGAATCGAATTGATGACCATCACAAATGTGATGCTTCTCTTTGTTCTTACAAACAGAATTCTAGATTTGCGAAAAAAATTATGGGCTTTCTATTCCTAATATCACTAATACATCAACCATATACAACATTTAATTCTTTGGCAAGATAACTTGCAGACAATCCTCAAACTTGAAAATCGAGTAACTTCTGCTTCATTTACCCAAACCATTCAAATATATATCAAACAAGAGAAGGTGAATAGGGACTCACTTGGCCTAAATGGGCGTTCAACAACGCCTGGAATATTGCCACTCATGATTGCAGTTCGTAAGTTTGATCAATTTAACATCAGAATTAAACGATCCAACTATCACGAACATGCAGTTTACCTGCAGCTTCGAAAGGGATCGAGTTAATCCAAATGCCTTTGTCACAACAACTCAAACACAAACTCTCTTTTTAACCCAAAGTTTTTCAGAAAACGGCAATTTATCTACTAATCATCATTGATCAAACACAAATCAATTGATACAATCCAAATGCCTTTCCAAAACAACAAAAACATTGCACAAATTAAGCAACTAATCCACCAGCATATCATCCAAAAATGCCCCCAAAACTATGAAATGATTCAATTTCAAACAGAGGGTTATGATATGCATATTGCTTCTTCATGCAAATGCATAAAGCACATATACACTAAGCATTACTCGTGTTCAACCAATTGAACAATTTGCATTCATGAATACAATTTTCACAGACCTTCCTTTGAGAAGATACACTATACCCACCAAGAATATGAGAAAGATTTCAACTTCGGACAATATTTTGGAGAGAAGAGAGAGAAATGGGTAGATATGGAGTGATGAAAAAAGGGAACCTAATATACAAATGGCTGAAAACATGGAGGGCCAATAATAAATAATAAAATGAGGGATATTAATATTTTCATCATCATCATTATCTACCTGATTACGAGTCAAAGGCCTCCCCTTATTCTTTCAATCCCGCATAAAATCAATGGCTGCCTATTATTCGTTCTCTTCCATTCTTTATATATTATCTTATAATACATAGTATTACATAAATATAATTCGCCCTTCCATTGATGAACCTCAAATCCATATGTACATTCATAATATCCATGGAGATATTTTCTTCGACCGGATCTCATTTCCGAAGACCTCTCCAAATATTAGCTATTACAGTTGGCTGCAGTCTTCGCCTGCATGTGTGTGTGGGTGAGTGAGTGAGTGAGAGAGAGAGAGAGAGAGAGAGCCTGTGACGAAGTGGAAGCCACTCCGACGAATGCATGGAAATATTATCAATAAACCATATCTTAATTTACTGTATATTACTCCCTTCCTCCATCAAATCCGTTCCTTGACTTTGGTAAAACAAGTTTTAATAAATTATAATGAATGTAAAAAGATGGGACACGAGAATAATAAATGAATATATTAATGAATAATGGGTGTAAAAATATGGGCCATGAATGTTTTTTTTTGTAAAGAAATGAATATGTTTATGGTAAAAATGTGAAGTTGATGTTTTCAAAAAAGAAAAATTGATATTTTTTGTAGACGGACCAAAATAGAATTAAATAAACGTATTTAGTGGATGAATGGAGTATAAAATAGTTCCAACTTTCAACTATAATATACTTGTGGAGTTGTTATGGGTAAATGGTAATTGTAATTGAGCGCAAGCTAACGCCGTGAAGACAAATTTGACTCGTTTATTGTTTTGGTTGAGTCGAATTTAATTTATTGAATACACTTAAAGTTCGAAATATTTTTCAAGAAATGATCGCTATATAAATATCTCAATAAAACTAGCATTTTCTCTCATAGATATAGAAAAGTAAAAATTGTCATTTGGATAGAACGGTTCAATGGTAAATTAAATTCATGTGGTCAAAAGATCACAGATTCGAACAATATTAATGTATTTATGAACATGAGCTTGTCATACATAATTTTTCAAGTATGTGGTTTACGCATCTATGAGTCTGTGTTTGTCATACATGATTTTTCAAGTTTGTGGTTTAAGCATCTATGGTCTGTGTCTATAATACATGATTTAGAAATGTAGTTTACCCGTCATGTATGGTTTGTACTTTGTAGACTATTGCACATAACATAAAGTTTAGCCAGTGAACACGTATGTAGCATCATGTAGTTCTCATAATTAAAAAAGAGTTAAAATTACAATAAAAATATAATTTATTGTAAATGATTAATCAAAATCTTTGAATTTTTAATGTAAGGAAAAACGATTTGCAAATCAGTATATTTCTTTATTCTCAATTAAGATAGTGCTTCTTGTAATAGATTTTGGGAATATCTATGTAATCCGAGAATGATGTTTTAAAGTAATATAATTTTAATCTTTAATTTAATGAAAAAATGATTTGCAAATCAAAAGTAAATGACATTATCAACCATCAGTCCTATATCTAAAAGTCTAAAATAATATAAAAACATGGATTTTTCATAATCAGATATATTTAAGATCAATGGTTCAAACTAGTATCTAAATACTATGATCTCAACCATCAATCGAATACATTTGTTGGGATGTTTTCAAAAATAAAAATAAAAATATTTCAAAATATTAGGAATCATTTTTGCATGATTTATGAGGTCATTTATGGCCTAAATTTTGTGGGGTTGCAATTCAAATAACTTTTTAAATTTTCAGCTATGATGTTAATTAATAGCAAAATTTTTACTATAGTTTTTTTTTCAAAATATTTTATAATTATTCAAAACAAAATTTTATTTCAAATTTTGGAAGTTGGGTTGCATTGGAGCATCTAATATTTTTACTATTTTTTTGGCACCACTAGACAAGTTTTAAGTATTGAACAATAACTAATTGGTTTGGTAGTGAAATCTTGCATTATCATTTTCACGAGTGGGTCACTTTTAGAAAGTAGTTTAAGCAATATTTTAATTTTTAATGATTTACATAGTTGGTCATATATACACATACATATATATAGAGAGGTTATTGTAAAAACCATCTTTAACCTATAAATTACGAACTCTTGAAACTGTCTGAATTTACCGTGAAAACGTCTGAATTCACCATGTAAGTGTCTAAATTCAGAAAAAAATAAAATCGTCCTTCATGGGATTCGAACCCAGCGTTTGAATTCATCAAGTAAGGTGATGAATTCACCTTAGATCTTCACGAATCAAGTGCTGAAAATAGTTTATATTTTATACTTTAAGATTAGTTTGTATTTGATTCATTCCTACATATATGAATATTAAGTTTAGTTAGCTAGTTTCAAATACATTTCTATTACATCAACAAATAAAATTAGATTTTATTGTGAGATTATGATTTTGTATAAAACGATTTTACTAATATACGAAATATATATATATATATATATATATATATATATATATATATATTATCATATTTTGTCTTTCATATAAATACATTTAATTTTGATCCATAATCCTTTTACACATTTTTGCTTATATATGTCCACACAATAGATTTTAGTTTTTATTTTATTTTAATCTCACATAATTATTTATTTTAATCTACAATTATTATATGAATATTGATTTGTTGTTATACAGTATTCACGACAAATGATATGAATGTATTATAAAACAATGATAATATATAATGTGTGTGTGTATATATATATATATATATATATATATATAAGTGCATATATAAATATCATTAATTTCATATTATTAAATTAATTAATAACCTAAATAAATTTTTATTAATTTTATTTAGGATCCCGGATAATATACATAATATTATTATATATTTATATATACATATATCCATATTTGTATTTATATATTTATATTAATTTTAAATATAATGAGATATCTAATCTAGTTTCATAAAATTTGTAACTTAATAAAATAATAATAAAAATTTGTTAATTGAATTTTAATATAAATTATTGTTAATAATACTTTAAGAAAAGGAGAAAAAGAGTATATATATATATAATTTGTTTCTGAAATTTAAATAATCATAAGTTTTCATTTTAAATCCATCTTTACATAACTTACATATTGCATATACTTTTATGAATAGAATATGACGATTTTGATACATAATGAAACTATACAAAATATGATAAAATAAAGGAGCAGCTTTTTTCTAAACATCTTGCAAATATGATGCAATCTAATTAATTTAATTTAATCTAATTTTTGTGTATACATAATAAGTCATTAATTTTTGAAGGAACTGTAAACTTGCCATTGAAATCAATTTCGAATTTGTAGTTTTCTTAAAAAAATAAAATATTTATCTTTTCAAATATTGTACATCAACTAAAATTTATTAATTGTTTACACCAAATAATGTTAGTATATTTACCGCTAATTAAGTATGAAAAGATTTTGATCAATAAATAATATATATTTTCATTTTAGCTCATAGTTTATTATCAAGCTTCTTATTGAGTTGACATCCAATTATCAAACTAGAGCTTGACTCATTTATATTAGTCAATCTTATTAAATGACTTCAAACAACCTTTTGTCGAACTGAAAATTCGAATAGATTCCAAGTAGCTCAATTCATTTATAAGTACAATTCTTTTCTCTTTATGTGTGATTTTATTTTTTATTTTAAGGCTTATGCGTGTGATTTTGACAGGTGTTAGCTCTGGTATGAATTATTATCCTCATTAAATATACGACGTACTAATAATACATTTTTAACACTACAAGAAAAACGCGCGTATAACGACGGAACAACGACGGAAAATTATCCATCGGCAAATAACGACGAAACTACGACGGATCAGAAACGGTATTATACCTTAAAATAAATGTAAGATAGGGCGTCGTAATTACGTCGTTGATTAATGATGGAACTAAGTCCGTCGGTCATAAACGACGGACTAACGATGGATAAAATCTTCGACGGATCAACAACGAAATATCAACGACGGAATAACGACGTACATAATCTATGACTTATCAACGACGGAAATTGTGAAGTGTAATTCGCCGCTGATCAACGACGGAAGGTTTCGCCGCTGATCAACGACGGAATATCAACGACGGAAAAAGATAGTCGACATCCGCTGCTGATCAACGACGGAACAATGACATCGTTGATCAACGACGAAAATAATTCCGCTGTTGAGTTTTAACACAAACACGGATTCTCCCGCTTTTTCATTCTCGCCTAATTGAACCCTAATTTAATTTGTTGTTTTCGCCCGCCGCTCCTTCGCCGACTTTAACACACTGCCGCTGCCGCCGCCGCGCCGCCCGCCTCCGTACCCTCACCGCGCCACCACCGCCTGCCTCGCTGTACGCCCAGCCTCCCTCTGCTCGAGCTCGCCGCCGCTGCCGTAGCCCGGCCCGCCTCGCCGCTTGCCCGCCGCCGCCGCCGCCGCTTGCCGCTGCCACCCGCCCGCCACGCCGCCCGCCGCCCACGCCGCCGCCCGCCACGCCGCCGCCCACCGCCCGCCACGCCGCCACCCGCCTTTCCCACGCTGCTCGCCCACCGCCGCCCACGCCGCCGCGCCGCCCCTCGCCCCCCCATCCCGCGCGCCGCCGCCACCGTCCTGCTTTGGTCCGCTGCCGCCGCCCTCGCCTCGCCGCCGCCGCCCTTCCCTTCGTATATGTATATGTAAATGTATATGTATACGATATGTATATGCATTGAATGTAGATGTATGAATGTAGTGTATGAATGTATATGTATATGCATTGATTGTGTGATGAATGACGACATGTACGTATGAATGTAGATGTATTTATCGTGAATTTATGTGATGTATATGTATACGATATGATCTTGCATTTAAGTGATGTATATGTACACGTATATCTATATGTATACGTATATGAGATTGAATTTATCGTGAATTTATCGTATATGTTGTGATGAGATTGAGCAATATGTGATGTGATGAGATTGAACAATATGTGATGAGATTGAGTAATATGTGATTATATTTCCGACGCATATGTTTAAAATGTTTTGATTGTTAACTTGTTGGGATGATAAATTCATCGTGGTCAAAATGTTATTGATTGTCGAAAAAGAATTGTAGAATCATTAAAATTAAAATTATCTCTTCAATTGCAAATGCGAATTATAATATAGAACTTACATAGATCTTCAAGAAATGAGTACAAATCGTGCTTGGATGTATAGGCGGTTTCAACCAGAAGGAACTTTCGATCCCGAATTTCTTAGAGGACTGAATGAATTCATGGATTTTGCAATGACTCAAACAATGTTATTGGATGGGGACAAAGTTAAGTGTCCGTGCAGAAGATGTGATAATATGTATTATCATGTAAAAGAACGAGTTCAATATCACATTGCAAAGAATGGATTCGTGCTAGGTTACGAGCTTTGGAGGTTTCATGGGAATCAAATACTAAGGGCAAATTATCATAATTTAGAAGATGTTCAAGACGAACAAAGTAGTAGCTACCATACTATGGTGACGGACGCTATGATGTCTCGTAGAAATTTTGAAGACTTTGAAGAGTTGCCTAATCCGGAAGCACAACAACTATATGATATGTTGATGATGCGGATAAAGAGTTGTGGCCAGTTGCACTAGCCATTCGCAGCTTGTCGCCAGGCTCGCCTATTGTCCTTGAAGATTGAGGGAACATGTCCGAGAGAAATTTTGAACAATGGACCGAATTGATCAAGGAAATTGTGCGTAAGATAACTTGGTTCCTAGTAACTTCTACAAGACGAAGAAGTTATTACGTGGCATGGGACTTCCGTAGACAAGATTGATTGTTGCCCTAATAATTGCATGATTTATTGGCGAGGATTGTGAATGGTTCAATGTAAATTCGTAGTACTCCTCGTTACAAAGAAAATAATCGAGGATCGAGGATCGAGAAAACACCGGTAGCAAGAAAGAAGATGTACTATTTTCCTCTTACTCCTCGACTACAGCCGATTGTATGCATCAAAAGTTACAGAAGCAGTATATGCATCGCATGCTTCGTCAATAGATGATAGAGTTATGCGTCATCCGCGGACACACCGCATGGAAACATTTGAATGATATTTTTCCGGTTTTGTCAAGAGGTTCAAATGTTAGATTAGGGTTATCCACGGATGATTTTCAACCTTTGGTCGGTCGGCCAACAATATTCTTCGTGGCCGATCATCGTTACACCATACAATCTACCACCTTAGATGTGTATGAAGGAACAACATGTTCCTCACAATCCTAGTCCCCACCACGGAATCCAAAGGAGAAATTAGATATTTTTTGCACCGCTAATAGCTGAATCGATAGAGTTGTGGAATGTCGGTGTTCTTACATACGACGGTCGATGAAACAAAATTTTCAAATGCGAGCAGCGTTGATGTGGACAATTAGCGATTTTCCTGCCTACTCCATGTTGTCTGGTTGGAGTACCGCCGAAGACTTGCATGTCCGCATTGCCGTAATGAAATCAAGCTTTCACCCAAGCACATAGTGGAAAACAATCATGGTTTGATAATCATCGTAAGTTTTACCGAGGACCATCCATTCCGTAGAGATAGAAAAAAATTTCTCAAAAATAAGATTAGTACAGCAGACCCTCCACTGGCAAGATCAGGCGAAGATGTATTGGTTGAAATAGAGATGATGGGCTTAATAAAAGTTAATGAGGAGAATAGTGATACAATTAATAAGGCAGCACTCGTCGCTTTGCACCGGGTGGAAAAACGTAGTATATTCTGGATTTGCCTTATCGCCACTAATCGCTAATATTTATACCAAATAAATGATAGTAAAACAAAAGTATATATATCGTATCCACATGGATCGACTCGAGAACACAACAATTAATTAACACGTAATCTTGATTATTATTCGTGCAACAATTTATCAAGAGAGAAATAATAATAAAACAAAACTCAAAAATAAATAAGGGATAAAACCGTATATAAAAGATCAATTCTAGGATGTACTTAACCTAACCGATTCACACAATTAACCTATTAATCTGCTTACCAATTTAATCCACATTCATATGCAGGATCACTAATGTAACTATAGTTTCCGCCAGACAACCTATAGTAGTAGGTTAGCCTAAACTCTATCTCCGCTTGATCTCAAGAGAAGTAAGCTAATTACCAAAAGCACACAAAGATTTAACCTCCTACAGCTCACCTATCTCCGCCTGTCTCAAGGTAAAAAGCGTATTATGAATTCAAGATATCGACTATGCAATTAATTCCGCCAGACATCAATCACATAATTAGCATGCATTAATATCGCCGATACCAACACATGAGAATTAAAACCAAGAATCATAAATCATGAATGGGACGACAAAACAAGATCAACAGATAAATCATACGAATCTAGTCAGACATACAAACCCTAGGATCAATAAGGAATTTAGCTACGCATAATTAAATTACTAAAGCAATAAATAAATAAAAATAACATAAACTAAAATAGATAGATAAAACCGTAAGATTCCACGATGAACATAGTAGCACTTGAATCCGAAAGATAAACTGAACTACGAACTGGAATGAAAATAAAACTAAAGACAAAAACTAAAATTCTAATACTGTATTCTGGAATAAGGAGAAAATAAAATGTGCAAAGCGAAAAGAAAACAAATCATGTGTTCTGTAAAAAAAACTAGAAGTCTAATGCATATGCCTCCTCCGTCAATGTGTGCGCGCGTGTATATATATAAATTAAAACCTATGTGCCTAGCTACGAGTGCTAGCGACCTAAGGTCGTGAAGGAGACACGCGAAGGCTCCGAAAATTGCTGTCAAACCATTGCTCCTCGCGAGTTAGCCTCATGACCTTAGGTCGCGAGCACAACTCGCGAGTCATGATTTCTACACAAGATTGCGCGACTCATTGTTCGCCTCCGCTCTCTCTCGTCCGGACAATCAATTGCGATCGCTTTCTCCTATGAACTCCTATCGAGATGATCTTTAACATATAAACTTTTCACATCCATCCTTGTAAATCCATTTCATCATATTCAACGTCGTTTTAAACAGCTTTCTTCAGACGAGCTCATGATCGGGCTAGTGATTCCTCTTTATCGTGATCCACTTTTTTGACATCAAAACCTGTGCTAAAATGACACGAAAAACACACGACATAAATATATCAAAAGATAGCTCAAAAGATCACTTATCAATTAGAAACGAAACGAATATAACCTTATAAATCAGGTAAAAATGAGGCTTATCAACTCCCTCAAACTTAACCTTTTGTTTGTCCTCAAACAAATCAGAACAAGAGAGAGACGACCAAAGATAGGCAAAGAGTCGAACGATAAAAGCAATAAGCCTCAGAGCTATGAGCAATAAAAGATTCAATCAAATGAATCAAATCACAACTTCTTTCGTTAAACTTCACATATCATAATAATCATAAGCACAAGCATTCTTAAACTTGAATCCTCATGATATGGATATATATATATATATATATATATATATAAGACATCTCAAACACTCAAGTGTATCAAGGAGGATGTGTATACTCTCAAAGTTTAAAAACAAATGGAATCTACCATAAGCTTGCAAATCGTCTAATTCTCCATTGCTCAAATATGTGCTCAAGAACTAAGATCAAAAAGGTCTTATAAAAGGTTATAATGTAGGCTCTTTGGTAGGTATGATATATTTAGGCTAAATGACTCATAATCCCATAATGAAAAACACCATAAGTATCACAAGGCACAATTCCCAAACTTTCACAATTTATTTCAAATCTCCATACCAAGAAGTCATTTTTCTAAGAATTCCACAATTTTCATATAAGCGATATACGCATCTAAAGCTCTAGTTACTTACCCATTCATGTTCTTTTCCCACACTTGTGTCAACTTTTTCTTTCT
Organism: Salvia rosmarinus; assembly: GCA_036937905.1. Taxonomy (NCBI): domain Eukaryota; kingdom Viridiplantae; phylum Streptophyta; class Magnoliopsida; order Lamiales; family Lamiaceae; genus Salvia; species Salvia rosmarinus. The sequence continues at coordinate 24,157,211 of CM072819.1, read as the reverse complement.
TTCTTTTCCTTTTTTTTATTTGAACTTATATGGGTAAGCAACTATTTTAATAATCACTTTCATCATTTATTTCATTTCCTTTTTTTCTCAACCTCAATTTCAAGCAACCAAATATCATACTAACTACATAACCCAACCCACTACTATATGAAAGAATTAGGTAGGCTCAAACGGGCTCATCAAAGGATAATAAAATAGCAAGTTAGTGTTTGATAGCGATAGGCTAAGAAAAGAATGCCTAATATAATCTCATAATTTTAAACACGCCAATGCAACCTCGAAAAGATCCAGAGCAAGTTCTAGAGAACACATGCTATTTCAAACTATTCACACGAAAGAAACAAGACCGAAAATATATGATACCAAAAGCTCAAGTCTCATGTGTTTAAAAATGTGATCAAGTTCTCAAAGGCTCAATACTCACAATAATCATAACATGCTTCGCCTCCCAAAATCAGTTGCAATAAATTTTCTAATAAAACAATTCTCATCATCGGCTGCTCGTCATTCAACTCAACCCAAAACAGACACAAAACCCAAACAAGGAAACAAAACAAAAACAAACCAAAAAGAAAACAAATAAAAAGGAAAAACAAACAAAACAACGGAAAACATTGGGTTACCTCCCAACAAATGCTAAATTTAAATGTCTTTAGCTAGACCAATACTAACCTCGATCAATCTGGCGTTTTGGCAGCAGACTTCTTCCCAAATCTGTGCTTGCCTCCATACTTTGCATTGACCGCAGACAACCACTGAGTGTGGAAGTGGCTCCCCCCAAACTTGAATAAATCACTCGGAGTTCCATACCGAGTCCATCTCTTCTTTATAGCATCTTCATTGACTGGTCGGTTAACATCTAAGCGCGAGATTTGGCTAGTAGTAATAAAGGTGATTGAATGACACTCTTCATGCTCGAACTATCGTGTTGCTTGATGGCATCATATATTGAGATTTTCAGCCCTCATCATTGACACGAAATGTGAGATCACCTTCCTGCACATCAATTAAAGCACGACCAGTTGCTAGAAAAGGCCGACCCAAGATTAGTGGTTGATTTTTAAATTCAGGAATGTCTAAAATAACAAAATCAGCAGGAAAGACAAAATCCCGAATTCTTACCAACACATCCTCAACTATTCCCTTAGGGTATGCGACTGACCTGTCAGCCATCATTAATGAAATGGAAGTTTTCTTCATTTTGCCCAACTCCAAGCGGTTGAACACAGATAAAGGCATCAGGTTTATGCTCGCTCCCAAATCACACAACACATTGGGGATGTATGCTCGACAATCTCAAGACTCCAACGTGAAGCTCCCTGATCCTTCGCTTTCAAATGACTTCTTTTGCAAAATAGCACCGATTCTTCGTAAAGGTTAATTTTTCAAATTTACCTAACTTCTTCTTGCTTGCACCGCATCTTTGAGAAATTTAATGTATCCGCATAAGCCCGAGCGCATCAAAGAGAGGTATGGTGATGTTAACTTTTGGAACATCTCTTTGAATCGGGTGTACTCCTCATCATATTTCGCCTTCCGACGCTACCGAGGAAATGGGGTGTAGGCTTGGAAGCATCGTTCCTCCGCATTTGTCGCCGCGAGTTTCCTCTCGGATATCTCTCGCGAGACTCCTCCGTGCTTTTCAAGGCCCTTCGCCGCGATCCGTAGTCACGAGACTCTCGCGTGGTACTCTTCGTCATTCCTCGCGAGTTTAGCTCGCACCATTCCTCGCGAGGTAAGATCGCGAGGCGAGGTTCTTCATCGCGCGGCTTGCTTCATGAGTTTACTCGCGACCCATCCTCGCGAGGGTCGCGAGGTCTTTTCTCAGATTCGGCTGCTTTTCCTCGTGAGAAAACTTTGCGACGAAGTCGCGAGAGTTGCTCACGAGGCGAGAATTTATCAGGACGTCTTCCTCGTCTCTTTTCTCATCCAACTCTTCCCCTTCATGCTCCAGATGATTAGTATAGGATGCTCCACTCCTCCAATAAATAGCATTACACTGATTCGGAGGCATATGATTATTAGGATTCTGTTTAGTGTTACTTGGAAATTGCCCTTGCCTATGCATCCCAGCTCACTCATTGGCCATCTGCCCCACTTGATTTTCTAACATCTTTAATTGTTTTCCCATGGCTATCACCATATTGTTGATGGCGTTGACTGTGCTCTCCAGGGTGTTCATCCTATTCCCAAGCTGCTGGATCTGAATATTTTGCTGAGCCACAATTTGTTGGTGACTTGTTGCTATTTGTTGATTGCTCGCCAACACTTGTTGCATCATCTCTTCAAGGCTTGGCTTCTTAGGCTCCATAATCATCCCATTATTCACAGCAAAACTAGGTGGTGGTTGCTGAGAATTCGCGATCGCATAGGAAAAATTTGGGTGATTCCTATTATTGGGATGATAGGGTGGGTTCCCACCGATTTCCTGGCCATTACTCCTTTGGTTCACATATTGAACCTCCTCCATATTCTCGCGCCATGGCCACGCTATCCGCCTCTTTCCTCTCGGCTTCATACTCCTTTGCAGAGTTGTGAATTTCTAACAAATCATCATACTTATTATCCAACTCGCAGCAGCCCACTCTTCCGATCGGTTGTCTCTCCATCGCCACCGATAACCGCTGGATGTCATCTCCTCAATTATTCTCAACGCTCATCTATTCCTCTATTGAGAAGGCATCCTCCTACCGACGATCAACAATGCTCCGTGTTAGCATTGAGTCCACTATAAAATTGGGTTACTTGTCGCTCGTGTGAAAACCTATGCCGTGGACACTATGAGCAGTTCTCAATCGCCTCGTGCTTCAATAATGACTCATCTCCCAATTGTGAAAATGGAGATCTCAAAGAATGATCTTTTGTGCCTTGGCGTGGGAAGTATTTGATAGAAACTTCTCACGAGTCGCCCCACGTGGTAATCCGTGATCTATCCAAGCTCAACCATTCTTTCGCTGACCGCAACGAAAATATAAACATCCGCATCCGGATGGCATCAGCTGGCACTCCATTCTGCTTGATAGTATCACATATATCAAGGAATGCCTCTAAATGTGCGTTGGGGTCTTCAAGAACCCATCCCCAAACCGCCCGCTTGATCACGTCGATGAGGCGCACTTTAACTCAAATTATTTGCGCTGACATTAGGCCCCATCCTCCACCTTGAACTGATCCGTCGGTGGCCTGTACATGTGGTTGAGCGGTATGGGCTGTGCTCGTCCAGCAAACGGGCCCATCTGATTATTCAACGCCAGTTGGCGTTGCATTGCTGCTAGTATCTCCTCCATCTCGGCCATTCTATCATGGCCTTGGGGTTATCTTTTCCGCCATTGCTTGTTGTCTTCTTTCTCGACTCTCTCTTATGTGATCTTTCAATCTCAAGATCCAAAGGATAATTTCTTTCCTTTGAGATCTTGTAATCATGCATCGCATGTAGAGATAAAAATCGATCGATCTAAGAAGAATGTAAATAATAATAAAAAATTTTAAAAAATTTCTATTTTTTTATAAGCCCGAATTAATAACTACAATTCGTAAAATTATCACTATGCAATCTAAACAATCCCCAAAGGATGCGCTAAAATTTAATCGCTAATATTCCTACCAAATAAATGATAGTAAAACAACAAGTATATATATCGATCCATAGGATCATGACCGAGAACACAACAATTAATTAACACATAATCTTGATTATTATTCAGCAACAATTTATCAAGAGAAAATAATAATAAAACAAAACTCAAAAATAAATAAGGGATAAAACCAGATATAAAAGATCAATTGGGATGTGCTTAACCTAACCAGATTCACACAATTAACCTATTAATCTTTTACCAATTTAATCCACATTCATATGAAGGATCACTAATGTAACTATAGTTTCCACCAGACAACCTATAATAGTAGGTTAGCCTAAACTCTATCTCCATCAGTCTCAAGAAGTAAGCTAATTACCAAAAGCACACAAAGATTTAACCTCCCACAGCTCACCTATCTCCACCAGTCTCAAGGTAAAATCAGATTATGAATTCAAGATATCGACTATGCAATTAATTCCGCCAGACATCAATCACATAACTAGCATGCATTAATATCGCCGATACCAACACATGAGAATTAAAGCCAAGAATCATAAATCATGAATGGACAAAGAAACAAAGATCAATAGATAAATCATATGAATCTAGTCGACATACAAACCCTAGGATCAATAAGGAATTTAGCTACGATAATTAAATTACTAAAGCAATAAATAAATAAAATAACATAAACTGAAATAGATAGATAAAACCGTAAGATTCCACGATGAACAAAGTAGCACTTGAATCCGAAGATAAATCGACTACTGAACCGGAATGAAAATAAAACTAAAGACAAAACTAAAATTTAACATCAGATTCGAATAAGGAGAAAATAAATGTGCAAAGAGAAAAGAAAACAAATCATGTGTTCAGAAAAACTAGAAGTCTAATGTGTATGCCCTTCCGCAATGTGCGCACGTATATATATAAATTAAAACCTATGCGCCTACTACGCTGCTAGTGACCTAAGGTCGCTAAGGAGACACGCCAAGGCTCAAAACTGCTGCCAAACCATTGCTCCTCGCGAGTTAGCCTCGCGACCTTACAACTCGCGAGCACAACTCGTCGAGTCATTGCTTCTCACCACAAGCTTACCCGCGACTCTCGTCCGACTCCAAATTGTGATCCGTTTGCTCCTATGGACTCCTATCGAGATGATATTTAACATAGTAAACTTTTCACATCCATCCTTGTAAATACATTTCATCATATTCAACATCGCTTTCAACAGTCTTCACACGAGCTCATGATCGGGCTAGTGATTCCTCTTTATCGTGATCCACCTTTTGACATCAAAACCGTGCTAAAATGACACGAAAACACACGGCATAATATCTTCCAAGGTTCTCATAAATATATCAAAAGATAGCTCAAAAGATCACTTATCAATTAGAAACTAAACGAATATAACCTTATAAATCGTAAAATGAGGCTTATCACCACATCTTTTAATTCGCCACAACTGGATGTCATGCACGCTGAGAAGAATGTGTTTGATAATGTGTTCAATACAAGGTTCAATGTACCGTGGAAGACAAAAGATACAACCAAATCTAGGGAGGAGCTAAACATGTACTGCTCCAGACCATCTTTGAAAAAGAATGATGTGACAAACAAGTATCCAAAAGCTTGTTACACACTCGACACGAACGAGAAGAAAGTCTTGTTTGAATGGGTGAAAACCCTACGGTTTCCAGACGGTTATGTATCAAATATGGAAAAATGTGTCGACATGAGTAAACTTAAGATGTTTGTGATGAAAAGTCACGACTGTCATGTGTTCATGCAACGGATTCTACCTGTTGCTTTCCGTGAATTACTCCCAAAAATGTGTGGAAGGCAGTCACAGAGCTAAGTTTATTTTTCAAAGACTTAACCTCTCGGAATATACAAAGTGAGGACATGTGCCATCTCAATGACAATATCCCTATCACTTTATGCAAGCTTGAGCGCATCTTTCCACCCAGTTTTTTTGATTCAATGGAGCATCTTCCAGTTCATTTAGCTAACGAAGCTCGCCTTGCAGGACCTGTTCAGCATAGATGGATGTACCCATTTGAAAGGTAATTGAAAATTACAAAGTTGCCCTTATATCTTATATGTATATGTAAACTAACTCCATTTATGAATAGGTTCATACGAAAGTTGAAAAACAATGTACGGAACAAGGCTAGGGTGGAAGGCTCTATTTGTAACGATTACTTAGTGGAAGAAGCATCTACTTTTTGCTCATATTACTTTGAGGAACATGTGAGCACAATACATACGAATGTGCCTCGTAACTTCGATGGTGTAGATGTCATAGATCCGACGAACATCCGTATAGACTATCAGTATTCAAACAAAAAGGACATTATTTTGGAAAATGTCAAGAGATACTGGATGACAAAGAGTATCATGCACCACACATATGTTCTACTCAACCGTGTAAGTTACGAGACATATCTAAAGTATGTACTATTACTAAATTATACCATTTATTACAAAGTAGATTATTATATGTAACGATATGTCTGTGTTTAAGGTTATTTGTGGATCACCACATGATTCTATCTCGAGCAAGAAATCAACGATCGATGGAATCATAATTTGCGTCGTGGTTCCGCTCACTAGTGAGATTATCTAGTCTTTATATAGTAATACTACAATGATGGTTTAAATGTAGATGAGAAGTCTTATTTCCACATTATTTTACTAATACAGGTCTTAAATCCAACAAGCAATGTCGAGAATTAATTTTGATTAGTCTTGCATAAGGTCCATTAACATTAGTCACGACATACCCGGGATACTATGTGAATGGATATAAATTTCATACGATGTCTCATGGGTCATGTCGATCTAGTATGAACAATGGTGTCTCAGATAAAAGGTGATTGTTATGGTTCGATGATAATGGTGAACTCGATTATTATGGACGCTTGTTGGAGGTGTATGAACTAGAGCATCACGGTTTACCTAAAAGACGACTACATTATTCAAGTGTCAATGGTTTGATCCATCTACGCCCTGGGACTTCAAGCATCCTCAATTCAGATTAGTTTCTATAAATCATACGCTGTCGGTATAATAAGTACGAACCATTCGTATTAGTGATCAAGCCATCCAAGTATATTATTGTACTTATCCGAGTATGAATCGCCTAAGAAGGATTGGTGGAAGTTTGTAAAATAAAAGCATGATCCAAAATTGAAGTCTCATTTCAAACACTACCATCCGAATACCATCGACCTACCATATCGTGAAGATGACTTAATCATCTCAACTAATCCAGATATAGACGATGACGACACAATAAAACATCATGGTGGTGGCTTGATAGACATAGATGAAAACAATAGTGAAGAAGAAGATACATACTTGACGAGTGAGGAAGATAACAATGATGATGACTATGACGACGATAGTGATTAATATAAGGTTTATATGAATCAATTTGATAGAAAAATATTTGTATTTTATGTTTTCATATGACATATGAATTGTTTTCTTATTCAATTGATCTATTTTGCTAGATGCTTAGAGGACGTGGATCCCGATCTGATAGAGGACGTGGGTCCTCATCTCCATTTTCGTCGGGATCAGAGGGAGGCATCAATGCCTCTGTTGATCGCATCCGACTCGATGATGAGCATATCCCTAAGACAATTTAGAGCTTCAGCTTCGGCTCGGGTTCGCCTCAAGAGGACAGTGACGGACTACGCTTTCGATCGATGATATGGGGTATTTGTTGTACTTTCAATTACAATATGTATTTTTATTTTGTTGAACTAATGGTATTTATGTTTTATGCAAGAACTTAGTCCCATATAATGTGGTTCCCATCGCGCACTGTGATATTCAAACAGTCGAACCCATATGGTTTTAGCCGAGACCGACGCACACGTCAAGGAAGGACGATTATTTTAACGAGTTCAAGATAAGAAAAAGAATGTAAATAAGTTTGTTTGCTAATTGATGCTCATTCGTTTATTAATCATCTAGGATCTATAATTATATTGGTAGTTTTTTTGTTTGCTAATTGATGTTCATTTGTTTATTAATCATGAATAAACATATAGTCATAATTTGTTATTGAATTGAAATTTGCTTTTTACGTGAAACAGAAACATTTCTGTTGGGACGAGGCTATCCCAGATCAGGTCATCTATGACCTTTGGTATCCCATTGCCGCACGGCGGTACAGAGACTTTGTTTGTGGCATCAAGGCCACAAGATATGACGAGAGTAGGCCGAGACCTCCATGCATCCACGAGGATGAATGGCCTGCTTGGCTTGCTTATTGGGACACTAAGGCCGTGAAGGGGAAGTCAGAGATTGCCCGGCAGTGTCGCATGTCAGAGCCGGCAGGACTAGGAACATGGCAGGTCAAGCACAAGGGAGGCTCCAAACCGATTCTTCAGTATGCTGCTGAGTTGGTAATGTTTATATATATGTTATGACTTTCTTTTATTACTAATGTTATATAGATTGTATGATTACATTTTTTGTTTGGTTGCAAAGGCGCACGTAAAGGAGTTCATCCAAGTAGTTGTTCAGACGATGCTTATAACATCCTCAAGACGTCAACAAGGATGACTCTTATACTGACGAGACATCTAGATCTATTGGGGTATGTGTTAGTTTAATTGCAATTCACATACTTTAGTTATACATGTACATCAACAATAAGTTGTACGTTATAAATATAGATGAAAGTCCAAGAGCTAGTCACCCAGCGCAGCCAGCCTGTAGAAGGTTCGAGTGACGCGCCAGATTTGGACATGAGCCAAATCTATATCGAGGCCATGGGTGGGCTCTCCAAGAAGAAACGTATGTTCGGTGTTGGTGCACTTGCAAAGAGTGTGAGAAGCGACTCTTCGACTGCCACCTCTCAATTGTGTTCCAGATATGACCGTCAGAGATATGGAGCAAAGAACGCAGCGGAACGGATGCACGAATGGAGATGGAACGGGAGGCACGAGAGGCACGAATGGAGTATGAGGCGTTGATGGCACGTTTAGAAGCTCAGCAACGCATATTAGATCAGCTTTTAGCACACAACGGACTTGCACCACCACCACCTCCTCCTCCTCCCTAGTGATCATACTGTATTGTTTATTTCATAAATTGGATTTGCACACTTTTTTTTTATTTGCTTTTCTGGATGGATTTGCACACTTTTTTTTTATACGATGGACTTAATTTAGTTATATTTCACTTGAGATTTTGCAAATGTTGAGTTTGTTGTTGATGGTTTATATGATGGATTGAATGTTGAGTTTGTTGAGGTATGGATAAAACAGGTGACCGTCGATAACTGGGTACGATAAATGTGAAAAAATAGGTTCATTTTTTTAAAAATTAACGACGGATCAGCGACGGAATTACCGTCGATGATTAACGACGGAATGATATCCGTCGTAAATCAACGACGGATATTTCGTCGCTGATTAATGACGGATATAACTCCGCCTGTAATACCCCGCAGAATTAGATGCCTAATTACGGTATTTAAAACCCGTAAATCAAAGCTTTATTGAGATATTCAATCGAATAATATCGAATAATGACTTGATTAATTACGATGAAATGAATTCCTATTTTATATTCACGAGAATCGTGAATAAAGGAATAGAAGTTTATGAAGTGTATCGGCAAGAAAATTTTAACGTCGATCGCGTATCGATAGTTAAAACTTCATGAAATTTTTCTAAGCAATTAAGCAGAATTAAATTCCATTATAAATGGAATAATTTAATAAAGTGATTACCACTTTATTACGACCATTTCAAGATGAGTCGATAATGAACGTTTGCAACGTTTACAAACGTTAACGCTTTGAGATGAAACAGCGCTTTAATCGATCAAGAAATTATAGGAATTAATTTCCTATGATTAGTATATGTAATTACAGTATTATTAAGCATTAAATCAATGCTAGATCAACAATAATTGAGAGTTACCAATTTCTCAAACGTCGAAAACCCTAATTTTCGAACTCGATTTTTATCGCATAAAATGATGCCATTAATTTATCCTATGATATTAATTATCATCTAAATCATATACTATATATCTATGTTTAACATGAAAATAAAATTTAGTCCATGTTTGGGCATAAGGGCGAAAATGTTATAAGTGCTATAACAAGGTGTGTTGTTAATCTTCCCACTTTTGCATATATCTACTATATGGCAATATGATTAATTATATGGTCTAATTAAATGATTAAATACAGATATATATATATATATATATATATATATATAAGTACAATTTTCGTGCATGTGTGTGGTGTGTGGTAGAGGTGTGTGTAGGTGTCAACTACATGTATTAAGGGTGACAATTGTCACCATAAGCACCACACACATCCCATACCTCTCTCACCCCAAAATCAGATTTCAATCATCTTCTTCCCCATTTTCGTCCATCCCCTCCAAGAACAGCTCCAAGATCAGCCACTCCACCATTCAAAAAAAATGGACATAAGCTCCTAGCTCAAGATGGACAGCCGAAGCCTTTCCAGGCTATGAGCCTCTCCTCAGCCAACCTCTTCAATTCCCCACTGAATTTCACACCAAGGTGAAGAATCTAAACCTTGGACTCAATAGTGTTGGAGTTACATACATGCATGTACACATATATGCTTGAATGTGCTAGATTTATAAGCATAGGTGATTGCATGTTGATTTACCTGGACGAACAGCAACTTCACGAAATTATTAGACTAAGTTACAGTGGTCCGATGATTGTGAAATTGTAATATGTTGAAATTATATGTGTCTAGTATGCCTCTGTAAAATTTTAAGTCCATCCAACTTGATTTGCTATTTTAATTGTATTTATCAAAAACACTGCACAAACCTGCGAAATCGCCGTGTTTATCACCCATAGTGAGTGGCTTTCTTTTTAAGTTTGGCTAATGATAAAACTCTACAATTTGGCAGAAACATAATTCAGCATGTCTAGAAGATTCCTGTAAATTTTCATAATTTTTTAAAAATCTTTACTATTTATTCCAGATTTTACAAGCTAACTGCACAAAATTGTCATGGGAGTGATAGCTTGTGGTAAAATATTTTTATCTCCCAATCTATTGTGAATCATTGAGTGAGGCTTTTTCTGGATTAAACTAGACTTAAGTGGCTTTTCAATATGATTGGTTTCATTTCCAGATTCCTTATAATGAACTCACGGTGAATTTTAAAGTTGACGCATTTCAGTAAGCCTTTTGGACAAACTGCCTTAGAAAATTTCTATGTTAATAGGCTGTTCGAGTATGACTTTTACGTGAGATGTTCAAGCCATTTGTAGTCCGATTTGGACTTGGGTTTCTTCATAAGAAATGTTCCTCACCATGTCTAGTTATGATCTGGAAAGTTTGATCCCAAACCAAGTTTTATAAGTATACCTTTCATCGACCCAAATTCACCTACTGAAACTGTCCATTTCAACTAGTCAACTTTGGACTTATGTATTTCTCGATGAGTTAGATATTTTCCAGTATAGTCTTCATGACATATGTAGTACTTGTTACAAGGTTTCTAAATTGGTAGCCTGCAGCCATTTGGCATTGCGAGTCAAAGTTACGAGCCTCGCAAAACCCTCGTCGTTAAGCTAAAACTGAAAATTCTGAAAAATTTCTAAGTATAGAAGTCAGTTTGAGTGGCCCACTTTGAGACCCTATATCTCCAGAACCACGACTCTTTTGGATTTAATTCCTTCTTAGAACTTGTAGCATATGTTTAGAGGTTTCCAGAATGTATCTTTGTGTGGCCATACGTTATTCTAACTCGAGAGTTATGAATCGTCAAAGTTTGCCACTTGGGTTATTTCAAGCTATTTTGCTGAAATTTAAACACTAAAATTTGACTAAGTGTTGGAAACACCTATGTGAAGTATGCCTTATGTGACTAACATGCTGTGTCGATGCATTCATTATGTTATGTCCAAAGTACGATAGAAACATTATAAGATGTACAATTATGATAAAACATCATGATACGATATTTTCACAAGCATACCATGCGTGAAATATTTGACTAGGTGCTACCACATGGTCAATTGAGTGTATATCATACCATGATATACACTAAAGTAGAAATATGGGTTCTAAGACCCAATGGATTTTTCAGCTCCAAAACCTCAAGGCCAAGAATAGATAGGCTAAGCCTAGGACTTACAGTCCAAGAAATGGGATTAAGGCAATCTACAGTCCAGGTGGGCTTTACTCTACTCAAAAATAAAATGCTTTTGAAATATTTATTTACGATGCTTATTTCAACTGTTGATAAAATGTTTACATGATTACACCAAAATGTTTATGTTTTGTGTATGTATCTATCCATGAGATATTATGAATGTTGTTGGGTCATTCCACAACATGAATGATCGATATCGGATCCTATTGGAAGGACAATACAGCTAGGATTAACGTGTACACTAATGACGTATGTATGTGAAGGACAATTCACGGCCGGTCGCGGCGTCGAGAGGGAGGCCTCATGCGGCGACGCTCGACTATGATGATATGACGAAAGGATGTTAAGGGATATGGATCATACACAGAAAAATGCTCGCCAGCGATGATTTTATGAGGCGATGAAAATATTTTAGTAAGCACAAGGCATTTTCAACTAAAACCGCGTGTCTTACCATGATGTTAGCGATGTAATTCAAATGATAAAATATTTTGGCATGAGTCCACCGAGTGCATTCTTGTACTCGACCTGCATGTTTGTTTTTAAATGTGCGTTGAGCGATGATGGATTTGATCGCTTAATTTTCTAACACGAAAAGGTGTAAATATAAGGTGTTGAAGTATCGTATCCACGAGGATTGTAATGCTAAAATCTGATAACTCAACAAGGATTCATCATTATCCAGCAACAAAAATGGTTTGTGAGATTTTAGGGCTTGAACTCAATCCAAAGCAAATGTAACAAAGCAGTAAATTAAAGCAATAAACACTCGGATGTTTAAAAGCGAGAGAAAGGCGATAACCCAGGGTTGCATTAATCCTATCCTAGCGTATGTTTATCCTGTTCCTATTAACCAATTTTAATCCAAAGCAGAATGGAAGATCACATATATAACAGATAATTTACATTACGACAAAGCGGTACATGAGATTACTAGTTTTCCCTATTCTTTATTCGTCTCAGGTGAAAGCAGGTAACTCCAAACGGATCACAAAGAATATGCTTCCTACGAATATCACATCTCAATTTCGACTCGAGGCTCATTCGTATCATGCATTCGATGTCGATTGACAATTAACACAATTACGTAATTAACCGACAACTAAATATGCATCGAGATTGATCGAAACCAACACATATAAATAAGCACAATCGAATCATGAATCGATGCATGGACGGTAAATAGCGATAACAGGAATCACAACATATAGGATCGAATCATGCAAACCCTAGGATTAGAGCGAAAAACTAGCCGAGACATAATAAAGCGAAATGAAATACGATTTAACCATAAAGATGGAAATTAAATATATAAAACCGTGATGTGGCGTTGGATGAACACGTTGAGCTTGAATCCCAATCTCGGTGAAAACGGAAGATTGTAGAGATCGTCCAGGACGAAGCGTTCGGATCGTAAACAAAGCGTAAACTAACGGAGAACAATCCGTAAAACAACTCTAGAATGAAACTATATGGAACTAAAGCTAAAACTACGAAAACTTATGAAAAAAGCGAGAAAGAGGCTCGGAATCGTAGGTCTCCATTGGGCGCGCGGTGTGCCGTATATAGGCACACCCCAAACCCTAATTTTCCTTCTGGCGAGCCTCGCGACCACCATAGCGGTCGCTAGGTGTGGTCATGAGGTAATTCTCATGCGACCTTCGCCCGCTGATGCGCCTCTTGCGCCCGCTTGGTTGGTTCGCGACCATGGCAGCGGTCGCTAGGTAGTACGATCACGGTCGCAGAAATCGTCGATGGCTTTCTCGACGGGCCGCGCTCATGAACGCAATTTGTGATGTCGCGGTATCTTTGGGTTCTCGCTGTGTTTCTAGCGGCCCTGGCGACCGCGGGGGCGGTCGCTAGAAACACGCCAGATTTGTGTTTTGGCTGTCGCGTCGTTCCGCTTGATTTTCAACATATGACCTACACAACACCAAAAGAACACCCAAGAGCGATATCTTCTAAAAATAGATAAAACATTAGGAATCGATCGTGGCGCACATTAAGCAGGCTAAACTCGTCTTCAAATATCAACTATAAGCGTGTAAAATCTTGGCGTTTATCAATGGAAGATGTTGAGCATTAGGGCTGTTGTCACCATTAGAAAGTTTATACCTTGATAGTACATCGTCATATGTACATATCACATGTCTTCATGCAGAACCCCAAATTATGTATTATAGTCCAAAATTATAAATGACATATGTACGCTTTTTATTAAAGAGAGTCTCCATGTTTGTTCCTTCATGTTTACGATTATAGTCCACCTTTAATCCGTACTTAGGATTGTGGGGTGACAGTGGTATTGTCAGGCGGTTCGCTCTTGAACCCAAAATCTCCTTTAAGGATAAGTCAGATTGAGTCATTAGACTTTTAGAGATCGGTGACAATGCTCAACACTCCATCACATCAAGCTCAACGAAATGAGGTAATGACTTCTTTTTCAAAGTTTTGAAAATTAGCACGCGAGCAGAATGTTTATGAAATTATTTTCTCGGTTTGAAAGTGAAATAAATTTTAAGTGAAATGAATGTTATGTGAATTTATTTAAAGTGAAATTTATTGCAAAAGCTGCAAATGAAATATTATGTAGTGAAGTGAATGATAATTGAAATAATCTTTCAAAAGAAATGAAAGCTATGAGAAGGTTGATAATGAATGTTGTGACAAATGATTTGTCGAAAGTTATGAAAAGGAGGATATAAGAAAGATGACAAAGATATGAAAGTTTTGGTATGATGTGCGAAGATGAAATGTTTAATTTACGGATTGTAATAAGGGTCATTATTATGAACAAAGTTATGTTATTCATGTTTTAAAATGATTAAGATTGGACATTGATTTGTCAAATATGATATGTTGGATTCTTTAAATTTAATGAAATACATGCGTACAAATGAGCTACGTATGAATATTTGAAGTTTTATTTCAAACCTCAAGTTGATTATGATGATGAATATGTTAGCTCAGCAGAACATAGATTTTTAAGAAGCATGATCACTTTTACGAAAGAACATAAGTAAGAATTTCCTTCAAGAACAAGTTTAGTGATGGATTTAAGACCTTCATTCCGTCTTGGTATAGAAAAGCAAAAGATCTATCTCGAAATTGTTAGACCTGGACCGTCACGATCGACTTTGACTTGGGTTTGTAACATCGAATTTGACATATCGACATGGGTAGCCTATCGACCTCGGCATCGGTGTGACTCTGTACTACCTCGGCATTGATAACGGCGTGCCGACCTTGGTGTCGGCCTCGGCGCGACGCTGTAAATTTCCCTACACTGCGCAGTGATTTTGTTTGACTAGTTCTTGATCGTGTGAACTTGATTTCGTATGGTTTTCACGTGCTCCTAATGCCGCGTACTTCATTTCTTATGAAGGACCAAATCCACGATTTCTACTCCGAAATTCATGAGAATCAGTTGAAGTTAGTTCATGATTTGAAAAAGTAAGGCGTTATAGTATGATCGAATCCAGAATGTTACTAAGAAAGTAAGATCTTGATGTCTAGTAGAACCTTGCATACATGAGAACTTTGTTGATAACCTATTACGGGTATATGAGTTTTCAAAATTCTATCGTTACCCAATTTTTGTCGTTGGGTTTAACTCATGACCTAGTTCGATTGAGAAATCATTCGAGTTTCTCACTTCTTACGAAGAAAATTCCAACTAAAAATTCAAAGTGTCCTTGAACCAGCGTGTTGAGAATATGATTGTGGCCAGTGCAGCGCCCATATGAACAAAGAAATCTCGTGAGTCGTCATTCACGGTCTTGGACCTAGAGCCCATTTATTGATCGAGGAACATATCGATTCAATCATTGAAAAGATGTTATCTTAATGGATGAGACATTACCTTTTGTAGGTAATCGTGATAATTTCTCCTTGATTCTTGAAACCATCAAGTATGATAAATGTTGACTTACCTTGTCACCTAAGTGCGAATTAGTAAGCGATAAATGTCGGGCATGAAATAGGTTGACTTATCTCGATCACCTAAGAGTTTCGGATCGATGAAGTGATAGACATCACGAAATTATGATGTAAAGAAAATCTCTATGAGGAGATATTCTTCCTATATGGCACACATGATGTGATGACCCGATGGGGTTAACAAAGAATGATAACGATGAAGTTATACCATCATGAACATTATGATAACAAAGTTATGAATAATATACTTTTAGCATTGAATCAAGAATAAAAGTAAAGAAAAGTATATGATATCATGGATATGAATTTCCTTATTATGTCATGACGAGGCGATTACAACTTGTCTTTAAGATAGTTGGATATCCTTGAAACCTCGCTAGTAGGTTAGACATGTTTAAAGAATGAAGATGCATGAAGATATTCTTTTCAAAGAATATATATATATATATATATATATATATATATATATATATATATATATAAAAAGTAATAGCATCGGAAAATAGATCTTTAGCCATATACCTCAATCAATGAGATTATGCTTGAGCATAATCGATTCCAATAATTGAAACTTGGTTGACGAATGATAATAAGATTTAGAGATCATAATCCTCGAGATTGTGTGAGCAGCGAGGATAGCCCTAGTATGTGAACTAAGTATGGAGGAAATAACGAGGCGAACATGAAAATAAGATGCTTAGAATTTAAGTTATAGATGCGAATGTACTACTACCAACCGTATGACAATGATAACGATTCTAGTCACGAAAGTGGGAACCGAGTATAGCAGTAAGATTACTAGGATACCATGCTCAAGAAAATGGACAAAAGTTAAAAATAGTAGAAGGAATTATGAGCTATACAATTAGATCTATACAATTAGATAGTTCATGATATGACATAAGTTTGAAATGTTATGACTTGATAAGTAAGGTAATTCCCTTGAAGTAAGAAGCGGATTAAGAAATAGATTCATTATTTTGAAATAAATCTTAATACCCTAAGTTATGATCACCCAACGCTTGTCTTGTGTAACTTAATAGTTAACAAGCAAGATAGCTATAGATCTTCGAATGAAATACATCCGAGAACACGGGAAAAGATTCACATGGAAGAATCTTAAGGTGGACCTAATTGTAAATCTTACCCCGTATTTTGTGACGATCAATAAAATGAGATATTAAGTATCTCGGACATGGGAATAAAGCATTCATTGAATGTAAAAAAATGGTAAAGATATTTGGCGTCGAAAGCAGTATAATACATCCCATTGGACAAAGTTTTTATCTTATGCGAGTGCATGATGAATCAATAAAAGATTAAGAAAAATACTATATCAAAAGGATATTACAAAAAAAATGGCTAAAGGCCATTACAAGACTTACGGAAAAGAGTTTAAAGTAAGAATATGAAATATATTCCTAAGATCGATAAAGTGAAAAAAAAAAAAAAAATTGAATCATTCATCTTGGAATAGGAATGAATGATAGTGATAGAGACATGACGATCTCTACGATAAATTTCATTATTGAAATATATCAATATCAAAGGATAAGTTGATGTAAACAACCACAAATGCTATTAGTAAAGCATAACGATACTAATACGAGCGTTATAAAGTGAATGAGGCGATAGAAGGCCATAGCATGGGAACATAATGTCCCAATGGAAAGGACAATGACATATGAAATATACATTTACTTGAATAGCAAACCACATGAATAGAAAGCCTACATGCATCAGCAAACAACGAACGAAATATATATGAGAAAAATTTCTCGAGAATAGCCATAAGATTACATTCATTGGGTCTTAAGCTCTTTGACATCGCACAAGTATCGTGAAGCGATAGAACCGACTCGGTGGCGAATCGAAATGAAAATCCCACACATGCAGTTTGACCATCGCAGTGTCGCTCGAGCTCGAAATTGAACCTAGAATCACCCAAAGTTCTATCCATGATTTGGATCATTATATCTATGTGGGCGTGATATAAGTTTAGAATAAGTTTAGGAAATGGTTGTCATTCATGTGATTAGTGACACGGCTAGCCTTTCGTTAGAGGTTTCACGAATATCGGTACCTTGTTAGCTATGCGAATATCTTTAAAGCAACATACTGTTGAAGATGTAAAGCATAAAATGAGTATTAAGATAAGTATCATGAGTCGGTATCCGTAATCACAGGTTATATCGCATAGGTGTATAATTCATTAAGAGATCCTTCTTATTAAAAATTCCTCCATTGCTTAAATTAAGTTGGATTTATCTAGAAATATCCGTTTGGATGACAAGAAAATGAGTTTAACGGGTGAGAGTTAACCCGATGCCTACAAGTTTATAACTCACACGTATCGGCTCTTTTATTATGAACTAGGCATGGATTCGAGCAGATTTGAAGAAATTTTTGCCCTATATTGGATGCTCGTAATTATAGAGTGACAAATGAGGATGGTATCCAACGACTTATCGATCGATTGCCAACAGATCGGCGAATTTTGCAAGGAATATCGAAGAATATTTTCTCCATGATAAAGATTCCAGTGCGGCGGACTTACCGGGATTTAGCGAGCTCAAGTATACATATAATGCGTATGGAGCGACACCTAAGAGTACTTGTCCGGACCTCGGCAAGTTACACGACGGCATAAAGGTGGTTGTACCACGATGTTCCAAATGTCGCCCGTCTGTGTGCGTCGATTGTGACGAGAAAAGCAGAATGGCAAAAGGGCGAGGATCTTATCTCCCTCGGATGGGAGAATTACCACTACCCTCGACCTTGCTACGATAAAAGTAACACATACGGTACGAAGAAGAAGCAGAGCGGTGTGACCTAGCTCTCGAGAAATAATCATGAAATGAAACAAAAGCGTGCTTGGAGAAAACAGTTTCGAGGAGAATACGACTACGATGAAGGTCACTCGAGACCTGAGTCTTAGGATCATGAGACTTATATGTAAATAATGGTTTATGATGAAAATGATGTGATTATAATATGTAAAATAAGCGTAGTTCGGAAGAGTTTATGAATATGGTGAAGAAGTGTCAAAGTTTTGAGTGTAAAAAGAGTTAGCGCCTTTGTAATCAATCGGCTGGTGAGCCGACCCTCGTAAGTAATGTGAAAAGTCCTCGAGGCATTATGATGTAATATTATGGTCTTAAAGAATGGTATCCAACGAAATGAATTGTTACGAATAGGATATGGTTACTATGAGATAATAGTTCGCATTCGGACTAACCAATACCAGCCTGTTCATGAACCTTAAAAATCGAGTGTTTCCACATACAGATAATTTTATCTCAATCCTCATGGATGATGTTCTTATCTATTCAAGGCGAAGAACATAAAGAAAATCGAAGTCTTCTGACTTTTAAGCAGGCGAAATTTTGCCAATGCAGTTTTGTAAATCTCGACAAGGAAAAATATTCCTCGGGGCATAGTGTCTTTAAAGAGAACAATGTAGATCGAAAAGGAAAAACAATTAAAGATGAAGGCGTCGATGACCTAAAATAAGATCATGAATTTTATAGATTAATTGACTACGTTGAGATCCATTAAGAACTCTCTAGGTATGAAGACCCGATAAGATAGTTACCCCAAAATAGTCACAATTCTCACGGATTAATAAAGTAAGGCTATCTATTAATATGAGATAAATAATAACTTATGTGTCACGATGACTTAGGCCACATGAGCAATTTTCTAACTCATGACTTGAAATAGTGACGAGTCGATTTAAGAAAAATGATGAATCGAGAGAGAGGGATGGAGGAAAAGTTAGAAAAGATCGAGAAAGTGAGGTGAAGGATTTAAGAACTTCCGGAGGCGTCGAGATGACGCCTTATTATGCGAAGGAAGAATATGCGTTCAGACGACATAAAACTTCAAAATAAATAATGAGGCTCACGATACCACAAATCCACCGAGATAGTACTAAGGTGTGCGAGGACACGAAAGAAAAGTTTTTGGTGGGAAGGCGTGAAGCGAGACATAGCTTATTTTGTAGAACAACATCTTGTTTGCGGCGGATGAAAGCGTTACACCAACGTCCATAGGAAGGATTCGACCGTTGGAAATAAGTGGAAATGGGATGAAATAACGATGGACTTGTTCGAACTTACCCAATCAAAAGAACACGCCATATGGGTAATTGATGATAGATCAAAAGTTCACTTCCTACCAATCAAAGTACTTATGGATCGACAAGTTAGCGGTAGTATAAAGGAGATTATCACGACTTCACGGTGCAAAATCTATTACCTCGATAGTGACGGTGGTATAAATACCAAGTCGCGAGGACATCACTCTATAACAATAAGTTAAGAATTCAATTCACAAAGTTGAATTTATTCTTGAAACAAACTTGGATACAAGATAGGAAAGATGGCGCGAATCGGCAAAGATTATAAATGTGATAAATAATCACCTAAGGAAGGGTAATATAATCTAATGCCTAAGATATAAAATCAGGTCTAAATCATGGTATGTCATTATAGAAAAGAAAACTTCGTGGAAAGATTAAGAAAAAAACGATAATAGTCGGGCGATCGAGGGACGAATGTAGTAGTATTCCACAACGGTGAAATATGACTAAAAGAAAATGAAAATGGAAGCGAATCTGAATTAAAATAAGGAATGAAGAGCTAAAGGATATTCTAGGAGAGCGGAGACGGTGTTATATTGTCTGAGAGAGATATATATATTTCAAGCAATAATAAGCTTATAAATGAAATCGTGAATAAAGTGCATGATCCTACTCATACAACCTTGACATTATTAAGATGTATTATGATTTACAAGAAGTTAGATAGCAAGAATGAAATGAGATATAACCATATTGTCGAAGCGGTGTCTCGGTTACCAATAAGTAAAGGCATTGTATCAAATGCGCATAAAGATATAATCTCTCGAACTACTGCGAATGAAAATAGAATGATATGAAATAGATCTTGTGTGATTTTACCAAAGTCGTAAAAGTTGCTACTATATGGCTAGTAGTGGATTAACTGCCAATTTTGTTTTGTCTCGCCTATTCGGATGACTCATAGATCCGATAAGTTAGCTCGATCGTCATAAAAGGAAATCTTATATTTAAGGAGTACTAGAACTATCGCTTGAGATAGAGACTTGAGAGTACCCTAGATTTTAACTAACTCGAGGAGTTGGACACGAGATGAGCCTTACATAGATGTCACTCCACGGTGAAGAGGCGATCAAGACGATATGAATGTTTAAGGATAGGAACACAGTGTTAAGCAAGATGCAGTGAGCGTGTTGTACCACTTGGTAAGTTCGTCGACCATAGCTACCAATAACGATCAATGTAGCCTTATGAGGCGTGATGCGAAAAGTATTGACCACCACTTTATTGTAACAAAGTGGGTGAGCAAGGTAAAAGTCTGACGTTGTAAATGAAGCGATTAAGATATGCGCTAGCAGGAAGAATAAGAAAAGCTCGGGACGGACAAAATCTTCTGACGGTGCGTGCGTAAACTGCATTCTTGAATCGGAGTTAAAGTTTCTTAAGATTTCTTCATCTAGAGGAATTATAAGTTTGAATAAGAATGTTGAGATCACGTTTATAGGACCTTCACGAGCAATGATAGGCACTAATGGCGCATAGCTTAGTCTTCCACACGTTTGGGGAAATGCAATGTTTTCCGTGTCGCGATTAAGGAAATAAATGACCCAATTCAAATAAACCAACATGATGGCGTGACCTTTGACTCAGATGAGTTATGATAAAATCTCGACAAATTTGATCGTGCGATCAGCGATTAAAGAAGCAAGTTTGGGTCTTTAATGAAAATCGATGAAGGAACCACGGACAAAATGAAAAAAGCATGGAAAGATTATGATGTTAAGATACCCATACTTTATGAGGTATGCAAATTTAGGACGAAATTTCTTTTAAGGGGTAGGATGTAATACCCATGAATTAGATGCCTAATTACGGTATTTAAAACCCAGTAATCAAAGCTTTCTTGAGATATTCAATCGAGAATAATCGAATAATGACTTGATTAATTACGATGAAATGAATTCCTATTTTATATTCAGAGAATCGTGAATAAAGGAATAGAAGTTTATGAAGTGTATCGGCGGTAAAATTTTAACGTCGATCGCGTATCGATAGTTAAAACTTCATGAAATTTTCTAAGCAATTAAGCTTAGATTAAATTCCATTATAAATGGAATAATTTAATAAAGTGATTACCACTTTATTACGACCATTCAAGATAGTCGATAATGAGCGTTTCTGCGTTTACAAGCGTTAACGTTTTGAGATGAAGCAGCGTTTTAATCGATCAAGAAATTATAGAATTAATTTCCTATGATTAGTATATGTAATTACAGCATTATTAAGCATTAAATCAATGCTAGATCAACAAATTGAGAGTTACTAATTTCTCGCGTTCAAAACCAATTTTCGAACTCGATTTTTATCGCATAAAATGATGCCATTAATTTATCCTATGATATTAATTATCATCTAAATCATATACTATATATCTATGTTTAACATGAAAAATAAAATTTAGTCCATGTTTGGGCATAAGGGCGAAAATGTTATAAGTGCTATAACAAGGTGTGTTAATCTTCCACTTTTGCATATATCTACTATATGGCAATATGATTAATTATATGGTCTAATTAAATGATTAAATACAGAATATATATATATATATATATATATATATATATATATATATATAGTAATTTTCGTGCATGTGTGTGGTGTGTAGGTAGAGGTGTGTGTGAGTGTCAACTACATGTATTAAGGGTGACAATTGTCACCCATGCATTCACACCATCCCATACCTCTCTCACCCCAAAATCAGATTTCAATCATCTTCTTCCCCATTTTCGTCCATCCCCTCAAGAACAGCTCCAAGATCAGCCACTCCACCATTCAAAAAAAAATGGACATAAGCTCCTAGCTCAAGATGGACGGCGAAGCCTTTCAGGCTATGAGCCTCTCCTCAGCCAACCCCTTCAATTCCCCACTGAATTTCACACCAAGGTGAAGAATCTAAACCTTGGACTCAATAGTGTTGAGTTACATACATGCATGTACACATATATGCTTGAATGTGCTAGATTTATAAGCATAGGTGATTGCATGTTGATTTACCTGGACGAACATCAACTTCACGAAATTATTAGACTAAGTTACAGTGGTCCGATGATTGTGAATTTTTAATATGTTGAAATTATATGTGTCTAGTATGCCTCTGTAAACTTTCAAGTCCATCCAACTTGATTTGCTATTTTAATTGTATTTATCAAAACACTGCACAAACCTGAGAAATCGCCGTGTTTATCACCCATAGTGAGTGGCTTTCGTTTTAAGTTTGGCTAATGATAAAACTCTACAATTTGGCAGAAACATAATTCAGCATGCCTAGAAGATTCCTGTAAATTTTCATAATTTTCTAAAAATCTTTACTATTTATTCCAGATTTTACAAGCTAACTGCACAAAATTGTCACGGAGTGATAGCGTGGTAAAATATTTTATCTCCCAATCTATTGTGAATCATTGGTGAGAATTTTCTGGATTAAACTAGACTTAAGTGGATTTTCAATATGATTGGTTTCATTTCCATATTCCTATAATGAACTCACGGTGAATTTTTAAAGTTGACGCATTTCAGTAAGTCTTTTGGACAAACTGCCTTAGAAAATTTCTATGTTAATAGGCTGTTCGAGTATGACTTTTCGTGAGATGTTCAAGCCATTTGTAGTCCGATTTGGACTTGGGTTTCTTCATAAGAAATGTTCCTCACCATGTCTAGTTATGATCTGGAAAGTTTGATCCCAAACCAAGTTTCATAAGTATACCTTTCATCGACCCAAAGTCACCCTGGAAACTGTCCATTTCAACTAGTCAACTTTGGACTTATGTTTCTCGATGAGTTAGATATTTTCCAGTATAGTCTTCATGACATATGGTACTTGTTACAAGGTTTCTAAATTGGTAGCCTGCAGCCATTTTGGCATTGCGAGTCAAAGTTCTGAGCCTCATAAAACCCTCGTCGTTAGCTAAAACTGAAAATTCTGAAAACTTTCTAAGTATAAGTCAGTTTGAGTTGCCCACTTTGAGACCCTATATCTCCAGAACCACGACTCTTTTGGTTTAATTCCTTCTTAGAACTTGTAGCATATGTTTAGGGTTTCCAGAATGTATCTTTGTGTGACCATCGTATTCTAACTCGAGAGTTATGAATCGTCAAAGTTTGCCATGGGTTATTTCAAGCTATTTTGCTGAAATTTAAACACTTAAATTTGACTAAGTGTTGGAAACACCATGTGAAGTATGCCTTATGTGACTAACATGCTATTAATCGATGCATTCATTATGTTATGTGCAAGATGCGATAAGAGCATTATAAGATATGAATTATGATAAAACATCATGATACGATATTTTCCACGACGTACTTAACGTGAAATATTTGATGGTCTCTACGTGGTGATTGAGTGTATATCATACCATGATATACACTAAAGTAGAAATATGGTTCTAAGACCCAATGGTTTTCCACTCCAAAACCTCAAGGCCAGAATAGATGGCTAAAGCTAGGACTTCGGTCCAAGAAATGGGATTAAGGCAATCTGATCCGGTGGGCTTTACTCACTCAAAAATAAAATGCTTTTGAAATATTTATTTCGATGCTTATTTTGTTGATAAAATGTTTACATGATTACACGCCAAAATGTTTATGTTTTGTGTATGTATCCTATCCATGAGATGTTATGAATGTTGTTGGGTCATTTCACAACTTATGAATGAAAATCGATATCGGATCTATCGGAAGGACAATACACGCTAGGATTAACGTGTACACTAAGGTGATGTGTGTCTGTAGGACAATTCACGGCGGTCACGGCGTCGTAGAGAGGCCTCCTTCCGGCGTTCGACTATGATGATATGAAAGGATGTTAAGGGATATGGATCATACACGCGGAAAAATGCACGGCGGCGATGATTTTATGAGCGGTGAAAATATTTTAGTAAGCCTGAGGCATTTTCAACTAAAACCGCATGTCTTACCATGATGTTGCGATGTAATTCAAATGATAAAATATTTTTGGCATGAGTCCAGAGTGCATTCTTGTTTCATTACCATGTTGTTTTTAAATGCGTTGACGGATGATGGATGGAGCGGTGTTGAGCATTAGGGCTGTTGTCATTGAAAAGTTTATACCTTGATAGTACATCGTCATACATATCACATGTCTTCATTGCAAGAACCCCAAATTATGTATTATAGTCCAAATTATAAATGACATATGTATTACGCTTTTTATTAAGAGAGTCTCCATGTTTGTTCCTTCATGTTTGGTTATAGTCCTGCTAATCCGTGCTTAGGATTGTGGGGCATGACGCCGTGGGTGTCACGGACTTTCCGTCTCGGATCCGTCGTTGATCAGCGGCAATGTTATCCGTCGTTAATTAACGACGGATGTCGTCGTTGATCTCGGCGGAATTATCCGTCGTTAATGCGGCGGTAAGTCGTCGTTGATCCATCGTTTATCGACGACGGTCCTCGTGCGCAACGACGGCGTATATATCCGTCAATGAATCAACGACGGATTATTTTCCGTCGTTGATCGAATAGCGACAAATTTGTGCCGATGGTCTTTTCGTCGTTGTTCGTCACCGGCCAGATATTGATATAACGACGAAAATTCCGTAGTTGATCGTGCATTTTCTTGTAGTGTAATCATTATAAATATTATTACTTTGTGATGGCGTAGCTAAATTTATATTCTTCGTCACATTTAAAATGTCTTAATTTTCTTTTTGGTTATTTTATTGCAAATATCTCATTTTATTTAAAAACTATTTTTACTTCAAAAGTGTGGACCATCTATCTATCTTTTATCTTTTTAATTACTTTACCGATTATTGATTACGTAATTTAATTAATCATTTACTTTAACACTAGTCGCATGAAGTAATCAACTATTAGCATAAGAGTTGTGTTATTCGAATATTCAATCTTTCATTTTAAGTCATATTAAATATTACCAACCACAACATAACTTATAGCTTTTTGTATTTTCTTTTATTAAGTGTGAGATATCAAAGCGAAAACTCAACCTATCTTCTACAAAATAAAAATAAAAATCACTAACTCATAAGAACTCGAGAATTGTTAATTATGCTTAGAGACGAAGAAAGAAAGAAAAAAACTCGGTGTATATATTATAATTTGGAAATTTCAAAGTGTAGACCGGTCTAAGGGTGTTTGGTGAGCTTATTTTAGAGAGCTTATAAGCTCCGATAGCTTATAAGATGTTCGAGAGCTTATAAGAGTGTCTCAAGTGCTTATAAGTTGTTAAAGTGTTTGGATAATTGATCTTATAAGCTAGAGAAAGAATCGTGAGTTAGAGAGAAAATCATAGTTAGAAAGATAAAATTGATGAGAGGTGAAGTTGATAATGTATGTGTAGAAATAACGAACTATAATAAGGTTATTTTGATAAATTCATGATTGTATAAGTTTATGAAAAAATAAGTTAGGGTTGACAGACTTATTTTAAGGAGCTTATAAACGTGGAGTTATTTTCATCTTATAAGCTATTAAGGACTTATTTTCAAACATTTTGGGCAACTTATAAGCTCATAAACAACTTATAATTGCTTTTAGGAGTTTATAAGCTCCGACAACCTCTTAGTTTGTTGACGATAAGTGGTGCTCACTAATTATTAAATGCAACCAGCCCACCAATCGATATTGACACCCTCGGTCCCTCAATTACTCAAATGTATATATCTTTGTGCCTGCCATGATTCAAATATTTCTTTGAGTAACTTTTAATAGTGTTGACTATTGTTTGCCTTCTGTCCTCATGTCCCGAATCAATAAAACTATTGATGAATTTAAAATCTTGCTCCAACTAAATAAGTGATTCTATCGACAAAGCGAGAATAAAAATGATTATTAAGGGAGTATATATTTAAGGAAAGTTGTAGCATTGAATATCAAAATCATTTACCATAACTTAGGTGGAGTATGTAGATACAAGCGTGTTTATATTTTGGTTGGGAATTAATTGAATCTATCATGTAACAAATGATTGGTTGTTCATGTGCTTCTCACATTTATCTCATTCTTTTAAATGGAACTTCACACACACACACACACACACACACACATATACATACATATATATATATATATATATATATATATATATATATATATATATGATATGTCCAGGGTAGTAGGTTATATGATCATCGTTCACTCCGTAGATCTATAATTATTGCACTAGATATATTTTAAGCTTAATTATTAAATGGTAGATTAATTCTTTGGTGTATCATAGATTAACATTTTGACACGTTTTTGGACAATACTAATGCATCAAGGGTAATTAAGTCATTGCAATATCTAACCACCCATCAAAAATCATTACCCATAATTACGCAATCAATTCGTTTGATATTCTCTTACTTCCCAATAATTAGGTTTGAAAATCTCTCTCACTCCTCTTCTTTTTTCTTTTAAATTTTCGGGATCCACATAAATGTTGAACAAAATATACTAATTGTGCACATCAAAATATTTCATTTGTGCATGAATATATCTTTTTATTCATACACTATAGTAGTTTATGCATATCACGTGCATATTTTAATTTATACATATTTTTAAATAAAACATTAAATTGTGTATTTGTGCAAGAAGATTAAATATGTTATATACCATTTAATAATAGCTTATGTACGTTTAGCACAATATAATAAATACTTATAAAATGTTAAATTGTTTGTTATTATAAAGTGATTATTTTTCAACTTGATTCACGTGCATAACTATATTAGTTGATATGCAGCGATATGCTATAAGTGTGGACAAGTTTCATTAAATGATGCACAAGACATTTTTCATATGCATGGATTAGACTTTATCGTGAACATCTTCGTGTGCAACCATAACATTATCGTGCATGCGGTAGCTAGATTGTGCGTTTATCTTTTTATGCAAAACATTTAATTCTTCATTTTAATCAATATAAATAAACAAAAATAAAACTAATTATAATAAAAATAGAACACGAGAACAAACCTTCCACACCATTTCTATTTTTCATGAAAAAAGCGTTAGGCGAGAATGAAAAGATATTATGAAAACAAAAAGATACATAGATTGAATTCCATAATATATGCATAATCCTAATTATAGTCACCTTACAGTTAATCACCATAAAATTACTTAATTAACCCCAATATTAAATATATCATAATTATGTTGTTACACGAAATTAAATAGAGGGCCACAATTAGATAAAATCAACACTCTAGATTAGTTCTCATTTCTCAAAATATTTGTGGTTCGTTTGATCCTTTCTATATATATAATAAGATTGAACAAAATAATTTTAACGTGAGAACTAAGAACCACAAAGATTTGTTCGAACAAAATGAATTAAATAAAAGTTAATACATCCGATGAGAAAATTATTGAATCCAAAATTGAATGTTTCACAAGTTCGAATCTCGTGAGATGTGAATATTCCATTTTTGGATTTAGTAAGTTTTCAGTGTTAATCAACTTTTATAGCGAATTCGTTATTTTGTTTTCACGATAAAAATATTTCTCACGTTAACCACGTATGAGGGTTGGTGTGATGACGAACTTCTCGAAAGTACGGATCATATGGATCGTCATTGGTATGATAAAGGCGGCGGATATATAATTAAACAATACGATCAACCAATCAATTGCGAATAAATCATGTAGGCGAAAGGATAAGTCGTATCGATACCACCTCAAGTCACGAAGGACTTGCAAAAGGTTCAAGGTTGAATATAACCCGGTGATGCAATTCGAGGAGATGCGACCTCAAGTTGATCGATATAAAGCGGTCATAATCAAAGATACCAAACAACATTAGAGTTAGGCGGCAAATAATGAACATGTATGTGGATACATGCTCAAGGTTCTAGAAATCCTTTCAATTAAAGCAACACACTACTACCACTACGCACACTTCGCACCCATCATCAATCCTTGCTCAACATGCACATCAAAAGCGAGATACGAGGCTAAATGCAAAGTACTCGATGGACTCGTTCAAAAAATTTTCTTTATAAAAGTTATTGAGCGCCCGAATAGCATGAGGATTTTGGTTAAAGACTCATGCCTATAACTATTTTATCCTTTTCCAAAAGCGTTGGCCATACTATTTTATCCATGTTGCTCATATCTCATTCATTCGTCCGTTCATTTATTCGCGCTATGGAGGTGCCCGCCTGCATGTCGCCGTGACCGGTCGAGTAGCTAACCTTAACACCACGGTCACACGTGTACACAATCCGAGTTAGTCCTCAACTAAGTCGGATCGATCGATACCCTTTTTAACGTTGGTGGACCAACTCATTACTTTTTTACGTTGGTGGACAGCTCGTTTCTCATACCACGTTGGATATACCAACCTCGATAGGATCACAACAAAACATAAACATTTGGCGATCAATAACAATTTATGTAATAATATTTCATAAAGCTTTTGTAAATCATGCTTTGAGATAGATATGCATATCATTTTGTTTGAGAGCCAGCTCAAGAATTGTCCTTGGTACACGCTGGCGATCTTTGTGGTTTTTCGTCGTCGCTGGACCTTATCAGCGTAAGAAATATAATTTAGTATGTCAAGCTTCTTTTGAGAAGCATCGCTAATATTCAACGTATTCGATATCCTTTAAGTCGTTGGGTTTTAGGATTTTCGTTATCGATCGACTTAATTAACAATCTATATTTCGTCCTATTCGATTAGTCTCGCCATAACGATGGATGACACTTTATCGTTGCATTCTTCTCTTCCATCGATGTTTCTCCCGCGTCGTTTCGTACAATTTATGAATCTAAGTTCATAACTAATCTTCGATCGTTGGTTAGCAGTATCAACAATTCAAGTTTGATAACTCATTCATTACTATCATTTCTCTTGGCGTTTCTCACCTCACACGTCCCGTATATTCTAGCAGAGAAACTCGTATTATACTACACAATCAATAAATATTTCTCGTAATTCAATAATTATCTAACAAGCGTTTTACGAATTAAAGTTACTTAAATATTTCTCAAGTATCTGCTTGCATAATCAATATCATTAATTAATTAAATCTATAATTTAATTAAGTAAATCCATAATTACAAGTTAAATTATATGGATCAATTTAAAGTCCACTAACATTTGATTAATCAATCAAATTAATTTAATTCATCTTTGATATCCACTTAATTAGGATTTATTTCCAATCATACCTTTGTAACAAATTACATAAGGTCCATCTCATTATATAAGTAAATAACTTAAAAGAATAATTCTCAAATTATCCTTTAACATAATTAATTAATTATGTTATTCAATTTCTAAAAATTAGACTTTATCCATCTAATGAATTTAATTAACTCACTCTAAATAATTTATATTTAGATTATTATTTAGTTAATTAAGAATTAATCTCAAAATTTAATTTCTAAATTAAATCTCATACTTAATTAATAAAGAATTATTCAATCCTTAATTTAATTTTAATGGATCATAGATGATTAGTTAAAATTACCAAATTAAATTCTTAATTGATATTTAAAATAAGTCTAAGCCTATTTTAAATTCAATTCGAAATCCATCCTTTATTTAATTTGAGCCCATATTTAAATTATTTTGGTCCAAACTTGCCCATTATCTCAAGCCAGGATATATATATTTTCATTGAATGAATTAAACTAACTAAGCTCATCTCTTATTTCACCGTTTAACAATTCATTCAAAGGCCGTATCAATTTAATTTCGAGTCCACTAAATTCTCATGAATGACTTAAAGCCCAAACACGGTTAATATACATGGTCTTATTATTATCTTGGCCCAATCACGCCTAACAACAATTAATTTGGATCCATAATATTTAATTCAAAAGCCATTTGTTTGGCCCAAATAATAAGCCCAAACAATTAAAATAAAAAAAACAAACCTAACTTTTTCTACCGATCGCCCCCTCCCCATTTGGATCACTCTCTCTCTCTGGTCTCACACACACGCACACACGATGCCGCCGTCGCCGCCGTCTTGACCGGCCACATCGTCAAGTCGGCGACACGTGCGCTGGCGAGACCTCGGCTCTGCTATCGCTTTATGACACGCACGAGCCCTATCTCTCATTCTCTCTCTCTTCACTTTGTCGTCGTCGGCTCCCAGATTCGGCGACATGTTAGCCGCCGCCGTCTCCCTCGTCTCTCTCGGTTATCGCGAACCGTGCACATAGATATTGTTCTTGCGACACACACACACACACGGATAAAATCGAACAAAAAAAGAAAAAATGAAACCCTTCTCGGCGAGATCGCGCGTCTCGACGGAACCATCGCCGTCGGCGAGATCTGTGTTATCACCGTCGCCACGACCTCCTCTCCATGACTTTATTCACTTCGCTCCCTCGTACTCATACAGCGGATACTGCATACATTGCGCATAACATCTCTCTCAATCTCTTACTCGTCTTTGTTTTCAGTCGCCCATGTGTTGGGCTCGGGAGGCCTGTCCGGAGCTGCTCGGCGTCGCCGCCGTGTAAAGTTGCCGTGTCTGATCGTGGGTCTACTGTCGGATCACCTCAGCCAGTCTCCGGGGCGTCGCCCATTGTCCGCTTTCGCCATGGGAAATTGTCGTGGCCCAGCCTCGCCGTCGACATAGTTATTATTCATTACTAGCCGAGCATAAGTGGTTCGGTCAGAATAGTTCTAAGTTACTGAGTCTTATATCAATATTTATGTTTTCAATCATTGAAACTAAATAGTATATATGTATATATCTTGTTTTGATCAAAGGATAAATTTCCTTGAAACAACAAAGGATTACCGAGTTGTTAGTGTTGTTGTAGCTAAGAAGGAAGATGAGAATTTGAGGAGAGTTTTACCTTGGCTCAAAAATGAGTTCTTACCTTGTTGTGGCTTTCTTGGTTAGCGAGGCTTGGAAATGAGAGGAAAATGAGTGTTGTATAAAATTTTGAGTGCGAAGAAATGTTTAAGTAGAAAAAAATGGAATATTACAGGAATAAAAATGATGTGGTTTGATTAGATCATTTATCCATATAAAAATGTCTAACTTCGTTTATGGTGTATTAGTTCTCAGCATTCATTTAAATTTTCTTGTTAGAAAATAAAATCAACGTCAGCGATTATAAAATTTAATAATCGCTCTAAATTAACTCTCGATTTAGCTAGAAATTAATAATCAAAGTTTTAAATTTCTCGGGAATTATTCTGATTGGATCTAGTGAGAACTTCGTCTTTTTGAGACTTGAGAACATGTTATGGGCGTTGAAGATAATGCATAAAGTATAAAATTGTGCATATGACTTTCTAAGGTATTGCACAACAAAATAATTTTAGAAAGTTTTAGTGCTAACTACCGTCTTTGTCATCATCATATATCAGTTCAGTTAAAAAATTCATAGTTCTCATTTGATCAACTCTCACTATATCATATATGTATTTTATTTTATTTTTCTTACGTAATCTTCCCACATCCATTGTTTGTTCATTTTCATACATTCCATTAACTCACTATTCTACAAAATAAAAATACATGATTATATAATTTGGGATTAATAGTGGAGTGAGCAGCTCATACATGAATGTTTATAGAATTTGAACTCCTTCTCACAAATTTTAGAATTAAATAATCACAAAACACTTTATCTAGTAAATCTATTTATAATCACAAATTACGTATTCCTAGCCCTCATTCAAATCCACAATACTCGTGGCATATTATAGAATTTTTGTTCTTATTTTATAAATTCCACAAAATAA
>CM072819.1:23771456-24124570 GCA_036937905.1 Salvia rosmarinus | reverse complement strand
TTTCCAATTTATAACTGTCAGGATACACATAGAAAGTGTTTGCTGGCCTGATTCTATTTTAATCCTTGACATTGAAGATCTCTAGATGAATCACAAAACATAACTGCATTTTCTTCATGCTGAGCTTTTCCTACTGGGTTTCTTAAATGATTTTTCTGAGTTCCATATATCGAAAACGCAATATATTAAACTTGTTATGACATCTAAAATTTCAAGAAATATTCCGATACTTGGTATGTCTGAAAACATTATTATGACCATCTGATAGATTATTATTTATTTATTTATTTTCTGTAAAATTAATTTGTGTTAATTTTGTAAGATGTTAATTTCTGAAATAAATTTTACTACTAGCCAGTATATCCTAATTTTAAGAAACTTTTGCTTTTAAATTCCATGAAACTCCTTGCACAGATTAAATCGGGCTGTGAAAATGGATTGAGGGAGTATTATTTAGTGGAAATATATATCAATACCCTTTTTAAAAGTTAAAGCAAGATATATCCAAACCAAAAAGAGTAACAGATACCCAAACCAATTTTAAATATATTTTGAGGATTTCTATAAATTTGCAAATTTAATACAATCATTTCAAATATCAATCAAAAATCAATCAAAACCGCTTTTATAATTTCAGAAATTAAATTAAATTAAAGTTATCCACCATGCAAGGGTAAGGCTGGGGTTACCGGTCGGGATAGTTGGCGGTGGGAGTTGGCAGTTGGGGGAGGGTTACCGTTAGGTGGGTGGGGTTGGCCGTGGAGGGTGGGGTCATCACGCAAAGGGTGGGTTGGTAAGGGTCATTAAAAGTGGGTTGGTCATTGGGGTATGGGTTGTTGTTGGAGTATTTATATTTTCATATTGATGATAGAGTATAATATAGATATACATCTATGACTATATATAGTCACAAGTATATAATATTCAATCATATTATTTATAATATTCAATCAATCGATCGACATAAATATATATAAAATACATATCTAGTATGTTTATGCTTTAACTTTTTAGAATATCCAAAAATCTAATATAGATATATATAGAATCATAAAATATTGCTTCGTCCAAAATCGAGGGAGTATTATTTATCATGACAGTTGAGTTTATTTCATTTTTTCATGGATGCTCAGGTGGTTTTGACTCATTTTGCAGGCTAAGGCTGTAGGAACCAGGAGTCATTTTGGTAATTTTTCTGGATATGATGAATATGTCCCCATAGTTGACAAGGCTGTTGATTCTGGAGGGAAGAAGCAGCCAAGTACTGAGAACTTTAATGTTTCTGAAGGTTAATTCACCATTGCCCTGGTGCTATCACTAGCTTAATTCATGGTTTTCCTATGCCTGCTTATATTTACATATATTATACTCTTATGTCTTGTCACTTGATTATGAATTGTGTGGGCACAGTGAGTGTGCTTAAGTCTAATAAAATGTTGCCTTATTTCTGCTCTTTTATATTGGGTGGATTAATATGCAGAAAGAAAAGCATCGAAGAAAAGGCAGGCTATATGATGTTACCCACCTCCACCATCTTTAAAGTTATTCTTTTAGCTAATAATGTATAATAGTATAAATTGCTGATGTTGGTCACTACTTGCTTAACAATGTATTTTCATGATAGATGTATATTCTCGTATACTTGGTTGCTGAAGTCGATGGTTTTCTTTTTAAGGTCTCCTTTTGTGCGTTTTCTTTTTAAGGTCTCCTTTTGTGCTTTCCATGTTTGTTTTCTCTATAAACAGCTTTTCTTCCATAATGTTAATTCTTGGTTGGAATTTTATCCAGGGAAACCACCTGATTCACACAAAGTACCAGCAGGATTTAACTCTCGTGTTTTGGCAGCTCTTATGAAATGCTATATGACCCTTTTCCTGTATTTCCGTTCAATTTCATGCCTTATTAAAAAGAAACTTCCCAATGCAACAATGCAACATGGGCAAACCACTCCAGAAATGGACTTTAGACCCTCATCGCCAACATCGTCTCTCAGGGATACAGAAATACTATCTTCTGTCCTGAAGAGGTTGGGGAGCTTGAAGAGCAAGTGACTACTCTTCAGACAAAGCCATCTGAGATGCCCCATGAGAAAGAAGAACTGCTGAATGCTGCTGTTTACCGCATGGATGCCCTAGAAGCAGAGTTAATTGCAACCAAGAAGGTATCTTCTATCTGCCACATTACATTACACCTTTAATTGTTAAAAAGGCTACCATCACAAAATAGTGGTTTAGTTTTGGTCCGAGTCCCGCCTAACTCTATTGGCTAGTTCCACATCTAAGAATAAAAGAATATGAATAAACCAACTTGGTGACTGATTAGAGACGTAGTGCTGGTTGTAGGAAAGACAATTTGTGAATGTTGAGAATATGGCTGCAAATGATATCACTAACCTTATAAAGAAAACCTTTCTTGCATCCTTGCCACTCACTATGAAATCTTATGTATAGATAATTTGCATCTATAGTCTGGATCAGCCTCTGGCCTTTCTTTCCATTGTTGTCATTCGCACATTAAGCAATTTACCTTGTCTGGCCCTGCAACCGGCTTGTCTGCATGTATTACAGTGCTAGAACTGAGATGTTTCTTTTTCACCCTGCTGCAGGCTCTTCACGAGGCTCTAATGAAGCAAGAGGAGCTGCTTGCTTACATAGATAATCAACAATTTGCTAAGCACCAAGTGAGTGAACGTGATTTGCTCTTTACCTGATACCACGAGTCATGATATCTCGTTCTGACATGCTTTGTTTTTATTTGTAATGAGAAGAATTTTTTATTTGCTCTTTATCTGATACGACGAGTCATGATATCTCGTTCTGACATGCATTTTTTCTTTGTCCAGAAGAAGAAATTTTGCTGGTAAGCTGCATTCGCTTGGACGGTTGATGACATCTTTGTCCATGTCTATGCTTACTGCCTAACCTTTCCCCATCAGAGATGTAAACTGAGTTGCTAACCAACCACCATAGAGCTGTAACCGACAATGTAAATTTCCAGCGATAATTTTTACTGAACATTTATGTATATGCTTGCCTTCTGTTTTTCCCTTTCTGGAAACTACAGTGGGTTCTGTAATTAACTTATTTGTCGAGGTTACTAACACATTTAAACTATATATTGAGGCAGAGTAATACTTTAACTTTATGTTTTGAATCATTAATGCTCATGATGCTATATTATGAATATTGACAATGCTTGGATTTGTTAAATATCTCCGGTAATATTGATTGTTAGCTGATCTTTATTTGGATAATTTGATATGCATCAAATAAAGAACTTGACTTTGTGTATACCACATAGGCTAGCCACATAGGTAGTTTGATCCCATATAATATTACTTGTTTAATATCTATTCATAATTAATTTCTTGACAATTTGTATAAAGTTTGTAAGACATCAGCAAAATAGATTTGCTGCTGAATCTACCGTCTATTATCAGTCTATCAAAAGTAAAATCTGGAGGGATTTTGTAACAATATTAAAGAAGAGATTATGCAAAGTACTTAGAAATTGAAGATGAAAGTCTTTCAATATATATTCTTGGTAGGATGCATGAAATCCATTGGAATTTACTCCGTTGTGCTGTAAGCAAGAGCCGAGAATGCTGAGGTCGCCATTGAAACCCTCGGCCTACAAACGGTTGTGTAAAATTCCAACACAAACAAACAGCAAAGAGTGCTATTTACATGAGATTTCAACAAGTTCTGAAAAACGCAGCAAACTTATATGAATGATAGGAGTGGTGATTGATTGATGCACATCACCATCTCTAAAAATAATCATAACATGTTGTAATTCTGGGCTTTAGAAAGCAAAGAATCTCTTCTTTCTCTTCTTCTTCTTTTCCATGAAGGCGATGAGTTCCTCTTGTCGAACCAGAGCATCCTCCAGAGTCTGCAAAAACAAGCAGATTTAATCTATTTGATGCAAATATTGCAAAGGCTTTTGTGGGTGAGGATTAGTGTTTAGTACCTTTTTGGTTGTACCTAGCTCTTGCTCAAGCATGTCGATACGTTGCAAGGCGTTATTCAGCATCTCTTCTTTCTCAGGTGGCATAGTTGTTGGCCTCTTGCTGAGGATGGTCAATTTCTCCTCTAGCTCGTTCATGCGCTTCATCATAATGAAGTAGTCCTTGTTTGAGACGGCTTCTCCAGGGGAGCTGTTGGCGTCACCGTGCATGGAGGAGGAGTAGAGGGTGGCATCCGTGAGTCTCTTTGGCATGCTTCGTGTCATACGAACCATGGTCACGACTCCCATTACGATAGTCATCACTCCGTTCAAGAGATGGTTGCTAATTTGCTCCGAAGGCTTAGGGGCATGTTTTGCAAGGAAACAATATGTGGATGCAACTGGAAAGGAAGAAAAAAGGAGACCAAGAAATCAAATGTGCATATACGAAGTAAAACGTCATTTCTATTGAATAATATCTCCAACATAGTATATTAGCATGGCTAGGGGTGAGCATTCAGATTTCATGTTGGATTTTTGCTAAAATCGAACCTAACCTAGTTTATTTATTTATTAATAAGAAAATCAGAACTTAATCAAATTATCCCAAATTTTGGAATCAAAATCTGAATGAAACCGGAAGAACCGAAAATGCCCAAAAATTACCAACAAACCGAAACTAAATTTGTTTATTATTTATTGATTTTATTTTAAATTATAATTAATTATTTAAATAAATTTAATATTATATAAAATTTGGATTTCTGTTTTGTTTTTGTTTTTTAAATGCCAAACCCATCCGATCCGAATTTTGGGGAAAAAAAATTGATCTAAAAATCCCAACAAACCAAGCCGGAATCAATATTTTGGTTCGGTTATTCGGATTCCTGATATTTTGCTCATCCCTAATCATGACAACTTCCACCAGTTAGAGTTACCTAAGTTTCTATGGAAATACCGAAAATGGCAACCGTAAGTGATTTTTGAATTTGAGAAAAGATGATTTTGTACCTTTAGAATGAGCAAAGTTGACTTGTTTCTCTGGTTTTCTCACGATAGCAGTAACGGGCTTGTCAGTCATGGGTTCATCGCATACACTTGGTGGTCTCTTGGTCACCTGTAGAGGATGATAACACGAGACGATATAGAGTTGAAGACGATGAAAATAAGCTAATATATTGAGTTGAAGACTATCTTGCATTATCTTTGATCCAAGTTTTGAGCAACACGGCTGTAACAAACCGACATGTAGTATAAGGAGTTTCAACTTACTTCTTCATGAACAAGAGAGAGCTGCGAATGTGCAACATCGTCTTTAGCAGCTCTCGGAGATTCATTGACAGGTGAAAGGACGATTTTGTTTGTCCATTTGTGTTCATTGTTTCGAACCATCTTGCAATCAAAACACAATATGTAGGGTTTCAGGAACCTTGTTAGTTGAAATATAGCAGAATACATGGACAACAGTCACAACAGTGCAACGTTTGGAGATCAATGAATACAGACAAACCTTGATGATATCAAGGTCGTTCCAAGGGCCCTTATCAGAAACCATGCAACCGCCTTCATCTGCACACGTGCACGTACCACCCAAAAATTCTGGTAGCTCACTGATACAAGATCAAGCAACGGTTACTATGATATACGAACTGCAAACAATTGATAGTAAACAAATTCTGTTGGAAAACAGAACTCGAATGTTTTCAAATTATTAAGGCAACTTTACCTTGCATCAATGATCTCAAGAAGCTTGCTCTGGTATTTATTTCCCAAAACCTGGTTAAACAGAACACAATGACTCATTAGAAAACTCGAGCAATATGTTTGATGTTGCACTAAATAGAGATGAATGCAGCTCACATGGATCTTGGATGTGGTCCTTGGATCAAGGAATGATTTGACGGTGTTCCACAAGAGCCTGAATCCGGAACCTGCGTTAATTATGTACATGCGGCATAGGGTCTGAAAGAAAAATGAAAATAAGATTTCGATCTACCATCTTCAGGAAAAAGAAAGGAAGAAGAAGAAGAAGAAGAAGAAGAAGAAGAAGAAGAAGAAGAAGAAGAAGAAGAAGAAAATGAAGCAATTACCTCAGGGTAATTATTACCGTCAATGTGTTGAAGGCTCTGAATGAGTTCCCTCGCAGCCTTATTGAAGCTTTTCAGTCCCTAAAACCAAAATTCGACTTTCATGAGAAATCAAAACTCCTATCAAATATCTTTGTCAAAGAGATCGATCATCATCACACAACTCTTTATCTTTCTTGTAGTTCCTATAACTGAGCTGAGTCATATATTATGATAAAACAAGACATATATATGTTGTTTATCCAAAGAAAATCATCATTCATTGCAGAAGTTCAATTATACATGATAGTATCTTGTTATGTTATACATATCAATAAATATAGCTACATACCACTCCTTGAACATCCAAAATGGTTGTGCTCTGATCGATGTGCTTTTTGGCTGCGATGGAGCAGGCCGGGAACTTATCTGCGAATGTCCGCTCAAACTCTTGGACATGGTATTTGAGATAGCAATCCAATGTCGTGACTTGCAGGAGCTTGGTCGAATCAACTTGACCAAGCTTCTCAATGTAAATCGGCCTCCCATCTTTGTCAACACCGTGATGCCCATGTGGATAGTATTTGGCGACCTCATCCCTCTCCTTGAACTCAAATTCCTAAACACCATCATTGAGCAATTTAAGACTAAGGATTCTCCATTTAACAAGTGTCAAATACAATACATACCTCCATAATGTTGTCAGCACCAAAGTCTTTCCTCCATTGAATCATATCAGCCCACATTTGCTTCGTTTTCTCAATATCAAATTTTCTAGCCTTCAAAAACCTGTTTCATCAAATGCCAAGATTTGGTTAATTACCTCTGCAGTTCAATGCCTTTGATTGCAGTGACTGATCAAAGTTACCTTAGCAGCATATGATAGTCATCATGTTTTGTAAGGAGCAACTCTTCTAAGATAAGCGCCTGACGCAAGGCATCCACAGCTTGCAACTCCTCAGCATCACCCTCGTCCTCAAAAACAACGGACATAACCCTACTGTTACGGCGGCCCTTTCTAGTTAAAGAGTGCCTGAATTTGGAAGAGGCGCTGATTGCCGCCTTCTTAAAAGACCCATGCCTCTTTTTACTCTCATCCTCCGCTATATCTATGTCAATTTTCTCAAGACCTGCAAGATAATTTTTACCAACAATATTAGAACTCTGCATCAGCAACCTAAGAACTATCATTGCTAGCCATTTCACCAACTCTCAAACCATCCACACACGCATAGCAACATCCTTGATGTGCAACAACTCTTAACTCATGATGATAAAAATATATATTCAAGATTCCATAGAAACCATCGTTGCTTATTATCTTCCTCTAGAGCTTGTCACAATCCATGTTTCTTTCCTCACCGGTTTTATCTTGAGAATACGATCAAATAATTCTCAATCATGATCCTTGCGGATCGGATACTTTTCAAGTTAGAAGAAATGGGAATCACTTAATTTCCTAAATAAGCGGGTAATCGAACCAACTAGAAGTGTGGGGAACAAAAAATTCTAGGAGGCATTATTTATTTAAAAAACCGGCTATCGGAATCGAATTGATGACCATCACAAATGTGATGCTTCTCTTTGTTCTTACAAACAGAATTCTAGATTTGCAAAAAAAATTATGGGCTTTCTATTCCTAATATCATTAATACATCAACCATATACAACATTTAATTCTTTGGCAAGATAACTTG
Organism: Salvia rosmarinus; assembly: GCA_036937905.1. Taxonomy (NCBI): domain Eukaryota; kingdom Viridiplantae; phylum Streptophyta; class Magnoliopsida; order Lamiales; family Lamiaceae; genus Salvia; species Salvia rosmarinus. The sequence continues at coordinate 24,116,859 of CM072819.1, read as the reverse complement.
CAGACAATCCTCAAACTTGAAAATCGAGTAACTTCTGTTTCATTTACCCAAACCATTCAAATATATATCAAACAAGAGAAGGTGAATAGGGACTCACTTGGCCTAAATGGGCGTTCAACAACGCCTGGAATATTGCCACTCATGATTGCAGTTCGTAAGTTTGATCAATTTAACATCAGAATTAAACGATCCAACTATCACGAACATGCAGTTTACCTGCAGCTTCGAAAGGATCGAGTTAATCCAAATGCCTTTGTCACAACAACTCAAACACAAACTCTCTTTTTAGCCCAAAGTTTTGCAGAAAACGGCAATTTATCTACTAATCATCATTGATCAAACACAAATCAATTGATACAATCCAAATGCCTTTCCAAAACAACACAAACATTGCACAAATTAAGCAACTAATCCACCAGCATATCATCCAAAAATGCGCCCAAAACTATGAAATGATTCAATTTCAAACAGAGGGTTATGATATGCATATTGCTTCTTCATGCAAATGCATAAAGCACATATACACTAAGCATTACTCGTGTTCAACCAATTGAACAATTTGCATTCATGAATACAATTTTCACAGACCTTCCTTTGAGAAGATACACTATACCCACCAAGAATATGAGAAAGATTTCAACTTCGGACAATATTTTGGAGAGAAGAGAGAAATGGGTAGATATGGAGTGATGAAAAAGGAACCTAATATACAAATGGCTGAAAACATGGAGGGCCAATAATAAATAATAAAATGAGGGATATTAATATTTTCATCATCATCATTATCTACCTGATTACGAGTCAAAGGCCTCCCCTTATTCTTTCAATCCCGCATAAAATCAATGGCTGCCTATCATTCGTTCTCTTCCATTCTTTATATATTATCTTATAATACATAGTATTACATAAATATAATTCGCCCTTCCATTGATGAACCTCAAATCCATATGTACATTCATAATATCCATGGAGATATTTTCTTCGACCGGATCTCATTTCCGAAGACCTCTCCAAATATTAGCTATTACAGTTGGCTGCAGTCTTCGCCTGCATGTGTGTGTGGGTGCACCCGACGAGTGAGTGAGAGAGAGAGAGAGAGCCTGTGACGAAGTGGAAGCCACTCCGACGAATGCATGGAAATATTATCAATAAATCATATCTTAATTTACTGTATATTACTCCCTTCCTCCATCAAATCCGTTCCTTGACTTTGGTAAAACGAGTTTTAATAAATTATAATGAGTGTAAAAAGATAGGACACGAGAATAATAAATGAATATATTAATGGATAATGAATGTAAAAATATGGGTCGTGAATGTTTTTTTTTTGTAAAGAGTGGATATGTTTATGGTAAAAATGTGAAGTTGATGTTTTCAAAAAAGAAAAATGGATATTTTTTGTAGACGGATAAAATGAAATTAAATGAGCGTATTTAGTGGATAAATGGAGTATAAAATAGTTCCAACTTTCAACTATAATATACTTGTGGAGTAGTTATGGGTAAATGGTAATTGTAATTGAGCGCAAGCTAACGCCGTGAAGACAAATTTGACTCGTTTATTGTTTTGGTTGAGTCGAATTTAATTTATTGAATACACTTAAAGTTCGAAATATTTTTCAAGAAATGATCGCTATATAAATATCTCAATAAAAACTAGCATTTTCTCTCATAGATATAGAAAAGTAAAAATTGTCATTTGGATAGAACGGTTCAATGGTAAATTAGATTCATGTGGTCAAAAGATCACGAATTCGAACAATATTAATGTATTTATGAACATGAGCTTGTCATACATAATTTTTCAAGTATGTGGTTTACGCATCTATGAGTCTGTGTTTGTCATACATGATTTTTCAAGTTTGTGGTTTAAGCATCTATGGTCTGTGTCTATAATACATGATTTAGAAATGTAGTTTACCCGTCATGTATGGTTTGTACTTTATAGGCTATTGCACAGAACGTGAAGTTTAGCCAGTGAACACAGAAGGTAGCGACTGCGAGTTCTCATAATTAAAAAAAAGAGTTAAAATTACAATAGAAAATATAATTTATTGTAAATGATTAATCAAAATCTTTGAATTTTTAATGTAAGGAAAAACGATTTGCAAATCAGTATATTTCTTTATTCTCAATTAAGATAGTGCTTCTTGTAATACATTTTGGGAATATCTATGTAATCCGAGAATGATGTTTTAAAGTAATATAATTTTAATCTTTAATTTAATGAAAAAATGATTTGCAAATCAAAAGTAAATGACATTATCAACCATCAGTCCTATATCTAAACGTCTAAAATAATATAAAAACATGGATTTTTCATAACTGTATATATTTAAGATCAATGGTTCAAACTAGTATCTAAATACTATGATCTCAACCATCAATCGAATACATTTGTTGGGATGTTTTCAAAAATAAAAAATAAAAATATTTCAAAATATTAGGAATCATTTTTGCATGATTTATGAGGTCATTTATGGCCTAAATTTTGTGGGGTTGCAATTCAAATAACTTTTTAAATTTTCAGCTATGATGTTAATTAATAGCAAAATTTTTACTATAGTTTTTTTTCAAAATATTTTATAATTATTCAAAACAAAATTTTATTTCAAATTTTGGAAGTTGGGTTGCATTGGAGCATCTAATATTTTTACTATTTTTTGGCACCACTAGACAAGTTTTAAGTATTGAACAATAACTAATTGGTTTGGTAGTGAAATCTTGCATTATCATTTTCACGAGTGGGTCACTTTTAGAAAGTAGTTTAAGCAATATTTTAATTTTTAATGATTTACATAGTTGGTCATATATACACATACATATATATAGAGAGGTTATTGTAAAAACCATATTTAACCTATAAATTACGAATTCTTGAAACTGTCTGAATTTACCGTGAAAACGTCTGAATTCACCATGTAAGTGTCTAAATTCAGAAAAATAAAAAATCGTCCTTCATGGGATTCGAACCCAGCGTTTGAATTCATCAAGTAAGGTGATGAATTCACCGTAGATCTTCACGAATCAAGTGCTGAAAATAGTTCATATTTTATACTTTAAGATTAGTTTGTATTTGATTCATTCCTACATATATGAATATTAAGTTTAGTTAGCTAGTTTCAAATACATTTCTATTACATCAACAAATAAAAATTAGATTTTATTGTGAGATTATGATTTTTGTATAAAACGATTTTACTAGTATACGAAATATATATATATATATATATATATATATATATATATATATTATCATATTTTGTCTTTCATATAAATACATTTAATTTTTGATCCATAATCCTTTTACACATTTTGCTTATATATGTCCACACAATAGATTTTAGTTTTTATTTTATTTTAATCTCACATAATTATTTATTTTAATCTACAATTATTATATGAATATTGATTTGTTGTTATACAGTATTCACGACAAATGATATGAATGTATTATAAAACAATGATAATATATAATGTGTGTGTGTATATATATATATAAGTGCATATATAAATATCATTAATTTCATATTATTAAATTAATTAATAACCTAAATAAATTTTTATTAATTTTATTTTGGATCCCGGATAATATACATAATATTATTATATATTTATATATACATATATCCATATTTGTATTTATATATTTATATTAATTTTAAATATAATGAGATATCTAATCTAGTTTCATAAAATTTGTAACTTAATAAAATAATAAAAACAATTTGTTAATTGAATTTTAATATAAATTATTGTTAATAATACTTTAAGAAAAGGAGAAAAGAAGAGTATATATATATATATATATATATATATATATATATATATATATAATTTGTTTCTGAAATTTAAATAATCATAAGTTTTCATTTTAAATCCATCTTTACATAACTTACATATTGCATATACTTTTATGAATAGAATATGACGATTTTGATACATAATGAAACTATACAAAATATGATAAAATAAAGGAGCAGCTTTTTCTAAACATCTTGCAAATATGATGCAATCTAATTAATTTAATTTAATCTAATTTTGTGTATACATAATAAGTCATTAATTTTTGAAGGAACTGTAAACTTGCCATTGAAATCAATTTCAATTTGTAGTTTTCTTAAAAAATAAAATATTTATCTTTTCAAATATTGTACATCAACTAAAATTTATTAATTGTTTACACCAAATAATTTTAGTATATTTACCGCTTATTAATTATGAAAAGATTTTGATCAATAAATAATATATATTTTCATTTTAGCTCATAGTTTATTATCAAGCTTCTTATTGAGTTGACATCCAATTATCAAACTAGAGCTTGACTCATTTATATTAGTCAATCTTATTAAATGACTTCAAACAACCTTTTGTCGAACTGAAAATTCGAATAGATTCCAAGTAGCTCAATTCATTTATAAGTACAATTCTTTTCTCTTTATGTGTGATTTTATTTTTTATTTTAAGGCTTATGCGTGTGATTTTGATAGGTGTTAGCTCTGGTATGAATTATTATCCTCATTAAATATACGACTACTAATAATACATTTTTAACACTACAAGAAAAACGCACGTATAACGACGGAAAATTATCCATCGGCGAACAACGACGAAACTACGACGGATCAGAAACGGTATTATACCTTAAAATAAATGTAAGACAGGGCGTCGTAATTCCGTCGTTGATTAACGATGGAACTAAGTCCGTCGGTCATAAACGACGGACTAACGACGGATAAAATCTTCGACGGATCAACAACGGAATATCAACGACGGAATAACGACGTACATAATCTATGACTTATCAACGACGGAAATTGTGTAGTCGTAATTCCGTCGTTGATCAACGACGGAAAGGTTTCCGCCGTTGATCAACGACGGAATATCAACGACGGAAAAAAGATAATCGTACATCCGTCGTTGATCAACGACGGAAACAATGACATCGTTGATCAACGACGAAAATAATTCCGTCGTTGAGTTTTAACACAAACACGGGATTCCTCCCCAGTTTTTTCATTCTCGCCCTAATTGAACCCTAATTTAATTTGTTGTTTTCGCCTTCCGCGCCGTCTCCTTCGCCGACTTTAACATGCTGTCGCCGTCGTCGCGCCGCCCCTGTCTCGCCTCTCCGTGTACCCCCACCTTGCGCCACCACCGCCTCGTCTCGCCGTATGCGCCCAGCCTCGCTCGCCCGAGCCTCGTGCCGCTGTCGTCGTAGCCCGCTCCGCCTCGCGCCGCTTGCCTCGCCGCCGTCGCCGTCCGTTTGAATTACCACCCCGCCCTTGCCGCCGCCGCCCGCCCACGTCCCGCCCGCCGCCGCCACGCCCGCCACGCCGCCACCTCCGCCCTTCCCACGCGCTCGCCCACCGCCGCCCACGCCGCCTCGCGCCGCCCCTTGCCCATCCCAGCGCAGCCCCGCCGTCCACCGTCCGTTTTGGTCCTGCGTTGCCGTCGGCCCGTCTCGCCGTCGCCGTCAGCCCCTTCCCTCTTCAGGTATATGTATATGTAAATGTATATGTATACGTATATGTATATGCATTGAATGTAGATGTATGAATGTAGCTGTATGAATGTATATGTATATGCATTGATTGTGTATGAATGACGACATGTACGTATGAATGTAGATGTATTTATCGTGAATTTATGTGATGTATATGTATACGTATATGATCTTGCATTTAAGTGATGTATATGTACACGTATATGTATATGTATATGTTTATGAGATTGAATTTATCGTGAATTTATCGTATATGATGTGATGAGATTGATCAATATGTGATGTGATGAGATTGAACAATATGTGATGAGATTGAGTAATATGTGATTATATTTCGACGCATATGTTTAAAATGTTTTGATTGTTAACTTGTTGGGATGATAAATTCATCATGGTCAAAATGTTATTGATTGTAGAAAAAAGAATTGTAGAATAATTAAAATTAAAATTATCTCTTCAATTGCAAATCACGAATTATAATTGAGCGAATTTTAATTAAGTGATAGATGACATAATATAGATCTTACATAGATCTTGAATGAGTACAAATCGTGCTTGGATGTATAGGCGGTTTCAACGGATGGAACTTTCGATCCGAATTTCTTAGGGGTGAATGAATTCATGGATTTTGCAATGACTCAAACAATGTTATTGGATGGGGACAAAGTTAAGTGTCCGTGCAGAAGATGTGATAATATGTATTATCATGTAAAAGAACGAGTTCAATATCACATTGCAAAGAATGGATTCGTGCTAGGTTACGAGCTTTGGAGGTTTCATGGGGAATCTGAAATACTAAGGGCAAATTATCATAATTTAGAAGATGTTCAGTACGAACAAAGTAGTAGCTACCATACTATGGTGACGGACGTTGCGATGTCTCAGAGAAATTTTGAAGACTTTGAAGAGTTGCCTAATCCGGAAGCACAACAACTATATGATATGTTGGATGCTGCGGATAAAGAGTTGTGGCCAGGTTGCACTAGCCATTCGCAGTTGTCGCTTGTGGCTCGTCTATTGTCCTTGAAGATTGAGGGGAACATGTCTGAGAGAAATTTTGAACAATGGACTGAATTGATCAAGGAAATTGTGCCAGAAGATAACTTGGTTCCTAGTAACTTCTACAGTACGAAGAAGTTATTACGTGGCATGGGACTTCCCGTAGACAAGATTGATTGTTGCCCTAATAATTGCATGATTTATTGGCGCGAGGATTGTGAATTGGTTCAATGTAAATTCTGTAGTACTCCTCGTTACAAAGAAAATAATCGAGGATCGAGGATCAGTAGAAAAACACTGGTAGCAGCAAAGAAGATGTACTATTTTCCTCTTACTCCTCGACTACAGCGATTGTATGCATCAAAAGCTACAGCAGCAGACATGCATTGGCATGCTTCGTCAATAGATGATAGAGTTATGCGTCATCCTGCGGACACACCTGCATGGAAACATTTGAATGATATTTTTCCTGGTTTTGTTGAAGAGGTTCGAAATGTTAGATTAGGGTTATCCACGGATGATTTTCAACCTTTTGGTCAGTCGGGCCAACAATATTCTTCGTGGCCGATCATCGTTACACCATACAATCTACCACCTTAGATGTGTATGAAGGAACAATACATGTTCCTCACAATCCTAGTCCCCGGCCCACGGAATCTAAAGGAGAAATTAGATATTTTTTTGCAGCCGCTAATAGCTGAACTGATAGAGTTGTGGAATGTCGGTGTTCTTACATACGACGTGTCGATGAAACAAAATTTTCAAATGCGACGGCGTTGATGTGGACAATTAGCGATTTTCCCGCCTACTCCATGTTGTCTCGGGTGAGTACCGGAAGACTTGCATGTCCGCATTGCCAGAATGAAACTGAAGCTTTCACCCAAGCACATAGTGGAAAACAATCATGGTTTGATAATCATCGTAAGTTTTTACCTGAGGACCATCCATTCCGTAGAGATAGAAAAATTTTTCTCAAAAATAAGATTAGTACAACAGACCCTCCACTGGCAAGATCAGGCGAAGATGTATTGGTTGAAATAGAGATGATGAGCTTAGTAAAAGTTAATGAGGAGAATAGTGATACAATTAATAAGGCGGCAGCTCGTCGTTTTGGCACTGGGTGGAAAAAACGTAGTATATTCTGGGATTTGCCTTATTGGCTACTAATCGCTAATATTTATACCAAATAAATGATAGTAAAACAGCAAGTATATATATCGTATCCACATGGATTGCGACTCGAGAACACAACAATTAATTAACACAGAATCTTGATTATTATTCAGGCAACAATTTATCAAGAGAGAAATAATAATAAAACAAAACTCAAAAAATAAATAAGGGATAAAACCAGATATAAAAGACTGACCCTAGGAATGTACTTAACCTAACCAGATTCACACAATTAACCTATTAATCTGTTTACCAATTTAATCCACATTCATATGAAGGATCACTAATGTAACTATAGTTTCCGCCAGGACAACCTATAGTAGTAGGTTAGCCTAAACTCTATCTCCGTCGGATCTCAAGAGAAGTAAGCTAATTACCAAAAGCACACAAAGATTTAACCTCCTACAGTTCACCTATCTCCGCCAGGTCTCAAGGTAAAAGTGTATTATGAATTCAAGATATCGACTATGCAATTAATTCCGCCAGGACATCAATCACATAATTAGCATGCATTAATATTGGCCAGATACCAACATATGAGAATTAAAACCAAGAATCATAAATCATGAATGGGACGACAAAACAGTATCAACAGATAAATCATACGAATCTAGTCAGACATACAAACCCTAGGATCAATAAGGAATTTAGCTACGCATAATTAAATTACTAAAGCAATAAATAAATAAAAATAACATAAACTAAAATAGATAGATAAAACCGTAAGATTCCACGATGAACATAGTAGCACTTGAATCCGGAAGATAAACTAAACTACTGAACCGAATGAAAATAAAACTAAAGACAAAACTAAAATTCTAATCTCAGATACGGAATAAGGAGAAAATAAAATGTGCAAATCGAAAAGAAAACAAATCATGTGTTCTGTAAAAAAAACTAGAAGTCTAATGCGTATGCCTCCTTCGTCAATGTGTGCGCGCGTGTATATATATAAATTAAAACCTATGTGCCTCGCTACGCGTGCTAGCGACCTAAGGTCGCGAAGGAAACACGCGAAGGCTCCGAAAACTGCTGTCAAACCATTGCTCCTCGCGAGTTAGCCTCGCGACGTCGCGAGCACAACTCGCGAGTCATGACTTCTCGCGCTGCGCATTGCGCGACTCCGCTATTTCGCTCCGTTCTCTCTCGTCCGGACACCGAATTGCGATCGTTTTCTCCTATGGACTCCTATCGAGATGATCTTTAACATAGTAAACTTTTCACATCCATCCTTGTAAATCCATTTCATCATATTCAACGTCGTTTTCAAACAGTTCTTCTTCGTACGAGCTCGCGACTGGGCTAGTGATTCCTCTTTATCGTGATCCACCTTTTTGACATCAAACCTGTGCTAAAATGACACGAAAAACACACGACATAATATCTTCCAATGTTCTCATAAATATATCAAAAGACAGCTCAAAAGATCACTTATCAATTAGAAACAAAACGAATATAACCTTATAAATCAGGTAAAAATGAGGCTTATCAACTCCCTCAAACTTAACCTTTTGTTTGTCCTCAAACAAATCAGAACAAGAGAAAGACGACCAAAGATAGGCAAAGAGTCGAACGATAAAAGCAATAAGCCTCAGAGCTATGAGCAATAAAAGATTCAATCAAATGAATCAAATCACAACTTCTTTCGTTAAACTCCACATATCATAATAATCATAAGCACAAGCATTCTTAAACTTGAATCCTGATGATATATCATATATATATATATATATATATATATATATATATATATATATATATATATATATATAAGACATCTCAAACACTCAAGTGTATCGAGGAGGATGTGTATACTCAAAGTTTAAAACAAATGGAATCTACCATAAGCTTGCAAATCGTCTAATTCTCCATTGCTCAAATATGTGCTCAAGAACTAAGATCAAAAGGTCTTATAAAAGGTTATAATGTAGGCTCTTTGGTAGGTATGATATATTTAGGCTAAATGACTCATAATCCCATAATGAAAAACACCATAAGTATCACAAGGCACAATTCCCAAACTTTCACAATTTATTTCAAATCTCCATACCAAGTCATTTTTCTAAGAATTCCACAATTTTCATATAAGCGATATACGATCTAAAGCTCTAGTTACTTACCCATTCATGTTCTTTTCCCACACTTGTGTCAACTTTTCTTTCTTTCTTTTCCTTTTTTATTTGAACTTATATGGTAAGCAACTATTTTAATAATCACTTTCATCATTTATTTCATTTCCTTTCTTTTTCTCAACCCTCAATTTCAAGCAACCAAATATCATACTAACTACATAACCCAACCACGGCTATATGAAAGAATTAGGTAGGCTCAAACGGGCTCATCAAAGGATAATAAAATAGCAGGTTAGTGTTTGGATAGCGTATAGGCTAAGAAAAGAATGCCTAATATAATCTCATAATTCTTAAACACGTCAATGCAACCTCGAAAAGATCGAGCAAGTTCTAGAAACACATGCTATTTCAAACTATTCACACGAGAAAGAAACAAGGCGAAAATATATGATGATCAGCTCAAGTCTCACGGGTTTAAAAATGTGATCAAGTTCTCAAAGGCTCAATACTCACAATAATCATAACATGCTTCGTCTCCCAAAATCGGTTGCAATAAATTTTCTAATAAAACAATTCTCATCATCTTGCTCGTCATTCAACTCGACCCAAGCAGACAAAACCCAAACAAGGAAACAAAACAAAACAAACAAAAAGAAAACAAACAAAAAGGAAAAACAAACAAACAACGGAAAACATTGGGTTACCTCCCAACAAGTGCTAAATTTAAATGTCTTTAGCTAGACCAATACTAACCTCGATCAATTTGGCGTTTTGGCAGCAGACTTCTTCCCAAATCTGTGCTTGCCTCCATACTTTGCATTGACCGCAGACAACCACTGAGTGTGGAAGTGGCTCCCCCCAAACTTGAATAAATCACTCGGAGTTCCATGCCGAGTCCATCTATTCTTTATAGCATCTTCATTGACTGGTCGGTTAACATCTAAGCGCGAGATTTGGCTAGCTGTAACAGTGGTGATTGAATGACACTCTTCATGCTCTGAACTATCGTGTTGCTTGATGGCATCATATATTGAGATTTTCAGCTCCTCATCATTGACACGAAATGTGAGATCACCTTCATGCACATCAATTAAAGCACGACCAGTTGCTAGAAAAGGTCGACCCAAGATTAGTGGTTGATTTTTAAATTCAGGAATGTCTAAAATAACAAAATCTGCTGGAAAGACAAAATCCCGAATTCTTACCAACACATCCTCAACTATTCCCTTAGGGTATGCGACTGACCTGTCAGCCATCATTAATGAAATGGAAGTTTTCTTCATTTTGCCCAGCTCCAAGCGGTTGAACACAGATAAAGGCATCAGGTTTATGCTCGCTCCCAAATCACACAACACATTGGGGATGTATGCTCGACAATCTCGCACTCCAACGTGAAGCTCCCGGATCATACATTTCGTGACGACTTCCTTTGCAAAATAGCACTGCATTCTTCAGAAAGGTTAATTTTTTCAAATTTACCTAACTTCTTCTTGCTTGCCACTGCATCTTTGAGAAATTTAATGTATCCGGGCATAAGCCTGAGCGCATCAAAGAGAGGTATGGTGATGTTAACTTTTTGGAACATCTCTTTGAATCGGGTGTACTCCTCATCATATTTCGTCTTCCCGATGCGCTGAGGAAATGGGGATGTAGGCTTTGGAAGCATTGGTTCCTCCGCATTTGTCGCTCGCGAGTTTCCTCTCTGGATATCTCTCGCGAGACTCCTCCGTGCTTCTTCGCGTCCTTCGCTCGCGATCCAGAGTCACGAGACTCTCTCGCGTGGTACTCTTCGTCAGTGTTCGCGAGTTTAGCTCGTGACCATTCCACGCGAGGTAAGATCGCGAGGCGAGGTTCTTCATCAGGCGTGGCTTGCTTCGCGAGTTTACCTCGCGACCCGTCCTCGCGAGGTCTTTTTCTGTATCTGGGCTGCTTTTCCTCGTGAGAAAACTTTGCGACGAAAAAGTCGCGAGAGTTGCTCACGAGGCGAGAATTTATCAGGACGTCTTCCTCGTCTCTTTTCTCATCCAACTCTTCCCCTTCATGCTCCAGATGATTAGTATAGGATGCTCCACTCCTCCAATAAATAGCATTACACCGATTCGGAGGCATATGATTATTAGGATTACATTCGTGTTGCTTGAAATTGCCCTTGCCTATGCATCCCAAACCACTCATTGGCCATCCGCCCACTTGATTTTCTAACATCTTTAATTGTTTTCCCATAGCTATCACCATATTGTTGATGGCGTTGATCGTGCTTCTCCGTGGTGTTCATCCTATTCCCAAGTCTTTGGATCTGAATATTTTCTTTGAGCCACAATTTGTTGGTGACTTGTTGCTATTTGTTGATTGCTCGCCAACACTTGTTGCATCATCTCTTCAAGGCTTGGCTTAGGCTCCATAATCATCCCATTATTCACAAAAAACCGGTGGTGGTTCTTTGAGAATTCTGCATTGGCATAGGAAAAATTTGGGTGATTCCTATTATTGGGATGATAGGGTGGGTTCCCACTCTGATTTCCTTGGCCATTACTCCTTTGGTTCACATATTGAACCTCCTCCATATTCTGCGCCATGGCCACAGTTATCTGCCCTTTCCTCTCGGCTTCATACTCCTTTTGCAGAGTTGTGAATTTCTCTAACAAATCATCATACTTATTATCCAACTCTGCAGCAGCCACTCTTCTGATCGGTTGTCTCTCCATCGGCCACTGATAACTGTTGGATGTCATCTCCTCAATTATTCTCAACGCTGCATCTATTCCTCTATTGAGAAGGCATCCTCCGGCTGACGCATCAACAATGCTCCGGGTGTTAGCATTGAGTCCACTATAAAATTGGGTTACTTGCTGCTCAGGTGAAAACCCATGCTGTGGACACTTGCGGAGCAGGTTTCTGAATCGCTCTCAGGCTTCAAATAATGACTCATCTCCCAATTGTGAAAAATGGGAGATCTCAGCAATGATCTTTTGTGCCTTGGCAGGTGGGAAGTATTTGGATAGAAACTTCTCACAGAGCTGCTCCCACGTGGTAATCCGTGATCTATCCAAGCTCTTGAACCATTCTTTCGCTTGACTCCGCAGCGAAAATATAAACATCCGCATCCGGATGGCATCAGCTGGCACTCCATTCTGCTTGATAGTATCACATATATCAAGGAATGCCTCTAAATGTGCGTTGGGGTCTTGATAACCCATCCCCAAATCGCTCCGCTTGTATCGTCTTGATGAGGCGGGCTTTAACTTCGAAATTATTTGCGTTGACATTAGGCCCCATCCTCCACCTTGGGCCGATCCGTCGGTGGCTTTGTACATGTGGTTGGCGGTATGGGCTGTGCTCGTCCACCAAACGGGCCCATCTGATTATTCAACGCCAGTTGGCGTTGCATTGCTGCTAGCATCTCCTCCATCTCGACCATTATATCATGGCCTTGGGGTTGTCTTTCTGCCATTGCTTGTTGTCTTCTTTCTCGACTCTCTCTCTTATGTGATCTTTCAATCTCAAGATCCAAAGGGATAATTTCTTTCCTTTGAGATCTTGTAATCATGCACTGCTTGCAGAGAGATAAAAATCGGATCGGATCTAAACAGCGAAATAATAATAAAAAATTTTAAAAAATTTCTATTTTTTTATAACCCTGGATTAATAACTACAATTCAGAAAATTATCACTATGCAATCTAAACAGTCCCCAGTGACGGCGCCAAAATTTAATCGCTAATATTCCTACCAAATAAATGATAGTAAAACAACAAGTATATATATCGTATCCATAGGGACTGCGACTCGAGAACACAACAATTAATTAACACATAATCTTGATTATTATTCAGGCAACAATTTATCAAGAGAGAAATAATAATAAAACAAAACTCAAAAAATAAATAAGGGATAAAACCAGATATAAAAGACTGACCCTAGGGATGTACTTAACCTAACCAGATTCACACAATTAACCTATTAATCTGTTTACCAATTTAATCCACATTCATATGAATGATCACTAATGTAACTATAGTTTCCACTAGGACAACCTATAATAGTAGGTTAGCCTAAACTCTATCTCCATCGGGTCTCAAGAGAAGTAAGCTAATTACCAAAAGCACACAAAGATTTAACCTCCTACAGTTCACCTATCTCCACCAGGTCTCAAGGTAAAAACTGTATTATGAATTCATGATATCGACTATGCAATTAATTCCGCCAGGACATCAATCACATAACTAGCATGCATTAATATTGGCCAGATACCAACACATGAGAATTAAAGCCAAGAATCATAAATCATGAATGGGACGGCAAAACAGTATCAATAGATAAATCATATGAATCTAGTCAGACATACAAACCCTAGGATCAATAAGGAATTTAGCTACGCATAATTAAATTACTAAAGCAATAAATAAATAAAAATAACATAAACTGAAATAGATAGATAAAACCGTAAGATTCCACGATGAACAAAGTAGCACTTGAATCCGGAAGATAAATTGAACTACGAACTGGAATGAAAATAAAACTAAAGACAAAAACTAAAATTCTAATACTGTATTCTGGAATAAGGAGAAAATAAAATGTGCAAAGAGAAAAGAAAACAAATCATGTGTTCTGTAAAAAAAACTAGAAGTCTAATGTGTATGCCTCCTTCGTCAATGTGTGCGCACGTGTATATATATAAATTAAAACCTATGCGCCTCGCTACGCGTGCTAGTGACCTAAGGTCGCGAAGGAGACACGCGAAGGCTCCGAAAACTGCTGCCAAACCATTGCTCCTCGCGAGTTAGCCTCGCGACCTTAGGTTGCGAGCACAACTCATGATCTTCGACTTGCGCATTCTGCGACTCATTGTTTATTCTCTGTTCTCTCGTCCGGACTCCAAATTGTGATCCGTTTGCTCCTATGGACTCATATCGAGATGATATTTAACATAGTAAACTTTTCACATCCATCCTTGTAAATACATTTCATCATATTCAACATCGTTTTCAAACAGTTCTTCTTCACACGAGCTCGCGACTGGGCTAGTGATTCCTCTTTATCGTGATCCACCTTTTTGACATCAAAACCTGTGCTAAAATGACACGAAAAACACACGGCATAATATCTTCCAAGGTTCTCATAAATATATCAAAAGATAGCTCAAAAGATCACTTATCAATTAGAAACGAAACGAATATAACCTTATAAATCAGGTAAAAATGAGGCTTATCAGCCACACCTTTTAATTCGTCACAACTTGGATGTCATGCACGTTGAGAAGAATGTGTTTGATAATGTGTTCAATACAGTGTTCAATGTACCAGGGAAGACAAAAGATACAACCAAATCTAGGGAGGAACTAAACATGTCTTGCTCGGACCATCTTTGAAAAGAATGATGTGACAAACAAGTATCCAAAAGCTTGTTACACACTCGACACGAGCGAGAAGAAAGTCTTGTTTGAATGGGTGAAAACCCTACGGTTTCCAGACGGTTATGTATCAAATATGGAAAGATGTGTCGACATGAGTAAACTTAAGATGTTTGTGATGAAAAGTCACGATCATCGTGTGTTCATGCAGCATTCTACATTGCTTTCCGTGAATTACTCCCAAAAATGTGTGGAAGGCGATCAGAGCTAAGTTTATTTTTCAAAGACTTAACCTCTCGGAATATACAAAGTGAGGACATGTGCCATCTCAATGACAATATCCCTATCACTTTATGCAAGCTTGAGCGCATCTTTCCACCCGCTTTTTTATTGATGGAGCATCTTCCAGTTCATTTAGCTATGAAGCTCGCCTTGCAGACTGTTCAGTATAGATGGATGTACCCATTTGAAAGGTAACTGAAAATTACAAAGTTGCCCTTATATCTTATATGTATATGTAAACTAACTCCATTTATGAATAGGTACCTACGAAAGTTGAAAAACAATGTAAGGAAAAAGGCTAGGGTGGAAGGTTCTATTTGTAACGATTACTTAGTGGAAGAAGCATCTACTTTTTGCTCATATTACTTTGAGGAACATATGAGCACAATACATACGAATGTGCCTCGTAACTTCGATGGTGTAGATGCTGTTAGATCTGACGAACATCCAGATAGACTATCAGTATTCAAACAAAAAAGGACATTATTTTGGAAAAATGTCGAAGAGATACTTGGATGACAAAGAGTATCATGCAGCTCACACATATGTTCTACTCAACTGTGTAGAAGTTACAGAGACATATCTAAAGTATGTACTATTACTAAATTATACCATTTATTACAAAGTAGATTATTATATGTAGCGATATGTCTTTGTGTTTAAGGTTATTTGTGGATCATTGCTTGGCGTATTCTATCTCGAGCAAGAAATCAACGATCGATGGAATCATAATTTGCGTCGTGGTTCCGTTCACTAGTGAGATTATCTAGTCTTTATATAGTAATACTACAATGATGGTTTAAATGTAGATGAAGTCTTATTTCCACATTATTTTACTAATACAGTCTTAAATCCAACAAGCAATGTCGAGAATTAATTTTGATTAGTCTTGCATAAGGTCCATTAACATTAGTCACGACATACCCGGGATACTATGTGAATGGATATAAATTTCATACGATGTCTCATGGGTCATGTCGATCTAGTATGAACAGTGGTGTCTGTATAAAAGGTGATTGTTATGGTTCAGATGATAATGGTGAACTCGATTATTATGGACGCTTGTTGGAGGTGTATGAACTAGAGCATCACGGTTTACCTAAAAAGACGACTACATTATTCAAGTGTCAATGGTTTGATCCATCTACGTCTGGGACTTCAGTGCATCCTCAATTCAGATTAGTTTCTATAAATCATACGCGTCGGTATAATAAGTACGAACCATTCGTACTAGCTGATCAAGCCATCCAAGTATATTATTGTACTTATCCGAGTATGAATCAGTCTAAGAAGGATTGGTGGGAAGTTTGTAAAATAAAAGCATGATCCAAAATTGAAGTCTCATTTCAAACACTACCATCCGAAATACCATCGGACCTACCATATCGGAAGATGACTTAATCATCTCAACTAATCCGTATATAGACGATGACGACACAATAAAACATCATGGTGGTGGCTTGATAGACATAGATGAAAACAATAGTGAAGAAGAAGATACATACTTGACGGTGAGGAAGATAACAATGATGATGACTATGACGACGATAGTGATTAATATAAGGTTTATATGAATCAATTTGATAGAAAAATATTTGTATTTTATGTTTTCATATGACATATGAATTGTTTTCTTATTCAATTGATCTATTTTGCTAGATGCCTAGAGGACGTGGATCCCGATCTGATAGAGGACGTGGGTCCTCATCTCCATTTTCGTCGGGATCAGAGGGAGGCATCAATGCCTCTGTTGATCGCATCCGACTGGATGATGAGCATATCCCTGAGACAGCTGGAGCTTCAGCTTCGGGCTCGGGTTCTGTCTCAGTGAGGACAGGACGGACTACGCTTTCGATCGATGATATGGGGTATTTGTTGTACTTTCAATTACAATATGTATTTTTATTTTGTTGAACTAATGATATTTATGTTTTATGCAGTAACTTAGTCCCATATAATGTGGTTCTGGCCTTTTCGTATATTCAAGCAGTCGGGAACCCATATGGTTTTAGCTGGAGACTGGCGCCACAATCAGTGAAGGACGATTATTTTAACGAGTTCAAGATAAGAAAAAAGAATGTAAATAAGTTTGTTTGCTAATTGATGCTCATTCGTTTATTAATCATCTAGGATCTATAATTATATTGGTAGTTTTTGTTTGCTAATTGATGTTCATTTGTTTATTAATCATGAATAAACATATAGTCATAATTTGTTATTGAATTGAAATTTGCTTTTACGTGAAATGAAACATTTACATTGGGACGAGGTTATCGGATCGGTCATCTATGACCTTTGGTATCCCATTGCCGCGCGTGATACAGAGACTTTGTTTGTGGCATCAAGGCCACAAGATATGACGAGTAGGCCGAGACCTCCATGCATCCACGAGGATGAATGGCACAGCTTGCTTATTGGGACACTAAGGCCGTGAAGGGAAGTCGAGATTGCCCGGCGATGTCGCATGTCGAGCCGGCGGGACTAGGAACATGGCGGTCAAGCCTGAGGATGCTCCAAACCGATTCTTGATATCTTCTTGAGTTGGTAATGTTTATATATATGTTATGACTTTCTTTTATTACTAATGTTATATAGATTGTATGATTACATTTTTGTTTGGTTGCAAAAGGCGGCACGAAGGAGTTCATCCAAGTAGTTATGCATGCGATGCTTATAACATCCTCAAGCGTCGACAAGGATGACTCTTATCTTGACGAGACATCTAGATCTATTGGGGTATGTGTTGGTTTAATTGCAATTCACATACTTTAGTTATACATGTACATCAACAATAAGTTATGCGTTATAAATATAGATGAAAGTCCAGAGCTAGTCACCCAATGCAGACCGACTGTAGAAGGTTCGAGTGACGCCGATTTGGACATGAGCCAAATCTATATCGAGGCCATGGGTGGGCTCTCCAAGAAGAAACGTATGTTCGGTGTTGGTGCACTTGCAAAGAGTGTGAGAAGCGAGTCTTCGACTGCCACCTCTCAATTCGTGTTCCGAGATATGACCGGTAACCGTAGATATGGAGCAGCAACTGCAGGCGGAACGGGATGCACGAATGGAGATGGAGCAGGAGGCACGAGGCACGAATGGAGTATGAGGCGTTGATGGCACGTTTAGAAGCTCAAGACCGCATATTAGATCGACTTTTAGCACACAACGGACTTGCACCACCACCACCTCCTCCTCCTCCCTAGTGATCATCTTGTATTGTTTATTTCATAAATTGGATTTACACTTTTTTTATTTGCTTTTACGGATGGATTTGCACACTTTTTTTTTATCGATGGACTTAATTTAGTTATATTTCACTTGAGATTTTGCAAATGTTGAGTTTGTTGTTGATGGTTTATATGATGGATTGAATGTTGAGTTTGTTGAGGTATGGATAAAGCGGTGACCGTCGATAATCGGAGTGCGATAAATGTGAAAAAATAGGTTCATTTTTTAAAAATTAACGACGGATCGTGACGGAATTACCGTCGATGATTAACGACGAATGATATCCGTCGTAAATCAACGACGGATATTTCGTCGCTGATTAACGACGGATATAACTCCGCCGTAATACCCCGAAATTAGACGCTAATTACGGTATTTAAAACCCGTAAATCAAAGCTTTACCGAGATATTCAATCGAATAATATCGAATAATGACTTCGATTAATTACGATGAAATGAATTCCTATTTTATATTCACCGAGAATCGTGAATAAAGGAATAGAAGTTTATGAAGTATCGGCAAAGAAATTTTAACGTCGATCGGCGATCGATAGTTAAAACTTCATGAAATTTTTCTAAGCAATTGCTTAGAATTAAATTCCATTATAATGGAATAATTTAATAAAGTGATTACCACTTTATTACGACCATTTCAAGATGAGTCGATAATGAACGTTTTGCAACGCTTACAAACGTTAACGTTTTGAGATGAAACGAAAAGCGTTTTAATCGATCAAGAAATTATAGGAATTAATTTCCTATGATTAGTATATGTAATTACAGTATTATTAAGCATTAAATCAATGCTAGATCAACAATAATTGAGAGTTACCAATTTCTCAAACGCTCAAAACCCTAATTTTCGAACTCGATTTTTATCGCATAAAATGATGCCATTAATTTATCCTATGATATTAATTATCATCTAAATCATATACTATATATCTATGTTTAACATGAAAAATAAAATTTAGTCCATGTTTGGGCATAAGGGCCGAAAATGTTATAAGTGCTATAACAAGGTGTGTTGTTAATCTTCCCACTTTTGCATATATCTACTATATGGCAATATGATTAATTATATGGTCTAATTAAATGATTAAATACAGATATATATATATATATATATATATATATATAGTACAATTTTCGTGCATGTGTGTGGTGTGTAGGTAGAGGTGTGTGTAGGTGTCAACTACATGTATTAAGGGTGACAATTGTCACCCATAAGCACCCCACACATCCCATACCTCTCACCCCCAAAATCAGATTTCAATCATCTTCTTCCCCATTTTCGTCCATCCTCCAAGAACAGCTCCAAGATCAGCCACTCCACCATTCAAAAAAAATGGACATAAGCTCCTAGCTCAAGATGGACAGCCAAGCCTTTCCAGGCTATGAGCCTCCTCAGCCAACCCTTCAATTCCCCACTGAATTTCACACCAAGGTGAAGAATCTAAACCTTGGACTCAATAGTGTTGAGTTACATACATGCATGTACACATATATGCTTGAATGTGCTAGATTTATAAGCATAGGTGATTGCATGTTGATTTACCTGGACGAACAGCAACTTCACGAAATTATTAGACTAAGTTACAGTGGTCCGATGATTGTGAAATTGTAATATGTTGAAATTATATGTGTCTAGTATGCCTCTGTAAAATTTTAAGTCCATCCAACTTGATTTGCTATTTTAATTGTATTTATCAAAACACTGCACAAACCTGCGAAATCGCCGTGTTTATCACCCATAGTGAGTGGCTTTCTTTTAAGTTTGGCTAATGATAAAACTCTACAATTTGGCAGAAACATAATTCAGCATGTCTAGAAGATTCCTGTAAATTTTCATAATTTTTAAAATCTTTACTATTTATTCCAGATTTTACAAGCTAACTGCACAAAATTGTCATGGGAGTGATAGCTTGTGGTAAAATATTTTTATCTCCCAATCTATTGTGAATCATTGAGTGAGGCTTTTTCTGGATTAAACTAGACTTAAGTGGCTTTTCAATATGATTGGTTTCATTTCCAGATTCCTTATAATGAACTCACGGTGAATTTTTAAAGTTGACGCATTTCAGTAAGCCTTTTTGGACAAACTGCCTTAGAAAATTTCTATGTTAATAGGCTGTTCGAGTATGACTTTTACGTGAGATGTTCAAGCCATTTGTAGTCCGATTTGGACTTGGGTTTCTTCATAAGAAATGTTCCTCACCATGTCTAGTTATGATCTGGAAAGTTTGATCCCAAACCAAGTTTTATAAGTATACCTTTCATCGACCCAAATTCACCTACTGGAAACTGTCCATTTCCAACTAGTCAACTTTGGACTTATGTATTTCTCGATGAGTTAGATATTTTCCAGTATAGTCTTCATGACATATGTAGTACTTGTTACAAGGTTTCTAAATTGGTAGCCTGCAGCCATTTTGGCATTGCGAGTCAAAAGTTACGAGCCTCGCAAAACCCCTCGTCGTTAAGCTAAAACTGAAAATTCTGAAAATTTCTAAGTATAGAAGTCAGTTTGAGTGGCCCACTTGAGACCCTATATCTCCAGAACCACGACTCTTTTGGATTTAATTCCTTCTTAGAACTTGTAGCATATGTTTAGAGGTTTCAGAATGTATCTTTGTGTGGCCATACGTATTCTAACTCGAGAGTTATGAATCGTCAAAGTTTGCCACTGGGTTATTTCAAGCTATTTTGCTGAAATTTAAACACTTAAAATTTGACTAAGTGTTGGAAACACCTATGTGAAGTATGCCTTATGTGACTAACATGCTATTAATCGATGCATTCATTATGTTATGTCGCAAGGTGCGATAGAGCATTATAAGATGTACTAATTATGATAAAACATCATGATACGATATTTTCACGAAGCATACCTTAACGTGAAATATTTGACTAGGTCTACCACATGGTCAATCGAGTGTATATCATACCATGATATACACTAAAGTAGAAATATGGGTTCTAAGACCCAATGGATTTTTCCACTCCAAAACCTCAAGGCCAAGAATAGATAGGCTAAAGCTAGGACTTACACCAAGAAATGGGATTAAAGCAATCTACATCTGTGGGCTTTACTCTACTCAAAATAAAATGCTTTTGAAATATTTATTTACGATGCTTATTTCAACTGCTGATAAAATGTTTACATGATTACCCGCCAAAAATGTTTATGTTTTGTGTATGTATCCTATCCATGAGATGTTATGAATGTTGTTGGGTCGCCCTAACTTATGAATGAAAATCGATATCGGATCCTATGCCAAGGACAATACCGCTAGATTAACGTGTACACTAAGGTGATTTGGTGTCTTTGTAAGGACAATTCACGGCCGGTCACGGCGTCGTAGAGGAGGCCTCCTTCACGACGCTCGACTATGATGATATGACGAAAGGATGTTAAGGATATGGATCATACACACTAAAAATGCCTGCCAAAGCGATGATTTTACGAATCGATGAAAATATTTTAGTAAGCACAAGGCATTTTCAACTAAAACCCTTGTGTCTTACCATGATGTTAGCGATGTAATTCAAATGATAAAATATTTTGGCATGAGTCCACCGAGTGCATTCTTGTACTCACCGCATGTTTGTTTTAAATGTGCGGTTGAGCGGATGATGGATTTGATCGCTTAATTTTCTAACACGAAAAGGTGTAAATATAGGGTGTTAAGTATCGTATCCACGAGGGATTGTAATGCTAAAATACGTAACTCAACAAGGATTCATCATTATCCAAGCAACAAAATGGTTTTGTGAGATTTTGGGCTTTAACTCAATCCAAAGCAAATGTAACAAAACAGAAAGTAAATTAAAGCAATAAACACTCTGATGTTTAAAAGCAGAGAAAGACGACTAACCCTGGGCTGCATTAATCCTATCCACAACGTATGTTTATCCTGCTCCTATTAACCAATTTTAATCCAAACAGAATGGAAGATCACATATATAACCGATAATTTACATTACGACAAAAGCGGTCAGAGATTACTAGTTTTCCTATTATCATTACGCCTCTAGGTGAAACGAGTAACCCAAACGGATCACAAAGAATATGCTTCCTACGAATATCCTATCTCGCCACGACTCGAGGCTCATTCGTATCATGCATTCGATATCGATCGACAATTAACACAATTACGTAATTAACCGACAACCAAATATGCATCGAGATTGATCGAAACCAACACATATAAATAAGCACAATCGAATCATGAATCAATGCATGGACGGTAAATAGCGATAACAGGAATCACAACATATAGGATCGAATCATGCAAACCCTAGGATTAGAACGAAAAACTAGCCAGACATAATAAACGAAATGAAATACGATTTAACCATAAAGATGGAAATTAAATATATAAAACCCGTGATGTAGCGTTGGATGAACACGTTGGGCTTGAATCCCAATCTCGTGAAAAACGGAAAATTGCGAGATCGTCCTGACGAACGCTCCGGATCGTAAACAAACGTAAACTAACGGAGAACAATCCAGAAACAACTCTAGAATGAAACTATATGGAACTAAAGCTAAAACTCAAAACTTATGAAAAAACCGAGAAAGAGGCTCGAATCGTAGGTCTCCATTGGCGCGAGGTGTTGCCATATATAGGCACACCCAAACCCTAATTTTTCCTTCGCTTGCTGCCTCGCGACCACCCTTAGCGGTCGCTAGGTGTGGTCGCGAGGTACCGCCGCCGCCTTCGCCCGCCGCGCCTCTGCGCCGCTTGGTTGGTTCATGACCATGGCTAGCGGTCGCTAGGTAGTCCGATCCGTCGCGAAATCGCCCATGGCTTTCTCGACGCCGGGCTTCGCCATGAGCACGATTTCGCGGTCAGCGGTATGCTGGGTTCTCGCGTGTTTCTAGCGGCGGCCTAGCGACCGCTAGGTGGTCGCTAGAAACACGCCAGATTGTGTGTTTTGCTCGTGCGCTCGCTCCTTGCTTCGATTTTCAACATATAGACCTACACAACACCAAAAGAACACCCAAGAGCAGATCTTCTAAAATAGATAAAACATTAGGAATCGATACGTAAACGCACATTAAACGAGCTAAACTCATCTTCAAATATCAACTATAAACGTAAAATGCGTTTATCAATGGAGCGATGTTGAGCATTAGACTGTTGTCATTGAAAAGTTTATACCTTGATAGTACATCGTCATATGTACATATCACATGTCTTCCACGCAAGAACCCCAAATTATGTATTATAGTCCAAAATTATAAATGACATATGTATTACGCTTTTTATTAAAGAGAGTCTCCATGTTTGTTCCTTCATGTTTACAGTTATAGTCCCTGCTAATCCGTACTTAGGATTGTGGGGCTGTGACAGAGTGGTATCAGAGCGGTTCGCTCTTGAACCCAAAATCTCCTTTAAGGATAAGTCTAGATTGAGTCATTAGACTTTTAGAGATCAGCTGACAATGCTCAACACTCCATCACATCAAGCTCAACCAAATGAGGTAAATGACTTTTTTCAAAGTTTTGAAAATTAGCCCGCCAAGACGAATGTTTATGAAATTATTTTCTCGGTTTGAAAGTGAAATAAATTTTTAAGTGAAATGAATGTTATGTGAATTTATTTAAAGTGAAATTTATTGCAAAAGCTGCAAATGAAATATTATGTCGTGAAGTGAATGATAATTGAAATAATCTTTCAAAAGAAATGAAAGCTATGAGAAAGGTTGATAATGAATGTTGTGACAAATGATTTGTCAAGAAAGTTATGAAAAGAAGGAGGATATAAGAAAGATGATGACAAAGATATGAGAAAGTTTTGGTATGATGTGCCAAAGATGAAATGTTTGAATTTCTGGATTGTAATAAGGGGTCATTATTATGAACAAAGTTATGTTATTCATGTTTTAAAATGATTAAGATTGGACATTGATTTGTCAAATATGATATGTTGGATTCTTTAAATTTAATGAAATACATGCGTACAAATGAGCTACGTATGAATATTTGAAGTTTTATTTCAAACCTCAAAGTTGATTATGATGATGAATATGTTAGCTCAACAGAACATAGATTTTTTTAAGAAGCATGATCACTTTTTACGAAAGAACATAGAAGTAAGAATTTCCTTCAATTACAAGAACAAGTTTAGTGATGGATTTAAGACCTTCATTCCATCTTGAGTATAGAAAAGCAAAAGATCTATACGAAATTGTTCGACCTCGGCCTGTGCGACAGTCGACTTTGACTTCGGGAGTTTGTAACATCGAATTTGACATGTCGACATAGGTAGCCTATACGACCTCGGCATCGGTATGACTCTGTACTACCTCGGCATTGATAACGGCGTGCACGACCTTGGTGTCGGCCTCGGCGCGAACGCTGTAAATTTCCTACACCGCGCAGTGATTTTGTTTGACTAGTTCTCGATCGTGTGAACTTGATTTACGTATGGTTTTCGCTCACGTGTCCTAATGCACTGTACTTCATTTCTTATGAAGGACCAAATCCTGATTTCTACTCCGAATTCATGAGAATCAGTTGAAGTTAGTTCTATGATTTGAAAAGAGTAAGACTCAAGTATAGTATGATACGAATCCTAGAATGTTACTAAGAAAGTAAGATCTTCAAGAATACAAGTAGAACCTCGACATACATGAGAACTTTGTTGATAACCTATTACGGGTATATGAGTTTTCAAAATTCTATTCGTTACCCAATTTTGTCGTTGGGTTTAACTCTATGACCTAGTTCCAATTGAGAAATCATTCGAGTTTCTCACTTCTTCCAAGAAAATTCCAACTCAAAATTTACAAAGTGTCCTTTTGAACCCAAAGCCTCGTGTGATCGAGAATATGATTGTGACGGTCCGCCACCCATATGAACAAAGAAATCTCGAGAGTCGCCATTCGGTCTTCGACCCTAGAGCCCATTTATTCATCCAAGGAACATATCGATTCAATCATTGAAAAGATGTTATCTTAATGGACGAGACATTACCTTTGTAGTAATCGTGATAATTTCTCCTCGATTCTCGAAACCATCAAGTATGATAAATGTCGACTTACCTTGTCACCTAAGTACGAATTAGTAAAGCGATAAATGTCGGGCATGAAATAGGTTGACTTATCTCAGTCACCTAAGAGTTTCAGATCAGTAAAGTGATAGACATCACGAAATTATGATGTAAAGAAAATCTCTATGAGACGAGATATTCTTCCTATGGCACACATGATGTGATGACCCTTGATGGGGTTAACAAAGAATGATAACAGTGAAGTTATACCATCATAGACTGTTATGATAACAAAGTTATGAATAATATACTTTTTAGCATTGAATGCAAGAATAAAAGTAAAGAAAAGTATATGATATCTGTGGGATATGAATTTCCCTTATTATGTCATGACGAGAGCGATTACAACTTGTCTTTAAGATAGTTGGATATCCTCGAAACCTCGCTAGTAGGTTAGACATGTTTAAAAGAATGAAGATGCATGAAAGATATTCTTTTCAAAGAATATATATATATATATATATATATATATATATATATATATATATATATATATAAAAGTAATAGCATCCCG
Organism: Salvia rosmarinus; assembly: GCA_036937905.1. Taxonomy (NCBI): domain Eukaryota; kingdom Viridiplantae; phylum Streptophyta; class Magnoliopsida; order Lamiales; family Lamiaceae; genus Salvia; species Salvia rosmarinus. Next base: position 24,090,673 of record CM072819.1, on the reverse strand, counting down.
TAAAATAGATCTTTCGCCTTATACCTCAATCAATGAGATTATGCTTGAGCATAATCGATTCCAAGTAATTGAAACTTGGTTGGACGAATGATAATAAGATTTAGAGATCATAATCCTCGAGATTGTGTGAACGACGAGGATAGCCCTAGTATGTGAACTAAGTATGGAGGAAATAACTCCAAGGCCAAGACATGAAAATAAGATGCTTAGAATTTAAGTTATGGAGTACGAATGTACTACCCTACCAAGCCATATGACAATGATAACGATTCTAGTCCTGAAAGTGGGAACCGAAGTATAACGAAAGTAAGATTACTTTCAGATACCATGCTCAAGAAAATGGACAAAAGTTAAAAATAGTAGAAGGAATTATGAGCTATACAATTAGATGCTATACAATTAGATAGTTCATGATATGACATAAGTTTCAGAAATGTTATGACTTCGATAAGTAAGGTAATTCCCTTGAAGTAAGGAAACGGATTAAGAAATAGATTCATTATTTTGAAATAAATCTTAATACCCTAAGTTATGATCACCCAAAACGCTTGTCTTGTGTAACTTAATAGTTAACAAGCAAGATAGCTTCTATAGATCTTGCAAATGAAATACATCCAAGAGAACACAGGAAAAGATTCACATGGAAGAATCTTAAGGTGGACCTAATTGTAAATCTTACCCCCATATTTTTGTGACGATCAATAAAATGAGATATTAAGTATCTCGGACATGGGAATGAAGCATCATTGAATGTAAAAAAAATGGTAAAGATATTTGACGTCAAGGCAAAAGTATAATACATCCCCAAAGGACAAAGGATTTTATCTTATGCGAAATCGCATGATGAATCAATAAAAGATTAAGAAAAATGACTATATCCAAAAGGGATATTACAAAAAAAATGGCGCTAAAGGCCAAGACAAGGACTTCTCGGAAAAGAGTTTAAAGTAAGAATATATGAAATATATTCCTAAGATCGATAAAGTGAAAAAAAAAAAAAAGAGAATTGAATCATTCATACCGGAATAGGAATGAATGATAGTGATAGAGACATGACGATCTCTACGATAAGATTTCATTATTGAAATATATCAATATCAAAGGATAAGTTGATGTAAACCTAACCACGAATGCTATTAGTAAAAGCATAACGATACTAATACCGAGCAGTATAAAGTGAATGAGGCAATAGAAGGCCATAGCATGGGAACATAATGTCCCAATGGAAAGGACAATGACATATGAAATATACATTTACTTGAATAAACGGAACACCGTACCAAAGCCTACACCTTGCATCGAAAATGTAACAAACAGAACCAAAAGGCGTAATATGTATGAGAAAAATTTCTCGAGAATAGCCATAAGATTCTGCTCAATTTAGGTGCTTCGCTTTTCTTTGACATCGCACAAGTATGCGTGAAGCGATAGAACCCAACTCGTGGTAAATGATCAAGAAATGAAAATCCTTACCGCATTTGTTTTCGACCATCGCAAGTGTCGCCAAGCTCGAATCAACCTAGAATCACCCAAAGTTCTATCCAATGATTTGGATCATTATATCTATGTGGAACGAGATATAAGTTTAGAGATAAGAAGTTTCGAAATGGTTGTCATTCATGTGATTAGTGACCGGCCTACCTTTCCGTTAGAGGTTTCACACTGACGTAATATCGCACCCATCGTTAGCCTATGCGAATATCTTTAAGGCAACATACAACCAAGATGTAAACGAAAATGAGTATTAAGATAAGTATCATGAGTCGTGTCACAAGTAATCTATGTGTTATATACGCCTTAAGGTGTATAATTCATTAAGAGATCCTTCTTATTAAAAATTCCTCCATTGCTTAAATTAAGTCGATTTATCTAGAAATATCCGCTTTACGGATGACAAGAAATGGAGTTTAACGGTAAGAGTTAACCCCAATGCCTACAAGTTTATAACTCACACGAGCGTATCGGCTCTTTTATTATGAACTAGGCATGGATTCGTAATGATTTTGAAGAAATTTTGCACCTCATCGGATGCTCGAATTATAGAGTGACAAACGAGGATGGTATCCAACGACTTATCACCGATTGCCAACAGATCGCGTAATTTTGCAAAAGGAATATCAAGAGAATATTTTCTCCATGATAAAGATTCCAAAGTCCGCGCACTTACCAGATTTATCAATGTGCTCAAGTATACATATAATGCGTATGGAACGACACCTAAGAGTACTTGTCCCGACCTCGCAAGTTACACAAGACGGCATAAAGGAGTGGTTGTACCACGATGTTCCAAATGTCGCCCACGCCCCGTGTCGTCAATTGTACGAAAAGAGCGAGAATGGCAAAAGGACAGATCTTATCTCCTCAAGATTAGGAGAATTACCACTACCAACTCGACCTTACTACGATAAAAGTAACACACACTCGGTACCAAAGAAGAAACAGAGAGGCAGTGTGACCCTAGCTCTCGAAAGAGAATAATCATCGAAATATGAAACAAAACGCATGCTTGAGAAAGACAAGTTTCCAGGAGAGTACGACTCGATGAAGGTCACCGAGACCTGTAGTCTTAGGATCCTATGAGACTTATATGTAAATAATGGTTTATGATGAAAATGATGTGATTATAATATGTAAAATAAACGTAGTTCGGAAGAGTTTATGAATATGGTGAAGAAGTGTCAAAGTTTTGAGTGTAAAAGAGTTAGACGCCAGAATCAATCACTCGAGACCGACCCTCGTAAGTAATGTATGAAAAGTCCTCACCGAGGCATTATGATGTAATATTATATGGTCTTAAAGAATGGTATCCGAAATACGGAAATGAATTGTTCTGAATAGGATATGGTTACTATGAGATAATAGTTACGCCATTCGGACTAACCAATGCACCACCTGCTCATGAACCTTAAAATCGAGTGTTTCACACATACCTAGATAATTTTATCTCAATCCTCATGGATGATGTTCTTATCTATTCAAAGGACGAGAAAGAACATAAAGAAAATCAAGGTCATCTTTTACAACTTTTAAGAGCCGCAAAATTTTGCCAAGTACGCTTTGTAAATCTCACTTAAAGGAAAAATATTCCTCGTGCACATAGTGTCTTTAAAAGAGAACAATGTAGATCCGACAAAGGACAAAACAATTAAAGATGAAAGACGCCAACGACCTAAAATAAGATCATGAATTTTATAGATTAATTGACTCATCGTTAGAGATCCATTAAGAACTCTCTAAGGTAACAAGACCAATAAGATAGTTACCCCAAAATAGAGTCACAATTCTCACGGATTAATAAAAGTAAGGCTATCTATTAATATGAGATAAATAATAACTTATGTGTCACGATGACTTAGGCCACATGAATGTAATTTTCTAACTCATGACTTGAAATAGTGATGTAATCGATTTAAGAAAATGATCGTCGAGACAAAGGATGGAGGAAAAGTTAGAAAAGATCCAGAAAGGGTAAGGTGAAGGATTTAAGAACTTCCGAGGCGTCGACAACGCCTTATTGTCTCAAGGAAGAATATGCGTTCGCACGACGCAAAACTTCAAAATGAAATAATGAGTGAGGCTCACGATACACCCTACACCGCCCACCCAGATAGTACTAAGGTGTACCAAGACCTGAAAGAAAAGTTTTGGTGGGAAGGCATGAAACGAGACATAGCTTATTTTGTAGAACACTGTCTTGTTTGCCAGCAGATGAAAGCGTTACACCAACGTCCATACGGAAAGTTACGGTAAATTGGAAATACCCGAGTGGAAATGGGATGAATAACGATGGACTTCATTACGAACTTACCCAAATCAAAAAGAGGAACACCGCCATATGGGTAATTATTGATAGACTCACCAAGAGTGCTCACTTCCTACCAATCCAAAGTACTTATGGATCGACAAGTTAGCCCACCAGATATAAAGGAGATTATACGACTTCACTGAGTGCCAAAATCTATTACCTCGATAGTGATGAGTATAAATACCAAAGTCGCGAGGACATCACTCCTATAACAATAAGTTAAGAACCCTTCACAATTCACAAAAGTCAATTTATTCTTCGAGCAAAGAAACTTGGATACAAGATAGGAAAGATGGCACTAATCGAAAAGATTATAAATGTGATAAATAATCACCTAAGGAAGGGTAATATATAATCTAATGCCTAAGATATAAAATCCGCCTAAATCATGGTATGTCCTTATAGAAAAGGAAAACTCATCGAAAGATTAAGAAAACAAGAACAAGAATAGTCGGCAATCGTGGACTAATGTAAGTAGTATTTCCACAACCAAGGTGAAATATGACTAAAAAGAGAAATGAAATGGAAATGTAATACTAATTAAAATAAGGAATGAAGAGCTAAAGGATATTCTAAGGAGTACCGGATGTTGTTATATTGTCTAAGAGAGATATATACATATATTTCAAGCAATAATAAGCTTATAAATGAAATCGTGAATAAAGTGCATGATCCTACTCATACCGCCCAACCAGACATTATTAAGATGTATTATGATTTACAAGAGAAGTTAGATAGCAAAGAATGAAATGAGATATAACCATATTGTCGAAGCAAAGGTCTCTACACCAATAAGTAAAGGCATTGTATCAAATGCCTTATAAGAGAGTATAATCTCTCGAACTACGCGAATGAAAATAGAATGATATAGAAATAGATCTTGTGATAGATTTTACCAAAGTCATAAAGAAGTTGCACTACTATATGGCTAGTAGTGGATTAACTCGCCAATTTTGTTTTGTCTCTCGCCTATTCGTATGACTCATAGATCCGATAAGTTAGCTCGACCGTACATAAAGGAAATCTTATATTTACAAGGAGTACTAGAACCCATCGCCTGGATAGAGACTTCAAGAGTACCCTAGATTTTTAACTAACTCCCAAAGGAGTTAGACACTAGATCGAGCCTTAACATAGATGTCCACCCACGGTGAAGGGCGATCAAAGGGACAATATGAATGTTTAAGGATACGATAGAACACAGTGTTAAACCAAGATGCAAGTGAGAACGATTGTACCACTTGGTAAGTTTACGCACGACCATAGCTACCAAATAACGATCAATGTAGCCTTATGAGGCGACATGAAAAGAAGTATCGACCACCACTTTATTGTAACAAAGTAGGTGAGCAAAGGTAAAAAGTCCCGACGTTGTAAATGAAACGATTAAGATATCTCGCTAACGAGGCAAAGAATAAGAAAAGCTCGGGACGTACAAAATCTTACCGCACGCCAGAACCCGAACCGCATTCTTGAATGCGAGTTAAAGTTTCTTAAGATTTCTTCATCTAGAGGAATTATAAGTTTAGATACAAGAATGTTGAGATCACGCTTTATAGGACCTTACGAGCTCCTAGCAATGATAGCCTAGTAGCTTATAGCTTGGTACTTCCACCACATTTGGGAAAGACGAAATGTTTTTCCACGTGTCGCAGCTTGAAATACGAAATGACCCAATTCACGTAAACCAACATGATGACGTGACCTTTGACTCGATGAGTTATGATAAAATCACGACAAATTTGATCGCACGATGCAACGATTAAAGAAGCAAGTTTGGGTCTTTAATGAAAATCCAACGGGGAACCACGGACAAAATGAAAAAAAAAACGTGGAAAGTTATGATGTTAAGATACCCATACTTTATGAGGTATGCAAATTTCGGACGAAATTTCTTTTAAGGGGTAGGATGTAATACCCCGCAGAATTAGACGCCTAATTACGGTATTTAAAACCCAGAAATCAAAGCTTTCACCGAGATATTCAATCGAATAATATCGAATAATGACTTCGATTAATTACGATGAAATGAATTCTATTTTATATTCACGAGAATCGTGAATAAAGGAATAGAAGTTTATGAAGTTGTATCGGCGGTAAAATTTTAACGCCGATCGCGATCGATAGTTAAAACTTCATGAAATTTTTCTAAGCAATTAAGCTTAGAATTAAATTCCATTATAAATGGAATAATTTAATAAAGTGATTACCACTTTATTACGACCATTTCAAGATGAGTCGATAATGAACGTTTTGCAACGTTTACAAACGTTAACGTTTTGAGATGAAACGAAAAGCGTTTTAATCGATCAAGAAATTATAGGAATTAATTTCCTATGATTAGTATATGTAATTACAGCATTATTAAGCATTAAATCAATGCTAGATCAACAAGAATTGAGAGTTACTAATTTCTCAAACGTTCGAAAACCCTAATTTTCGAACTCGATTTTTATCGCATAAAATGATGCCATTAATTTATCCTATGATATTAATTATCATCTAAATCATATACTATATATCTATGTTTAACATGAAAAATAAAATTTAGTCCATGTTTGGGCATATACGAAAATGTTATAAGTGCTATAACAAGGTGTGTTGTTAATCTTCCCACTTTTGCATATATCTACTATATGGCAATATGATTAATTATATGGTCTAATTAAATGATTAAATACAGATATATATATATATATATATATATATATATATATATATATATATAGTACAATTTTCGTGCATGTGTGTGTGTGTAGGTAGAGGTGTGTGTAGTGTCAACTACATGTATTAAGGGTGACAATTGTCACCCATAAGCACCCCACACACATCCCATACCTCTCACCCCCAAAATCAGATTTCAATCATCTTCTTCCCCATTTTCGCCCATCCTCCAAGAACAGCTCCAAGATCAGCCACTCCACCATTCAAAAAAAAAATGGACATAAGCTCCTAGCTCAAGATGGACAGCGAAGCCTTCCAGGCTATGAGCCTCCTCAGCCAACCCCTTCAATTCCCCACTGAATTTCACACCAAGGTGAAGAATCTAAACCTTGACTCAATAGTGTTGAGTTACATACATGCATGTACACATATATGCTTGAATGTGCTAGATTTATAAGCATAGGTGATTGCATGTTGATTTACCTGGACGAACATCAACTTCACGAAATTATTAGACTAAGTTACAGTGGTCCGATGATTGTGAATTTTTAATATGTTGAAATTATATGTGTCTAGTATGCCTCTGTAAACTTTCAAGTCCATCCAACTTGATTTGCTATTTTAATTGTATTTATCAAAAACACTGCACAAACCTGAGAAATCGCCGTGTTTATCACCCATAGTGAGTGGCTTTCGTTTTAAGTTTGGCTAATGATAAAACTCTACAATTTGGCAGAAACATAATTCAGCATGCCTAGAAGATTCCTGTAAATTTTCATAATTTTCTAAAAATCTTTACTATTTATTCCAGATTTTACAAGCTAACTGCACAAAATTGTCACGGGAGTGATAGCTTGTGGTAAAATATTTTTATCTCCCAATCTATTGTGAATCATTGAGTGAGAATTTTTCTGGATTAAACTAGACTTAAGTGGATTTTCAATATGATTGGTTTCATTTCCATATTCCTTATAATGAACTCACGGTGAATTTTTAAAGTTGACGCATTTCAGTAAGTCTTTTTGGACAAACTGCCTTAGAAAATTTCTATGTTAATAGGCTGTTCGAGTATGACTTTTACGTGAGATGTTCAAGCCATTTGTAGTCCGATTTGGACTTGGGTTTCTTCATAAGAAATGTTCCTCACCATGTCTAGTTATGATCTGGAAAGTTTGATCCCAAACCAAGTTTCATAAGTATACCTTTCATCGACCCAAAGTCACCTACTGAAACTGTCCATTTCAACTAGTCAACTTTGGACTTATGTATTTCTCGATGAGTTAGATATTTTCCAGTATAGTCTTCATGACATATGTAGTACTTGTTACAAGGTTTCTAAATTGGTAGCCTGCAGCCATTTTGGCATTGCGAGTCAAAAGTTACGAGCCTCATAAAACCCTCGTCGTTAAGCTAAAACTGAAAATTTGAAAACTTTCTAAGTATAGAAGTCAGTTTGAGTTGCCCACTTTGAGACCCTATATCTCCAGAACCACGACTCTTTTGGATTTAATTCTTCTTAGAACTTGTAGCATATGTTTAGAGGTTTCAGAATGTATCTTTGTGTGACCATACGTATTCTAACTCGAGAGTTATGAATCGTCAAAGTTTGCCACTGGGTTATTTCAAGCTATTTTGCTGAAATTTAAACACTTAAAATTTGACTAAGTGTTGGAAACACCTATGTGAAGTATGCCTTATGTGACTAACATGCTATTAATCGATGCATTCATTATGTTATGTCGCAAGGTGCGATAGAGCATTATAAGATGTACTAATTATGATAAAACATCATGATACGATATTTTCACGAAAGATACCTTAACGTGAAATATTTGACTAGGTGCTACCACATGGTTAATCGAGTGTATATCATACCATGATATACACTAAAGTAGAAATATGGGTTCTAAGACCCAATGGATTTTCCACCCAAAACCTCAAGGCCAAGAATAGATAGGCTAAAGCTAGGACTTACACCCAAGAAATGGGATTAAGGCAATCTCATGTCCGGTGGGCTTTACTCTACTCAAAAATAAAATGCTTTTGAAATATTTATTTACGATGCTTATTTCAACTGCTGATAAAATGTTTACATGATTACCCGCCAAAATGTTTATGTTTTGTGTATGTATCCTATCCATGAGATGTTATGAATGTTGTTGGTCGCCCTAACTTATGAATGAAAATCGATATCGGATCCTATGCCTTGGGAAGGACAATACCGCTAGGATTAACGTGTACACTAAGGTGACCGTGTCTTCAGTAAGGACAATTCACGGCCGGTCACGGCGTCGTAGAGTGAGGCCTCCTTCACGACGCTCGACTATGATGATATGACGAAAGGATGTTAAGGATATGGATCATACACACTGAAAAATGCACGCCAAAGCGATGATTTTATGAATCGATGAAAATATTTTAGTAAGCACAAGGCATTTTCAACTAAAACCCTCAGGTCTTACCATGATGTTGGCGATGTAATTCAAATGATAAAATATTTTCGCATGAGTCCACCGAGTGCATTCTTGTACTCACCGCATGTTTGTTTTAAATGTGCAGTTGAGCGTGATGATGGATGGAGCGGTGTTGAGCATTAGGATCGTTGTCGCCGAAAAGTTTATACCTTGATAGTACATCGTCATATGTACATATCACATGTCTTCCGCTGCAAGAACCCCAAATTATGTATTATAGTCCAAAATTATAAATGACATATGTATTACGCTTTTTATTAAAGAGAGTCTCCATGTTTGTTCCTTCATGTTTACAGCTATAGTCCCCGCTAATCCGTACTTAGGATTGTGGGGCTGTGACACCGCCGTAGATCAACGACAGACTTTCCGTCTCGGATCCGTCGTTGATCAACGACGAAATGTTATCCGTCGTTAATTAACGACGGACTGTCCGTCGTTGATCTACGACGGAATTATATCCGTCGTTAATTAACGACAGTAAGTCCGTCGTTGATCCATCGTTTATCGACGACGGTCCTGCGTGCGCAACGACGACGTATATATCCGTCAATGAATCAACGACGGAATTATTTTCCGTCGTTGATCGGAATAGCGACAAATTTGTACCGATGGTCTTTTTCCGTCGTTGTTCCGTCACCGACGGAATTATTCGGTATAACGACTGAAAATTCCGTCGTTGATCGTGCATTTTCTTGTAGTGTAATCATTATAAATATTATTACTTTGTGATGAGCGTAGCCTAAATTTATATTCTTTCGTCACATTTAAAATGTCTTAATTTTCTTTTTTGGTTATTTTATTGCAAATATCTCATTTTATTTAAAAACTATTTTTACTTCAAAAAGTGTGGACCATCTATCTATCTTTTATCTTTTTAATTACTTTACCGATTATTGATTCTGTAATTTAATTAATCATTTACTTTAACACTAGTCGCATGAAGTAATCAACTATTAGCATAAGAGTTGTGTTATTCGAATATTCAATCTTTCATTTTAAGTCATATTAAATATTACCAACCACAACATAACTTATAGCTTTTTTGTATTTTCTTTTATTAAGTGTGAGATATCAAAGAACGAAAACTCAACCCTCTATCTTCTACAAAAATAAAAATAAAAATCACTAACTCATAAGAACTCGAGAATTGTTAATTATATGCTTAGGACAAGAAAAGAAAGAAAGAAAAAAACCTCGGTGTATATATTATAATTTGGAAATTTCAAAGTGTAGACCAGTCTAAGGGAGTGTTTGGCTGAGCTTATTTTAGAGAGCTTATAAGCTCCAATAGCTTATAAGATGTTCAAGAGCTTATAAGAGGTAATGTCTCAAGTGCTTATAAGTTGTTAAAGTGTTTGGATAATTGATCTTATAAGCTAGAGAAAGAATCGTGAGTTAGAGAGAGAAAATCATAGTTAGAAAGATAAAATTGATGAGAGGTGAAGTTGATAATGTATGTGTAGGAAATAACGAACTATAATAAGGTTATTTTGATAAATTCATGATTGCTTATAAGTTTATGAAAAAATAAGTTAGGGTTGACCGACTTATTTTTAGGGGAGCTTATAAGCTGTTGGAGTTTATTTTCACATCTTATAAGCTATTAAGGAGCTTATTTTGCCAAACATTTTGGAACAACTTATAAGCTCATAAACAACTTATAAGCTGCTTTAAGGAGTTTATAAGCTCAGCCAAACACCCTCTTAGTTTGTTGACGATAAGTGGTGCTCCACTAATTATTAGAATTGCAACCAGCCCCACCAACAATCGATATTGACACCCTCGGTCCCTCAATTACTCAAATGTATATATCTTTGTGCCTGCCATGATTCAAATATTTCTTTGAGTAACTTTTAATAGTGTTGACTATTGTTTGCCGTTACGCTCCTCTGTCCCGAATCCAATAAAACTATTGATGAATTTAAAATCTTGCTCCCAACTAAATAAGTGATTCTATCGACAAAGCTTCGAGAATAAAAATGATTATTAAGGGAGTATATATTTAAGGAAAGTTGTAGCATTGAATATCAAAATCATTTACCATAACTTAGGTGGAGTATGTAGATACAAGCTGTGTTTATATTTTGGTTGGGAATTAATTGAATCTATCATGTAACAAATGATTGGTTGTTCATGTGCTTCTCACATTTATCTCATTCTTTTAAATGGAACTTCACACACACACACACACACACACACACACACACACACACATATATATATATATATATATATATATATATATATATATATATATATATATATAGGGTTGGTTATAGAATGAACCACCACAGATGATAAATAAGAATTAATATGCACCCTAGATAATGTTAAATCTAATGGTAGAGATTAATTCTTTGGTGTAGTCATGAGATTAACATTTTTGACACGTTTTTGGACAATACTAATGCATCAAGGGTAATTAAGTCATTGCAATATCTAACCACCCATCAAAAACCATCATTACCCATAATTACGCAATCAATTCGTTTGATATTCTCTTACTTCCCAATAATTCGTTTGAAAATCTCTCTCACTCCCTCATTCTTTTTTCTTTTAAATTTTCCAGGATCCCTATAAATGTTGAACAAAAATATACTAATTGTGCACATCAAAATATTTCATTTGTGCATGAATATATCTTTTTTATTCATACACTATAGTAGTTTATGCATATCACGTGCATATTTTAATTTATACATATTTTTTTAAATAAAACATTAAATTGTGTATTTGTGCAAGAAGATTAAATATGTTATATACCATTTAATAATAGCTTATGTACGTTTAGCACAATATAATAAATACTTATAAAAATGTTAAATTGTTTGTTATTATAAAGTGATTATTTTTCAACTTGATTCAACTGTGCATAACTATATTAGTTGATATGCACTGATATGCTTATAAGTGTGGACAAGTTTCATTAAATGATGCACAAGACATTTTTCATATGCATGGATTAGACTTTATGCGTGAACATCTTCGTGTGCAACCATAACATTATCGTGCATGCCAGTAGCTAGATTGTGCACGTTTATCTTTTTTTTTATGCAAAACATTTAATTCTTCATTTTTAATCAATATAAATAAACAAAAATAAAAACTAATTATAATAAAAAAATAGAAGACACCAGAACAAACCTTCCACCACCATTTCTATTTTTCATGAAAAAACGTATGAAGCAGAATGAAAAAGATATTATGAAAACAAAAAAGATACACATAGATTGAATTCCATAATATATGCATATCTAATCCCTTAATTATAGTCACCTTACCCGTTAATCACCATAAAATTACTTAATTAACCCCAATATTAAATAATATCATAATTATGTTGTTACACGAAATTAAATGAGGGCCACAAGATTAGATAAAATCAACACTCTAGATTAGTTCTCATTTCTCAAAATATTTGTGGTTCTCATTTGATCCACTCCCTATATATATATAATAAGATTCAAACAAAAATAATTTTTAACGTGAGAACTAAGAACCACAAAGATTTGTTCTGAACAAAATGAATTCGCAATAAAAGTTAATACATCCGATGAGAAAATTATTGAATCCAAAAATTCAGAATGTTTCACGCAAGTTCGAATCTCATGAGATGTGAATATTCCATTTTTTTGGATTTAGTAAGTTTTTCAGCGTATTCATCAACTTTTATAGCGAATTCGTTATTTTTTTGTTTTCACGATAAAAATATTTCTCACGTTAACCCTCTGTATAGGGGTTGGTGTGATGACCCGACTTCTCAAAGAAGTACAGATCATATGGATCGTCATTGGTATGATAAAGGCAGCGGATATATATAATTAAACCAATACGATCAACCAATCAATTGCGAATAAATGCATAGACTGAAAGGAATAAGCTGTATCGATACCACCTCAAGTCACAGAAGGACTTGCAAAAGGTTCAAGGTTCAAATATAACCCAATCAGGGCGCAATTCAAGGAACGAGGTACGACCTCAAGTTCAATACGATATAAAAGCAGTCATAATCAAAAGATACCAAACAACATTAGAGTTAGGCAGCAAATAAACGTGTGAACATGTATATGACGATACATGCTCAAGGTTCTAGAAATCCTTTCAATTAAAGCAACACACTACTACCACTCTGCACCGCCTCGCACCCATCATCAATCCTTGCTCAACATGCACATCAAAACGAGATACAGGGCTAAGTACAAAAGTACTCAGTGGACTCATTGCCGAAAACATTTTCTTTATAAAAGTTATTGAACTGCCCACAATAGCGCATGAGGATTTTAGTTAAAAGACTCATGCCTATAAAACATTTTATCCTTTTCCAAAAGCGTTCGGCCATACTATTTTATCCATGTTGCTCCATATCTGATCATTCATTCATCCATTCATTTATTCGCGCACTATGGAGGTGGCCACCTACACATAATCGCCGTGACCGGTCGAGGTAGCTAACCTTAACACACAGTCACACGTGTACACAATCCGAGTTAGTCCTCAACTAAGTCGGATCCGATCGTTACCCTTTTTTAACGTTGGTGGACCAACTCATTACCCTTTTTTTAACGTTGGTGGACCAACTCATTCTCATACCACGTTGGATATACCAACCTCAGATAGGATCACAACAAAACATAAACATTTGGCAGTCAATAACAATTTATGTAATAATATTTCATAAAGCTTTTGTAAATCATGCTTTGAGATAGATATGCATATCATTTTTGTTTCAAGAGAGCCCACCTCAAGAATTGTCCTTCTTGAAGTACCTGCAGCGATCCTTTGTCGTTTTCGTCTACGTCCACGCTGGACCTTATCAACGTAAGAAATATAATTTAGTATGTCATTCGCTTCTTTTGAGAAGCATCGCTAATATTCAACGTATTCGATATCCTTTAAGTCGTTGGGTTTTAGGATTTTCGTTATCGATACGACTTAATTAACAATCTATATTTCGTCTATTCGATTAGTCTCGCCATAACGATGGATGACACTTTATCGTTGCATTCTTCTCTTCCATCGATGTTTCTCCACGTCGTTTCGTACAATTTATGAATCCTAAGTTCATAACTAATCTTCGTCGTTGGTTAACGCGTATCAACAATTTCAAGTTTCAATAACTCATTCATTACTATCATTTCCTCGCCGCGTTTCTCACCTCACACGTCCCATATATTCTAACAGAGAAACTCATATTTATACTACACAATCAATAAATATTTCTCGTAATTCAATCGTCATCTAACAAACGTTTTACGAAATTAAAGTTACTTAAAATATTTCTCAAGTATCTACTTGACATAATCAATATCATTAATTAATTAAATCTATAATTTAATTAAGTAAATCCATAATTACAAGTTAAATTATATGGATCAATTTAAAAGTCCACTAACATTTGATTAATCAATCAAATTAATTTAATTCATCTTTGATATCCACTAATTAGGATTTATTTCCAATCATACCTTTGTAACAAATTACATAAGGTCCATCTCATTATATAAGTAAATAACTTAAAAAGAATAATTCTCAAATTATCCTTTAACATAATTAATTAATTATGTTATTCAATTTCTAAAAATTAGACTTTATCCAATCTAATGAATTTAATTAACTCACTCTAAATAATTTATATTTAGATTATTATTTAGTTAATTAAGAATTAATCTCAAAATTTAATTTCTAAAATTAAATCTCATACTTAATTAATAAAGAATTTATTCAATCCTTAATTTAATTTTAATGGATCATAGATGATTAGTTCGTCCATTACCAAATTAAATTCTTAGCCCAATATTTAAAATAAGTCTAAGCCTATTTTAAATTCAATTCAAGAATCCATCCTTTATTTAATTTCAGAGCCCATATTTAAATTATTTTGGTCCAAACTTGGCCCATTATCTCAAGCCCAAGGATATATATATTTTTCAGCCCAATGAATTAAACTAACTAAGCTCATCTCTTATTTCAGCCCATTTAACAATTCATTCAAAGGCCCATATCAATTTAATTTCCAGAGTCCAACTAAATTCTCGGCCCAATGACTTAAAGCCCAAACACAGTTAATATACATGGTCCATCTTCTATTATTATCTTCGGCCCATAATCACGGCCTAACAACAATTAATTTGGATCCATAATATTTAATTCAAAAGCCCATTTGTTTGGCCCAAATAATAAGGCCCAAACAATTAAAATAAAAAAATACAAACCCTAACTTTTCTACCCTATCAGCCGCCCCCCCTCCCTTCCCATTTTGGATCACTCTCTCTCTCGGTCCACACACACACACACAGATGCCGCCGTCGCCGCCTTCGTCTTCGGCCAGCCACATCGTCGTCGGCGAGCCGCGTCGCCGCTGAGACCTCAGCTCTCGCTATCCTTTCGTGACACACACAGAGGCCCTATCTCTCTGTTCTCTCTCTCTTCACTTTGTCGTCGTCGGCTCCCCAGATTCCGGCGACATGTGTCGCC
This sequence comes from Salvia rosmarinus, assembly GCA_036937905.1. Lineage (NCBI taxonomy): Eukaryota > Viridiplantae > Streptophyta > Magnoliopsida > Lamiales > Lamiaceae > Salvia > Salvia rosmarinus. The sequence continues at coordinate 24,075,256 of CM072819.1, read as the reverse complement.
GCCGTCTCCCTCTCGTCTATCTCTCTCTCGGTTCCCTCACGAACCGATGCACATAGATATTGTTCTTGCGACACACACACACACACACACAGATCTGAAATCGAACAAAAAAAAGAAAAAAAATGAAACCCTTCTCGGCGAGATCGCCGTCGTCTCGGACGGAACCCATCGCCGTCGGCGAGATACGCGACTGTCACCGTCGCCACGACCTCCTCTCCCCTCGGCTTTATTCACTCACTCACGCTCATACTCATACGACAGATACACACGCACACGCGCACAACATATCTCTCTCTCAATCTCTTACTCTCGTCTTTGTTTTCAGGTCGCCGCCGTCGCTGGGCTCCGGGGAGGCCCTGTCGGGGCTGCTCGGCGTCGCCGCCGTGTAAAGTTGCCGTGTGCGTAGTCGCCGTGCTCGCCACGATCCGCCAACGCCGCCTCCGCACGCCGCCCACCGTCACGCCCGCCATGGGAAATTGTCCGTAGCCCCCTTCTCCGCCGTCGACATAGTTATTATTCAATTACTAGCCGAGCATAAGTGGTTCAATCCGAATAGTTCTAAGTTCTGGAGTCTTATATCAATATTTATGTTTTCAATCATTCGAAACTAAATAGTATATATGTATATATGCTGTTTTGATCAAAGGATAGAATTTCCTTGAAACAACAAAGGATTACCAGTTGTTAGTGTTGTTGTAGCTAAAGAAGGAAGATGAGAATTTGAGGGAGAGTTTTACCTTGGCTCAAAAATGAGTTCTTACCTTGTTGTGGCTTTCTTCCGTTGGCAGGCTTGGAAATGAGAGGAAAATGAGTGTTGTATAAAAATTTTGAGGTCTGAAAGAAATGTTTAAGTAGGAAAAAAAAATGGAATATTCTGAGGAATAAAAATGATGTGGTTTGATTAGATCATTTATCCCATATAAAAATGTCTAACTCGATTTATGACTGTATTCGTTCTCCGACATTCATTTAAATTTTCTTGTTCGAAAATAAAATCGAAACGTCAACGATTATAAAATTTAATAATCGCTCTAAATTCAACTCTCGATTTAGCTAGAGAAATTAATAATCAAAGTTTTAAATTTCTCGGGGTATTACAGTTGGATCTAGTGAGAACTCATCTTTTTTGAGAACTTGAGAACCATGTATAAGACGTTGAAGATAATGCATAAAAAAGTATAAAGTTGTGCATAACGAAAACTTTCTAAAATTATTGCACAACAAAATAATTTTAGAAAGTTTTCGTTAGCACAACTTTATACCGTCTTGTGCATCATCTTCAACGTCTTATGCATGGTTCGCAGAGTTCGCAAAAAAGATGTAGTTCTCATTTGATCAACTCCCTATATATATATATATACTATTTTATTTATTTTTCTTCTGTAAATACGCTTACATCCATTTGTTTGTTCATTTTCATACATTCCATTAACTCACTATTTACAAAATAAAAAATCGCGATTCCTCATTTGGGGGGATTAATAGTGGAGTGAGCAAGCTCATACATGAATGTTATGGAATTTGAACTCCTTCTCACAAATTTTAAATTAAATAATCACAAAACACTTTACTAGTACAATCTATTTATAATACGATTACATATTCCTAGCCCCTCATTCATCCACAATCCTACGTGGAATTTCAAGAATTTTTTGTTCTTATTTTTCTAAATTCCACAAAATATGCATTGATACATATATCATCTCATAAGATTGTTAATAAATTCCAAAAGTCAAATCCTTTATTAAATTTCCGTTTCAAAATGAGCAATACACAAATCATGTTTCAAAATGAGCAATGCACAAATCATGCATATTCCTTTATAATCAATCAAATAATTAATTAGTATTTATACAAAATGCATGTCATGTGGAAGCAAATCAACAAAGGAATACGTCAATTAGTTCATCTTCATTTATATGAAATGCATGTAAATATAGAAGTAGATAAATTAGATTAAATTAATATAAACTAATATAATTAATTTAAATTATGTTGCAAATTATAAATTGTTTGTAATTATAAATAGAGTGGTAGTATACTTCCAACCTCACTTACTCACACCAAATACTATGGCATAAATTATGTTAAAATGAATTTTACTTAGTTCTATTTTTTTATTTTAATAATCTGAAAAAAATTCCCCACTATTATTTTTTTTCCTGAATATCAAATCGAAAGAAACTTTCAGTATGTCTCCAACATCGTCTTCGATCAAAAATGTTGGTCGTTTCAAATCAGCTTGATGCTACAATTGATTTTTTTGTGTTTGCTTACGAAGTCCTAACATAGTATAATTATCTCAATTGTGACATTTTTAGTAGTTATATTATAGTTTTTGATTGAGTGTTAACATTTTAGATATTGTATGTTACGTTTCTCTATAGCAATTTAATGTAAATTATAACCATGTATTAATTTGTTAAATAATAATAATAATTTTGATATTTTTTATTTAATTTATGAAATGATAGTTGTTGGTCACAATAACTACTAAAAAGCTCCAATGAAGATGAATATTTCACGAGGAATGTACATCTTCATGTTAGGTGTTATCTCAAGAAATATTGGATTATAAATATATGTACATACTATATACCTATACCTATAAGAATATTTAGAATTTATATATACTAGTGTGTAACCCGTCGAGTTTCGACGGTAAACCACTTTACGTTATAATTTATAAGTAGAAATTAAAAATAATAATTCAAAAAATATGTCCAGGAGGATGTTTATCGATTTTTTTACTTACTATATATACAAAAAATCAATAGAAATTAAATTCAACACATATTTAAAAATATAATAATAAAATATTATTCTAAATATAGAAAGTGAAGACTAATTTAAATTAAATTCTTTGGTGTGTAACCTGTCGAAATTCGATGGAGAATTACTTTTTATTATAAATTATAGATACGAATTAACAAAATAAGTCAATATTTTATGTCAAAGTGATAGTATTTGAAAAATTCATTGAAAGAAGTGCTAGATAAGAGATTAAATTATAATAGAAAAATAGTCAAGGATGGTTTTTCTTTTATAAATTTTTTACTTCCTTTATCTGCAAGAAACCAATAGAAATTGGGACTACATATGTTTGTAAAAAGTTAATTATAAAAGATTCTCCAAAATATAGAAATTGAGACCAATTCAAATAATATATTTCTGTAAAATATGAAAAATATAATTGTGCAATTACCTCACAATTCGTCAAAAATTTCAAAGTAAACTAAGTTAGTTGTTGTATCGAGTTTTAACCATCTCATCACATAGAGAAATTCTAAGACCTCTTTTGCAAGTGACCCATGAGATTGCAACATACAATTGACTATGACTGAATACATATTTTAGTAGGCATAGTTCTACATTAGAAAGAGATTGTCCATATCCCTTGTTTATGATAATAGCAAAATAAGCAGTCTTTATATCAAATCGATGCATCTAAACTATAAGTTTTCTTTGAGTTTTGATGGGAAATTAATTTATCTTTATAATTTATAAATAGAAATATAAAGATAACTTCATACTTGGCAATGATTCAGCTAGGATGAGTTGTTGATTGAGGCAGAGCATGATGATGAAGTGGAACAATGCGGTCAGGGTTCAACTACTCAGAGTTATTTATCGCGGCAGAGTACGGTGATGACCCACAATGATAAGGTTAAAGTCCAACCACCTAAACTAATCTACAATTTATATACCCGTTCACGTCCTAAACTCCAAAAAGTGAATTCACTAATTATTTTCATCTCAAATCTTTATTGTAATACCCATTAATTACCCGAACCTCTCCAATTTTATAAATATAAGTTGTTCAAATAATATTTTAATCATCTTAAATAATAATGATAATAAAATATTAATGATAAATAGATTGATAACAAAAAGAGTAAAAGTTAAAAAAAAATCATGTAGGGATGTCTATTAATATTGGAACCCTTTAAAGTTTTTATATGCCCTTACCTGTCTCAAATCTATTTAAATAATTTTACTATATGTACATGTTCCAAACACATATGGTAATATATATCAGTTTCAAATAAGCATAAAAACAAAATATATGTTTCAAAAAATAAAATATGCATCTTAATATACATTTTGAGTTAATTTACGGTAAACATACAAAACTATAAAGAAATCAAGTACAATATATATATTTCACTACATGATTATATGTTGAATACATTATTTCTAATCGAGATAGGATCGATTTATGGCCCCAAAAAATTCCTTTTTTCTATCCAACAGTCGTAACATTCTATCTCACTAAATAATCTATTTTTATTTCTTTTGATTTTAAATTAAGAAATTAGCTTGATTGGCAAACCTCGAACAAAATGCATGAATATTCCTTAAATAATAAATGCATAAAACACGCAGTTCAAATTACATTTTTATAAAAAAATATATTACTTTGAGATTTTTGAAGTCTCACAATTCTATATTTAAACCAATTAAGTCAATAATTCAGAGTGAACCTAAAAAGTGGTATATTGTAACTAAGATAATACCAAACCCTCGTGAGATCAATAGCTAATAGCCTACGTATACTTGGGTAAGAATTTGGTGGTCTGTCTCTATATACAACTATATAATTATCAACAATAAACTTATACATACAACTAATGCTCAAACTAATAATAAGCTAATAAAACTTAATATTATAACCATGCATGCCACAAAAATATAGCAACACAAATGTTTCTATCGGCGATGCACTAAATTATTAACTTAAAAATCAATCTTAGGCACACAAAACGTCGTTACTCAAAAGTAAATATATAAGTGCTCTCGCTTTAAGCTATAACAATTATTCCTAAAGTTGTAGTTCTTTTTTTCACTATATAATGTCACTATTAAACTCCATCAACCATAATTTCTCAATGGATCAACATAACTTATGGAAATATGAAACGGGAATGAAAATGAGTTCACCTCATGCTTAATATATTTAGAAACCGGATAGCTTCGTTATATACAAATGAAATGCTTACATTCTTTTTTAATTATATAATTTACAATAGAAAGTTAGTAAAACAAATGACACTCTCTCATTCAAAGCTTACATTTAATACTTATATTTTAAATATATATAATTTACTGGCAAGCTTAAAATATTAAGCTGAGTCCATGCACAAAACCTTGATCTTTATCTATGTATATGAGGGATGTTTTAGTGAACTATCAATTGAAGAATCATTAGACATTATATCCAATCATCGATTTGTATTCGTGTCAAAAGATTAGAAATCTATCAATGAATTAAGAAGCGTCCATGACCAATCAATCAATATGTTTTGATGGAATATGAAAATAAATTTTAATAACAAAGAAACGGATAGAGATTGCAGAATAGATAATTCTCTAAGGAAATAAAAGCAAGCACAATAGAAGAAGAATTGTTAAGAGTTTTCGCTATAATTGCTCACAATCGTCTATAAATCACATGTTTGAAGGAGTCGTGTTTGATTTTTAGAAGAGCTCGATGATGATGAATTCCTTGGGGATTAATCATGGCAGCCGTTTATCTAAAGAGATCGGAGAATATAATTTTTCTAAAGAGACTGCTTCTGTATGGTTCAGATGTAAAATTAATAGATATGAGGTTGAGGAAAGAGGAGACGGGGGGCGGGACTGAATTATGTACTGAATATTCGTAGTTAAACGATGATTATTGAAATTATAAAGGAATTATGCGATGATTAAGGAGGATTATTGTGGACGGATTGTGATTGACGATAGACTGACGATAGGAAGATAATATTGGATTTATAAAAGGGAATAAGATAATTAAAGGCTAATCAGTGATTGATGATAGAGAGATAATTATTAGATTTGAAAATGATAGGAGATAAATAAAAATTGAATTTAGAAAAAAGAAAACAAAAAAATGTAGAGATGCCACATAGGATAGAGAATTGTTATGGTACCAGGAATATGTAATGGATTATAGAATTAATTATAGAATTAATTAATTAATATATATATATCTCTCTTACAATTCAATATTATTGGATGTAATTATTATTCAAGTAATTATAATCACAAAGATTAAGTTGAATGCAATTAGTTTTATGGTTTATACAAGACAATTAATATATATATATATATATATATATATATATATATATATATATATATATAGTTAATATTTGTATTATCATTAATTATTTTAACGACAGTAAATTGGTTTCGTTGTAAATTTGACGTTGTATCTAAAACTTGATTTAATTTTGCCAAATTAATAGTTTTTTATATAACTATTAATTAGGAAAAATATTTTATATCTATGTATGACATTTTTAATTTGACTAATTAGCGGGAATTACTATATGGAGGAAGTGGTACGGAAACGAATGGTAAAATTATTTTTAATCGAGTTTGAGACATGTACATGTATATAAATTCTAAATAAACTTAGTAGACTTTATAGTTTCAAATTTATACTTCGATTTTAATTTCTATTTTTTTGTTATATATACTAATTATTAATGTTTACTTTATAATATCAGTTTTTAATAAGATATATAATTATTGTAACAATTTATATTTACATATCATCAATAAAAAATTAAAATAAGAGGATCGAGACATCATCAATTGAAAATGTAAATAAAATAAAACTTGTATCATCTCTACCAAAAATTCACATTTAATTGATGGAGTGACTGAGATTGATATCATTCGAATTGAACCATCAATTTAATTTAATCAAATAAATATTTCTTCACCTTAATTTAGACAAATTAATAGTTTCTTTAACTTAATTTAGCCAAATTAATAGTTATTATCTACAACTATTTAATAAAAAAACTTTAATCTGGGTTCGAATGTTAACAGATGTTCTTATGTGGAGTTTGCTCAATTTTAATCTTTGTTATTTATAATATTTATTATTAATGTTTGCAATTCTAATAATTAACGGGTGTTACTATATGGGACTGGATGAGAACAAATAAAAAAATTTAATTGAATTTGGGGCATGTATGAGTATATAAATTTCAAAGGGATCTTAATATTGCTTGACATGTCTATGTGAAATTTTCTTGATTTTTTAATCTTTTGTCATTTATATTATTATTTTTAATATTTACTCTATAATATTCAGGTCTATATTGAGACAGATAATCAATTATATAACAATTTACATTTATAAATATAAAAGTGTTTGTATATTTAGCGAGTATTATTATTATAAGGGTTGGGATGAGAAATGGTAGTAAAATAACTATTAAATTGAGTTTGTGAGATATATGTGTACATAAAATCTAAACGAGTTCGACCATTAATCTACATACCTATGCGAAATTTTCTCTAACTTTTAATCTTTCGTTACTTGTACTATTTATTATTAATGTTTACATTTTAACGTTCTATTTTTATTGGGATACATAATCAATGACTGTAGCAAATTTTATTTATCAATTCAAATGGATTTGAATAATTAGCGAGAATTACTACACGAGTTTGGGATAAGAATGGGTAGGAAAATAATTTTTTAATGGGATTTTGAACATGTACAAGTATATAGATCCTAGAGGTTATGATGCCTAAATGACTTTTTTTTTTAATCTTTTGATAGTTTTACTATTTATTATTAATGTTTACTTTGTAGTATTTGATTTTTTATTTAAAAGTATCAAACATTGTTGTACCAACTTATATTTATAGATTTAGAGGGTTCAGATAATTAACATGTATTAATGTATGAATTATTGACGAGAATGAGTAATAAATCACTTTTTAATCGATATTAGGATGAGTACGACGGTTCTGATAGTTGAATCTTAACCTTATTGTTTCGATTCATACTCAGATGGTTGAACCATAGCCAAATATTAAGTTATTTTTTGAATTTCTACTTATAAATTATAACGTAAACTGATTCTATATCGAATACAATTGATATATCAAATTCATATGTATAATGATCGTTTTTTTTTTCTAAGACCATTAACAAGATACATGACTAGACGCTCTTGAACATAAGACTATAATTACCAAAAATCTATGTCCAATCATGAATAACTTTTTAAAATTATAACTTATAAATTATTTGGTCAAGGATACTTTGGGTGATTAAACTTTAGTCAAATATGAAGTTATTTTTTAAATATTTACTTTAAAGTTATAAGTAAAGTGATTCCATATCATATATCATATTTAAACGTATTGTATTGCTATAAGAAGTGTTTCATTTATATAACTATATATAACGTAAAATGATTTCCCGTCGAAACTCGACGGGTTATACACTAAGGATGTCAACGAGCGGTCTTTATCCGGACCGATCCGGAACCGTTCAAAGCCCATTAAATTTTAAAGTAATGGTTCCTGTTCTGGTTCTAGAACCGCTTGGACCCGGACCAGTTCAGCCCGACCCATTTTGTCCGGTTCCGATCCGGCCCGTTTTTTTTTTTTTTTTTTAAAAAAATTTGAGCATTACATATCCACTTTTTTTGTAAGAGCATTTTACATTTGAGTGTAATTACGAAATATTAATTAATTTACAAACACATCTTGTGACTGCATATTACATCATGAACTTCATACCGTGCCCTTTACAATATTGTATATTGATAAAATTGTAATATTATTACTATATAAATAGTCCGAATCAATTGATTAAATATTATGAGATAAGAAAGAATATATGCCGTTTCTTTTTTTTAAAAAACAATAGAATGTCCAAAATATTGAGTTGCTTCGATATCAATTCTCTATTCATGTGTCATGTAATTTCATATTATTAGTACATCCATATTTAGATATTTGTAATATCACTCAATATACTTCGTATGATATTATTTAAAATAGGGTAATTGTATTTCTAAAATTATATTTTATTACTTTTTAAAGTTATAATTAGTTGAAATACTTGTTATACTAGAAAGCTTTCGCGCAGATCGATTGCATGTGATTGTGTTTGATAAAATCCTCACAATTTTCCCACTACTACGATGGAAATTGTAAATAAAATGAAATAAAAAGAGAGAACTGTCATATAAATGTATAACAATTACAAATTTAATTCTTAATCCAGTGGACTAGAGAATTTAATTAAGGTAGCCGATAGTTTAGGCAGAGGTCTAGATGATTTGTGGCATGCGGAAATCAATGTCATTTGGCCGGCAACATTAGAAAAATACTTTGAAAAGATTTTTCTTATGGGCCGACGAAATAAGATACGATATAAGGACAAAAATACGTTAATTTTTCAAAAATCAAAATAAGACTATGTTCAAAATACGTTTATATTTATTTATAATATATTTTATATTTTAGTCCAATAAAGATTTTTCCTTTGTTGAAATTTGAAATATGAAATTGAAAATTTTGGGGATTTGGGTGTAGCGGCCCAACGGGTAACCAGTTAGCAATGGATAATACCCGATCCGAAACCATAACTTGATGGTCCGGATCCGGATCCAGTGTTTACTGGGCCGGTTCCAGAACCAGAACCAATACTAATTTATTGGTTCTGGTCCAGAGTATTGATTGTGGTCCGGATAAAGCCCGCCCGTTGACATCCCTACTATACACTAGTTTATTTATATTCTATCACATGTATTTTTCGAACTACTTCCCATGAAGCAAGTTTCACCTATATATGACCCGCTAAAGAGTAACAACAGCCAGAGGATTTCTCCTTCCCTTGAAAAATAAATTAATTGGATCTTTTCAAAAAACAATGGTACATGATTTTACATTTACATACTAAATTTTGTCTTAAGTTAGAAGGGTTGATTATCTCAATCACAAAATTTTAGTATTTTTTTTCAACTACAACACTTGCTTTCGATTTTTGGAAATTAAAAAGATTGATCAAATTTTCAATACAAGTGGAAGGTGTGATAGCAAAATCATGCTGGTTCAGGTTCAAAAATGCTGGATTAGTTTTATGCAGTAAAATCATCAATGTTTTTGTTGTAAAAATTTAAGAATTAATGTTTTAATTGCTACAGCTAAATCTACTAACGTCTTGACAAGACAATTAACCCTAATTAAAACGAAAAATGTATATACTTTATTAAAGTTTAATCCAAAAATATCTATTAAATTATGAGTTATTGCCTCGATCAACTATTCCGATGTAATATAAATTTATTCACGAGCATTTTCGCTAAGGACTGGTAGATTCCACTTTGGGGATCTATTTAAAATTAAATATATGTTAGTTTTAGGTATATTTCAATATTGTATACCCGTATTTATATACGCTTATATAGTATCAAAGCATTAAAAAACTGGAGTTACTTTCCCACATGCGTCACACAATGCTATAAATTAAATGGTTATTGGTGTATAAATACCAATTTTGGGCCAATTTCGATTTTTCTCATGTATTTTAAAAATTATTACAAAATACACAAACTTAACTATTTTAGTGATTTTACTATGATTTCAAATTCAAACTAAATTAAATATGACTTGTCATCTCAAAAATTTATCGTAGATAAAACAATCAATAATATATACGACATTATATAGAGAGATGACATCGATTGTTTTGATCCCAACGAGAATCAGGTGATGAAACTAATGAGAATACATGATTTTTAATAAGGGTTGACGCGATAAACACAAGAAATCAAGAAATCTATTTATTTTGATTGACTGACAATATTTTATATCATTTCTCTACAATATTATTTATATCATCGACTGTTTATCTATAATAAATTTTCGAGACACATAGTCAAATTTAATTTGGGTTAAATTTGAAATCGTGATAAAATCATTAAAATGATTAAATTTATATGATTTGTGATAATTTTTAAAGTTCATGGGAAAAATCAAAATGAGCCTAAAATTAGTATATTTATACGTCAATAAGCCCAAATTAAATGGACTCAACATAAGTCTGACTTCCCGAGCACTAATTGGGCCATTGGACCAGAAAAGCTCTAATTAGCTATCAGCCCACCTCAAAACAACGAAAAAATTTGCATTATTTTTCACCTGGTGACTTTATATTTTTTCGATTATATCTTCTAACATTAGCATTTGTTAATAAAAAACAAAATCCCACATAGAATCACAGGAATTCGTCAACAATTGAGCTTTATAACTAGTGTGCTTGTATTGGTGGTTGAATTTCATATAATTGAACACATTCTTTTCGCACAAAAGGTCTATGAAAATTTGTAGCAAGAAGTTAATTAGGTGGAAAAACAATTTATGCGGCAGCTTTTGGGTAATTTTGATTTTTGAATGACAAAAGGAGATGTTTCAAAACAATTATGACAAAGGAGAAAAGAAAGAGGAGCCTATGTAAAATAAATTCATAAAGTTCAAGTGAATAATTATAATTAGCTCGAACTGTACATATATGAATAGTATAAGCAATTAGAATGATTAGGAGTGCATAGTTTACTGTTTCAACTAAACAAATTTAGGGTTTGAAATTTTAGTTTTTGTGTCATGTGTGTGTGTTGGATGATCCAATTTGATTTCCAAATCCAGTTAGTCGAATTGAGAAGAACTCAAAATCAGAATTCTTATAAACCTATCGCGTTCCAAAAAAAAAAACCGGTTGCACATAAACACATTTTTCACTCGAAACAATAATTGCATGCATCGTTTCTAGGTTTCTACTTTTATTTTTAAATTCATTTGGACCCGGTTTAATTTGCTTAATTTCCTAACTTCAAAGATGTTAGCCGCTCTTCTACAAAAACCTAGATTTTGGTCGTTGAAACCATCTCTGTAATAACGTGGACTCTCCCACACTGATACTCTCGCAACAATGGCGGCTTCGCACCTCCTCACGCAGACCCCAACACTTCCGCGCACGAAACACGTCAAGCTCCCTTCGAGCCCCTTAGCCACAACCCTCATCTCCCCCTTCAAATTCAAGCCCATTTCAGCATCTCTTCGAGTCCGCCCTCCGAGGGCAGTCCTCTCGACACCGGAGCCCAAAACCCAGAAATTGGAGCACTGTTTCAGGAAATCGGACGATGGATTCTTGTATTGCGAGGGGGTCAAGGTCGAACAAGTTATGCAGATCTCCGAGAAAAGGCCATTCTACTTGTACAGCAAGCCTCAGATCAAGCGGAATGTTGAGGCCTACAAGGAAGCGTTGGAGGGGTTGAATTCGATTATCGGCTACGCGATTAAGGCCAATAATAATCTGAAAATATTAGAGCTTTTGCAGAGTTTGGGATGTGGGGCTGTTTTGGTTAGTGGAAATGAGCTTAAGTTGGCTCTCCAAGCTGGTTTTGATCCTACAAGGTATATTAAATGTGAATTTTCATCGTTGTTCCCTCATTTTCTTATCGGTTTTCTATTTATCGATTCTTGAATTCAATTTAAAGAAAATGAACTCGAGTTGTGAATCCGCTGGGGTGCATTTTAATATTTAATTTTATCAGGGTTTAGGGTTTAGGGTTCAGTTCGTTCCTTTTCTTTTGGTGCTTTGAATTTGCCCCTTTTTACAATAGAATGAAATAACTTCAGCCAATCACCTCTGCATACTAAACACACATTTCTGTTCCTAAAAGTAGCATTCTGTTTTTCTACCTAAAGAATAAGATCAGAAGGTGAATTTGCTTGCGCTCGACATATGGCATCGTTTAGTTCCTCGTTCTGCCTAACTTTACAATATACATTTGTGGGGCAGGTGTGTATTTAATGGAAATGGAAAGATCTTGGAGGATCTAGTCTTGGCCGCTCAAGCAGGTATTTTCGTCAACATTGACAGTGAGTTTGATTTGGAGAATATTGTGGCCGCTGCAAGAATTTCCGGGAAGAAGGTTAATGTGCTCCTTCGCATCAATCCGGATGTTGATCCTCAGGTATTCAGATGCTTGTATCTTGGATTAATATTTAATACGAACATAACATTGCAAGTATTGCTTGAAATCTTGATATGATCATTACAGTTATTGCTTACTTATAGGAGTTATTTTCATCCTGTATAAATAAGAATATGTAAAAAGAGCAATGGAATGATAATTGAATTTAGTCCAGTGATGTTTCTCGATATTATAAGATGTGAGATGTGATTTTGGTTGCGTCTGTGTGAATTATCTGCCTGGTCGTGTAATTCTAGCTTACTTAATCCTTTGTTTTGACGCATTACTTACATTAAGCTTTCTTTTCCCTCTTTGTTATTTTTCTTGTAAAAGTTAACAAAAGTTGTAGCTTGTGCTGTTATATATTAAGTTGTAGATTAACATATGTTGCTGTGACGTGTAGGTCCATCCTTATGTTGCCACTGGAAATAAGAACTCTAAGTTTGGTATCAGAAACGAGAAATTGCAGTGGTTTTTAGATGCAGTGAAGTCACACCCCAAAGAACTGAAACTTGTTGGGGCCCACTGTCACCTTGGTTCTACTATTACTAAGGTACCTTAGCATCTTTGAGAAATCAATCACTATCTTTAGTTTTCTATAACTTTTGTGGCCCTTGAGATCTCCTGATTTTGATGTAATGCTATCAAGAATCTGACATGACATCTATGATCTATCTAAAGTTATTTTCTCCTTGGATCTCTGTTTTGTTTATATTAGTATGTTGTAATTAGTGATTTGACTGATTCTTCAGGTAGACATTTTTAGAGATGCTGCAGTTTTGATGGTGAACTACATAGATGAGATCCGATCCCAAGGTTTTGAAATAGATTTCTTGAATATTGGAGGTGGGCTGGGGATAGACTATTATCATACTGGAGCTGTCCTTCCAACTCCAAGAGACCTAATCGACACTGTAAGTAACGGTAACTGGCTAACTGCCATCATCAACATTCAAATTCCTAGAAATTGCATCTCTCATTCTGCTCATATTAGACAGTATTTCCTTAGTTACTAAATTTGCGTTTGATGATCGTCTGTTTTCGATTGTGAGACCCTTACGTTTTCAATATATTTGATAGATGATCCTTTTCAATTTGATTGTGTATATGCCATTTTCGTATTTCTTGTTTACCTGTATACGAACTCTAAAATGCAAACAGAGCCGGGCCTTTTACTTTAAGTAATATGTAAAATTACTTGTTTTACAGGTACGAGAATTGGTTGTTTCAAGAAATCTCAATCTCATAATTGAACCTGGAAGGTCGCTCATTGCTAACACTTGCTGCTTTGTCAATCGTGTCACTGGAGTGAAAACTAACGGGACAAAGAATTTCGTTGTGATTGATGGGAGCATGGCAGAGCTTATTCGCCCTAGTTTGTATGGAGCTTATCAGGTGAATTTTAATGCTTTTATTCTAAGAAACATATGTTTTCACAAATGTATTCTCGTTACATTTTCTCTATTATTATACTACTTTTCATTATTGATTTACTAATTTATTCTTATAGCCAACCTACTTAATTTTTGCTATTTTGAACTTCTTTGTTCTCCGAACAAGTAACTCACGGCTTCACATTTCGTTGCAGCACATAGAGCTGGTTTCACCTTCACCCCAAATGCTGAGATCTCGACATTTGATGTAGTCGGCCCCGTTTGTGAATCTGCTGATTTCTTGGGAAAGGATAGGGAACTACCCACGCCAGCTAAGGTAGAGTGTTAAGTTATCTTTCTATAGACTATACGTAACATGGCTGTACCAATCACATCTCGTCTCACTCAGATTGATTCTTGGCTTGTAGGGTGCTGGATTGGTGGTTCATGATGCAGGTGCTTACTGCATGAGCATGGCTTCCACATACAATCTCAAGATGCGACCACCAGAATATTGGGTTCGTATTTCACTTACACTCAGTTCTAAACTCAGTGGTCTCTATACTAGAAAAATTATACTGGTCTTCTATAGTATGAATAGCAACCCTCTCGTCATATTCCAGAACGATCACATGAGCTAATTAGCGTAGCAACACAAATTTAAGGCACAGTACATTCGCCCTAATTAAACATAATTGTGATTAATGAACTGTAATTTAGAGATTAATAAACCCTTATTGGGTATCGATGAACCCTAATTTAAGTTTAATTTGGATGGATGCACAACACATCTAAATGCACACAAGTTTTTGCCCACAATTTTTTACTGGATCCAGTATTCGAGTCCATATTCATGAACCAGGCACTGAAACTGGCTCGGTTTTTAGGTTGAAGAGGATGGATCAGTGTCCAAAATCCGGCATGGGGAGACGTTCGAAGATCATTTGAGATTTTTTGAGGGCCTTTAGAGTTGGTGGTGTCCATTATTTGAGCATTGAGTAGGTAAGTGTATTGGACGTGATCAAATTTGTCGTTTGTATCTCACTCTTTGTATCTTAGAATCTTTTGTTGGCTGAATAAAAATTCGACTTGTGTTTTCCAAATCCTTCTTAAATCTCCGTATACTTCCATATCCATTTCCCAGTCAAATGTTTCATCTCTTTAAGCAAGCATGAGCATCTCGTTATTCTTACAAACACTCTTTGATACGATGAATACGTGGTTTTCTCATGGTACATTCTTTTGATCTGTTTTGATTCCTCAACAACGTGTTTGATCATTTGACTGGGGCACTAGAAAGATTAAAAAAAAAAGTAGGTTGTAAAGTGGTAGAGAATTGGGCGATGTTTTTGTTGCTGCTGTTATTTTCATTTAATCTTTTTGAAATATTGTTGGTATTAGAAATTATGGACCAGTGAATGAGGATAATACAGTCATACTGAGATTTCTGGGTCAATATTCTATTTTTTTTTTCTGCACTTTTCTTGTAGCATTGAAGAACTGCTGCAGATATATATCGTGAACATTTGGTTGGCTTTCTGCCTTTCCGAAAATAATTGTTTTTAAAAAAAAATACTTGTCAAACAATTTTAGATCTTAAAACTTCATATTTCCGGGTTCGTCTTGTTTCTCAGTATATACATTATTATTTACATTATATTTCATTTGCAGACATATATATATATATATATATATATATATATCATTATATGTATGTGTTATTTAAGATTAAAGTTGGATATATAAAGATTAAAAGTATGGTATTAAAGCATATATGCGGTGACAACATCAATGTGTTTTCATATTGAAGATAATTTCTTATTCGAGGAATTATTCCTATTTCTTGCGTCTTATTTTAAGATGAGCTTGGCAATTCGACTTCGGGAAGCATAATTAGCGCATGAAACATTGGGTGTTATTCTCGATATTCCACCTTTTATTTATTTATTTATTTATTTTTCATCTTTACAGAATCAACGCCGATTCTTTAGTAAATGATTTTGTTAAATCTGTCAAAAATATCAAGAAACTATTTCTATGCAGGGGCGGATCCAGAAGTTGATGATGGGGTGGGATGAAAAATAAGTACTAAAATATCATAAATGTTAAAATATTTCTATGTTCTATGTTTTCATAAGTTATCTTGCGAAATTTTAATACTCAAAATCCATCAATAATTGAGTTTATATCTATATTTTTAATAAAATTTCTTTCAATATAAACACTTCTTTAGATAAACTTTAGGAATCCATCCGTCAAACCACCGCAAAACTTAGTCATGATTGAACTTGAATTTTGACAACTGAATGGGCAGAGAGCAACATCAAGAAACATTTGAGCATATCTGTGGCGAGGAAGAATATGACACATTTGTTTAGCTAATTTTCTCGACTTGTATGAACATTCGAGGATGCAGATAAATAGAGTATTCTAAAAGCACCAATATATGTCGCTCAAAACAGTAGGCATGCAACAATAAGGAGACACAAAATTTTAACGGGGAAAACCTCTCAAAACGAAAGAGATGAGAAAACCACGGGACTACTAGAGCCTCTTAAATCCACTATCATCAACAATTGAGCAGTACACAATCTTCTCTAGATTATACTAGAGGCATACAAAACATCATACACTCGGAAATAAGCACATCAAGATGTATGGAATAAATATCTAGCAAAGATCAAGAAAAATAACATCAGAAATTATCTTCTGTTCAGATCGACGAAACCCGACCTCCGGACTTCAAAATCCGATCTCCACAATCAAAAACGTTGGGCGATCCCGTGGAGCTTCTTTCCAAAATCACGCTTATCTAACAGCTCAATCTCCGGAAATGGAAGTTTTCCAAGTCACACATTGAAAATCCGAGAGGAGAAAAAAGGCTACAATTTTTCTGCTTTTACCGCCCAATTTCTCCTTCAAAATGATGGTGACCTTTTCACTCTTATAACCTTTTCATGGGCCCTTGTGCTTTTCTTATAGGTCAAAAATATAAGAAAATCCAATAATAAAAACTCTGTTTTAATTTTTTAATTATTTTAGATTGTGTTAATTTTAAATTAGGTTTAATATAATACATAGACATAAGAAAAAATTTGAGGGTTGCACTGGGCTGGAGCCCGGTGCAGCCCTTAAGTGGATCCGCCCATGTTTCTATGGCAACACTCTTTAAGTTCTCTAACGTGAGATCGTTAAAATTTCAAGATTACGATCAGAAGAGTTAAGATCTACTTGGTGCAAATAAAATGTTCTGCTTGAAAAAGTATTGGATGGTATAGTTTATATTATTATATATACTCACACTTGAGTGAGTTGCAAATATGAAAGTGTTGAGACAAAAAAGCTCATGCCTCTAATCCCATTTTGGTTTAAATCAAGTAATTAGGATTAGTTTACCATCACCTTCAATACATAGATCAAGGATCTTAACTGATAACCCGTCATAATGTTAATATCTACCGACCGATTCGATACAACACTTAAAAGATTAAAAAGTATCGTTAATACTTGAGATACTTTTATATTGTAATGAACAACGTGAAACATGAAATACACATTCCCCTTCACGAAAAAGGAGATGAACTTGTGATCTAAAGCCACATATATACACATGTGATGTATTTTTATGGTGATTAACCTATTTTCACCAATCCATTGTTTGAACTATAAATTATTGGAAAGGGGCAAAAAAAAAAAAGCCCTTCAAAAAGATGCTAATGCACGAAAAAGGTCAAGATAAGATCGATTCACTCTTCTTCCCTCAGAAACCTCTGCTGCCGCGCGATGAACGCCTCCACCGTTCGCCGGAACTCCTCGCTACTCATCTCCGCCGCCGCCGCCTTCCGCCGGCTCCGGCAGTCCTCCGTCACGTTCCGCCTCAGCTGACGGCGGCGCTCGCTCCCATGCATCACCACTGATCTCTCCAACTGCTCGGAGCTGCTTCTACACATCTTCCTGCCTTGATCGTAACAAACGCCGTAGACTTTGTAATCATCGAAACCCTTTTCTCCTCATTCCTTCGGCATTTCTCCACATACTCGTCGTAGAAATCGGCGATTCCTTCGCCGTCCTTGGCCGAGAATAGCCCCGATTTGAAAAATAAAACGAGGACGATCGCGTTTCCGACGAGGAAAACGAATCGGGGGCTGATCAGAGCGACGGAGATTCCCCGGAAATATTCCCCAGACAGCTTCAGCGGCAGCGCCGTCGAAAACCTCGAGGCGACGATCGCGACGACGAGAAGCTCCACCACGCGAAACAAAGTAGTTATTAGCTCAACCCGGCGATACCTTGAAATCGCGTTTGTTTTCTCCATCCTTATGTTGTCGAACTTGATTGAATCCATTTCTTTACAATTTGTACTTGATTTTTCCCTTATTTATCTTCTCTTTTCACTGGAGAGAGAGAGAGAGAGATCTATTTGAACGTAAAGGTGAGACGAATTTGATGTTTTTTTCTTTAATTAGTTTTGTTTTTTGTTGTGAGATTTGGAGTACTGGGAAAATGGTTGGGGTGAGTGATGGTATTTATAGGAAGAGGAACATGTGTGTAGAATCTGCTTGCTTTTCTTTTGCATTTACTTTAATCAGTTAGTAGTGGTTTTGATTTATTTTTCCTCCTTTTACTTTTTTTTGAAGTGTACGTGGTGGGTCTTTCTCTTATTTCCTCTAGTGCTTCGTGGTGCTTGATTGTGATAAATGTTATATATATATATATATATATATATATATATATATATATATATATATATATATATATATATATATATATATTTTTTGGATTCAATAACTTTCCAATGGAAAACTTTCACCTGAGTTTCAAATAAAAGACATTTTTAACATAAAAATGAGAATCATAAGAATTCATTATAAATCATGAATTCATTTGATGCAAAATTTCGGAACACTAAAAAATTCAAAATTTTATGTCATAAGGAATTCATTTGATGCAAAATTGAACACTAAAAAATTCAATTTCTTCAGAGAAAAATTCTATTTGTTTTAATGAAGTAACTTTTTCGATGGATGTATCAATTTTCACAACGAATGCATTAAAAATTTGATTCTACATTCTCATATTAAAAATAATTTTATGTTATCCCCTATATATATACGTTTCTACACTTTATATCATACTCCAACCTGATAAATTATGTGTACATACAAATGCTTATATATTTTATGTCATGGTGGATAAACTCGAATCTATAAAATTTTCCAAATGTATATATTATTCCTTGAAAAGATTATACTATGGCTTAATTTAGACGAAGGGTGGTCTCTTGTGCGGGTTGTGCGCATACTGAGACCACTCTAATTAATTTTTAATTAATTAATTTAATAAACCTTAATTGTAAACTAATAAATTATAATTGTGAATTAATAAATAATAATTTAAATTAATAAATCCTAATGGTGAATTAGTAAATCTTAATTTTGAATTAATAAAGCTTAATTGAAATAAATAAATCATAATTATGAACTAATAAACCTTAATTATGAATTAAATCCTAATTTTAAATAATAAATTTTAATTTTGAATTAATAAAAACTAATTATAACTTAATAAACTTTAATTATGAAGTAATAAACCATAATCATGAATTAATAAATTCTAATTTTAAATTAATATATTATAATAAAAATAAAAAATATAATTATAAATTAATCAAATCTAATAATCCTTACTCAATACAATTAATATATAATACTCCATCCATCCCATTTAAAGTGTCTCATTTCTTTTGAACACGAGTATTTAGGAGAAAAATACTATAAAGTAATTAAAGTGTTAAAAAATGAGTAGAGTACTTTTTTAAATGGATAATTATTTTTAAAATAGAATAAAATATTTATAATGTTGTAAACAAAAAAAAATGTGATATTTTAAATGAAAATATATAATTAATACGTTATATCCTTGGATGAACGCACTGCGTTGATCCAATTTTTTGTCTTTAGACAACTGGAAACCGTACAATGATGAGTCCCAATTTTCAGATAAAATCTAAAACGCCCACTTGGCAATGCGCCATGCCCACGACAATAATATATGATTTCAAGGCTTCGTAAACTCAATTAGAATTATTTCCATTTTTTATGATAACAGCGTTTTTCTATATCAGAAAAACTGAATTATTTTTGTTTAAATCGCATTATGTTTTCATTGTCATAGCAACTGCAGCAAAATTCAAATGTGAAATTAAATAACTTCAATAAATTATTTTTATATATTAAATTTTATGATTATTTTTAGAAAAAGGATTTTTAGTGCGTACATAATGTAGTTCAGCTAATATACTCATAAAAAGAAATTCGTTGTAGATTATAGAAGCTTCCAATACAGTGATCAAGAGATCACTGATAGAGCAATTGATCGCGATAGATATAATGTTAACTTTTAAGTTCTAATTATGATAGTATAATATGTATAAGTGGGTGATCAAGATATCAGATAATTTGCCACGTTTAGGACTGAAGTCCTAAATCAAAATTTTAAATTAAGATTTGCATTCCGAAAGTAGACTTTTACTTTAGTTTAAAGTAAAGCCAAGATAAAAATATGACCAGACCAGTGATGTTGAGTTGAGTTAAAGATGTCCTAACCTCAGATTAATTAGATTGTAATTGTTTTGCCATTTCATCAGATTAATTAAATAATATATTTGTTCGAATCCATATGCACCAAATGAAATTTTGCCAATGTTATTTTGTAACCTCAATTTTAATCGGCCACAAAAATTGAACATGGATTACTAATGTTGGTTTCGAGTCTTCTAGGAATGACGAGCGATTCACCTAAAATAGTATAATTCGTAATAAGTCAATGAAAATATATACTTTCAGTTTCGAAAGATATAAAATACTCACTTCTTTTAAAACATACTATAAAAACTGTTCCTTTTATGATGAATGGACAAATTTATCCTTTAAGTCAAATTTTAATAAAAATAATTAAAATAGTATAATTCGTAATAAGGCACACACACCAGCTGCAAATTAAAAGATTTACTATTGTGTGTGTTGGCCTAGTGATAGAGTGGTTAAATTAACCTTTAAAATTCATTTACTACCAAAAAAAAGATTTACTATTTCCAAAAATGATTAACTTGTGATTCTTGTAATGCGGTTTCTTATTGGGATTACGTTTGCACGAATGAATATGTTTATGAATGCCCGAAAACCAACTAACAAAACTACTTGTGAGAAATAACATCTTGTTGTTGCATCGAAACATAGAAACGTTGACTAATTTGGTTAATATTGAACTTGGTAAAATGAAATGGTTGAATAATTGAAAAATGAGATTATTCAAGAATAAACATTGAATCTGAAATTACGCATTGAATTTCTGGTAAAAATTTGCATGCATGATGCCATGTACTGCCATTACAATGATTATATTACTTATTGCATGATGGTTATATATCGCGCATTGTGCAGTAATTTAAATTGTTCTCAGGGCTTGCCCTCATATTTTGGGAGCTCTAGATGAAAAATAAAAATAGACTCCTCAAAAAATAAAATTTCGAAAATCATATTATCAGCCAGAGATAATACATAGAGTCGGCAAAGGACGGTCGGTGGCCCTACCGCCCATCCGGCTTGTTGTTTTACCGTCGGTGACTTGGCCCGAAATCTATCTATTTGAAAATATGGTTGCCATTTCATCTAGCCAACGGCCAAACCAACCTAATATTTAATTTAATAAAATATTATTTTTAATTTCAAAAAAATATGATAACAATAAATAAATTAAATCTACTAACATCAATTTCAAAGTAAATAAGATAAATTACGTCTAATAGCATCAATTCCAAAGTAAATAAAATAAATTAAGTCTACTAATAAGTCTAACATCAATTTCAACGTAAATAAGATAAATTTAAAGTTTTAAATATCATCAAACATCAAATATAAAATATTAAAACTTTAACTATGCGGGCGGGTTTTTAGGCCCATTAACCCCGAACTTTTTAGTCCCAAAGTCTTGATCACCATGGGCTATGTTGGAGGCTTTTAGGCTCGATTTTTTTCGGATCACTATTTTCACGCCCAACCCGATTCTAATTTTGGGTACCTCGGGCCGGCCCATCGGGTCGGGCCAATTTTGCCGGCTCTAATAATACATAATGATCTTCAATGCTGAAACTGTAATAATACGTATATTCAATAATATTATATATACAATGAAAACATTAAGAAATAAGATTGAAATTTTAATAATCTTAAGAACTACATCAATTGACTTGTAGATAAATAATTTTTTATTTTTTTAAATAAATAATATAATAGATAATAATAATATAATCAATAGATTTTTTTGAAAATTTTAGAACCCCTCAAATTTGGAGGTGTAGGCCATTGCCCCAATCCTAATTCCTAATAAAGGAGGCCGGCCCCGATTGTTGTGCTGCACGACATGGGATGTGACCCATTCTGTTTCATTTGATCCTTAGTGTTCCATTTGTCCCTTTGAAAGAGAGAACAGAGAGGGTTGGAGATTGAATGAATCCAATGGAGTAACTACACGTGGAGGTGAATACTCCACGCATTATTGGAATGTCAAATCAAGACCCTCCAATTACTTTTAGGAAGTAAAAAAAATATATTTCCGTTTTCTTTTACGCCAACGCAACAAATGATTAATTTTTATCTAAAAAAAAAGAAGAAGATCTCGAACCCCATGTCTACCGACTACAATAAAGTTTAACGAGAGAGATCTAGACAGAGAAACTGTGCGTTATGGATATAATAATAAGTAAATGTGGTTCTAATTCGTTTTAGTAGTTAAAATGGGCAACGTCTATTGGTTAGAACAAAAAAATTACATCTAGGTAGTTAATGATATAGAGGGTCTGTTACAAAGTTTTTGGTAAAATAAACTCATAAACAGTTTATTAGTTATGAAAATAAGCTCCAATAGCTTATAAGCTCTCCTAAAAATAAGTTGGTCAACCCTAAGTTATTTTTTCATAAAATTATAATCAATCATGAATTTACTAAAATAACCTTATTATAGTTCGTTATTTCCTACACATACACTATCAACTTCACATCTCGTCAATTTTATCTCTCTAACTCACGATTTTTCTCTAGTTTATAAGATTAATTATCCAAACATTTTTAATAACTTATAAGCACTTGAGACATTACCTCTTATAAGCTCTTGAAACATCTTATAAACTCTTGGAACTTATAAGCTCTCTAAAATAAGCTTAGCCAAACACCCCATAGTCGATAAGAGTAAAATATTAAACAAAATTTTATTGGTAATATGTTGTCGCAACGAACTGAACAAAACAAAAACATGTTACAGCTAATTATTTTATGTTAGTTCATAGTATATATATAGCTAGTTGCAACAACAACGCAGTATTAGCATTCTTGCATAAGTTGATATTCACTTTATTGATATGACGAAAAAGTCCTTGCTTAATTTTGATGCTCTTCAATTTCCATGGGGAAGACAAACCTCAAAGTGAATCTCAATTTCATTTTCTGAATATGCTAAATGGAAATAAATCTTTAGTTTAGATAAAGTCATTTTTTCCCTTGATTTATCGATAAATTAAGAAAGTCCCCTGTTTAGTAATTAGTGCGTCATTATTTTTTGCTTTAATATTAACATACAATTTCGTACTACGTATATTCACAGAAAAAAAATTATATACATTTAGAAAGATACATTTCCAAATCTGGAGTCTATGCACGTTAGAGCAAATCTTAATTTCTTTTTTTGGGTAAATTAAATACAGAAATTTAAAGGTCGCGTCATGGTGGACTCGAACCCGAGACCTTTGGTCTCGATATTAACCACTCTATCACTAGACCAACATACACAAAAATTGGTCAAATCTTAATTTCAAGATCTTATATATGCTTCCAATAAAATATGAGACATGTGTACGTGGCACATTATTTTTCGAGAAATGTATGTGCTTCTGAAAAGGCATTAATGAAGAGATAAGGATACAGGTACTAAAAGATAACCTAGTTGCTATTATTAATTGACTCTTACTCTATATCCTATGAATTAAGTGTAGAGACAATTTATAGTTTTTTTTTTAAATGACTGATTCGTTATTTTTGTTAGAAAATCATTAGATTCTTGTGTGACATAAGGTAATATTCTCGTAAAAGGGATATATGCGCAGTCGAGGTGATCTAATTGACGGAGTACTAAATTCTTAACCAACATCTTCCATATTGTGTCGACCGCAGTCATAGCTACAAAATTCATAAGGTTTGATTTGAGAATTATTGGATAAGAACAAAATTTACTAGTTATGCACTAACAAATATTGGTTACATGTTTCACTTTGTTGCAAATAAATTTTTTATTTTTGGAAAAATGATTTACACATTGGACGTGGACATTTTTCAGTTGGATTCCACTTCAAAAATATGCTCTCAGATTATTTTTTTCAGTCTTTTTTTCACACTAGGTTTATTATATTCTTTAAGCATCCTTACAAAAATAAAATACAATTAGGCATATTCATTTGGGCTTTAGTGTCCATAATGCACTTACGAGGCATAAAAAATCAAGCAAAAGATTATTTCACATTTTTTGGAGTCAAACTAGTCGATAAAATGGGTTAATAGTTGAAGTCATAAGTTTGAGTTCACCAACATAGAATGGTTGTATTTTTCCATTCATGAAAAAAAAGTGTTTCACAAATAGACTATTATCTATTCTTTTTTTGGTAGGTTGGATTTCTTGTCATGTTATTTGGCATAGTTTCGTAAATAAGTAATTTAGTTGAATCAATGAATTGAGAATTAATTAAATCATGCTTCGACATCATCACTCGAATTAAGACTTGTGTCACGGTCTTTATCCATATAAGACCTCAATATTTCCATAACTACGTTTGAGAAGAAAAAAGAACCCAAATAAATCAAATGTTATTTTTCTTCGGTCTTCATAAGTGAAACTATGAGTGTGAGGCCTCTTGTAGGACCGATAATTTTCGACACAACACGAACACGCGTAAAACGCACTTAATTAATCTAAGGTCACCTTTATCGCTTCAGACGTCGATTCATGTCGCTGCAGAATACGATAATTTTGTATTGCATTTGTTTTCGTGTCGGATCGTATCGTTTTCGTATAATTTGATAATATTTAATATATATATATATATAATATTAATTTAATTATATTATATATTTTTTTATTTCTTTTATTAATTTATTTTCTAATTTTGATTTGAATTTGTCGTTTCCTGTCGTTATCGTGTCGTGTCAACACGAAAAAAATCGTATCATATTCGTGTTCTTGTTGTGCTCGTGTCATTTCGTTATCGTGTCGACACGATAACGACCAGACAGGTACAAATTTCCAGCCTTAGCCTCTTGTATCATTTATTAATCAGAGAAGCTTGAAATATTGAAGTAAATTATATAGTATATGACTTTATGAGCAATAAAGATAGACAAAAACTTGGGTGAGCTCCGCCTCACCGTGAGCTCACCCTTGTTTTTTGTCAAAATAATTATATATTAATTATAATGAGTAATGATACTTAGATTTTGTTAATTTATATTTAAATTTATTAATTTGTAATTATAATTTTTAATTCCAAATTAGAATTTATTAATTCATAATTATGATTTATTAATTCATAATTAAGTTTTATTAATTCATAATTAGGGTTTATTAATTCATAATTAGGGTTTATTATTCAAAATTAGGGTGTATTATTTTCAATTAGGGTTTATTAATTCCAAATAGGGTTTATTAATTCAAAATTAGGGTTTATTAATTCACAATTAGGGTTTATTAATTTAAAACTAAGGTTTATTATTCAAAATTAGGGTTTATTAATTCACGATTAGGGTTTATTAATTCACAATTAGAGTTTATTAATTCAAAATTAAGATATATTAATTCAAAATTATTATTTATTAGTTTACAATTAAAGTTTATTAAACTAATTTAATTAATTAATTAATTTAATTAATTAATTAAAATTAATTAATTATTTAAATAGGGGTGGCTCACTGTGCGCGCGCACAGGAGACCACCCCATAAAGATATGATAGGATCAAACCAAATAGCACGCTTATTCGAGAAGAAGAAACTTAAGCTGGGGTTAGTGACAAACAATCATATCTACATGTTTATAAAGTCTATATGATTTCATTTGTATAGGGATTTGTGTGTTTGTTAGCTAATTTGAGCTTATTTGAGTTTATTATGTTAGCTAATTTGAGCTTATACGAGTTTGTGGACGCAAACGGATAGAAAATCGGACACTGGGCGAATGAGAACAAGCTTGAACAAAATCAGTGCGCAGAAACCCAGAGACCACGCGATCACGGGCACACGACCGCATGCAAGTGACCATGTGTGGCGCCGAGTCTCCCACTTGTAAAAGATAGATTTTAAGATTTTTACCCTATTTTGAACCTATTTAGGAGATTCAATGTTATGTTTCACTGCTACATATATAAATACCTCAGAAAAACTCTATAAAATGAGGACATCACATATTCTATGATTTTTATTGTTTAAGATTTTATTTTCCTTTGATTTTAGTTTTCTAGTTAACATGTCTATGTGTGACTAATTTTCTATTATTTTACTAGGGTTAGAGAGTAAACAAATATGATTGTTGGATACAATTTGGATTAGTTAATCAATTTATTTTCTTCCTTTTTATGTTCTTATATTAGATTTATTGCCTGCTTAATTGTTTGATCATCAATTTTGTATGGTTTGTTGTATTAGTTTGATATCGAGAGATGATAACTAATATCTAATTGAGAACATAAAATATACTTTTCAATTTAACCGAGAGGTCTTGAGATCCGTGTGAAGATTTATAATATGATTGTTCTGTTTGGAGTTATATGTTTAAATAACGATCTGAATCCAATAGTCTTGCATGTAATCCACGGTTTATTCGCTAAAAGAGTAAGTTTAAGTTATTTATGCGATTTTCTTAGGAAGAATTGAATTGGTTATTTGATCTAGATTGTTTGGATCTGTTGAAATCGAAACTCTAGGATATTCTTTATCTGTTTTAATCTCCAGTTTTTCCATATTTTTATTTAATTTAATTGCATATTTTATGTGTTTAATTACAACTATGAATTATTAAGTCTAGATAGAGGATTACAATTAGGGCTAGTAGTAATTCATAGTGTTATAGTCTTTGTGGAATACGACCTTACTTGCTACTATACACAATTACCCTGTACACTTGTGGTGTGAAAATAATTAGTGAACACTTAATTCAATTGGTTTACAACTAGCAGATTTGAAACAA
The DNA here is from genome assembly GCA_036937905.1 of Salvia rosmarinus. Taxonomy (NCBI): domain Eukaryota; kingdom Viridiplantae; phylum Streptophyta; class Magnoliopsida; order Lamiales; family Lamiaceae; genus Salvia; species Salvia rosmarinus. Next base: position 24,047,801 of record CM072819.1, on the reverse strand, counting down.
AGACAAATGACGAATCTTAGCACCTCTTTAAGGTGGCTTCTTATGTGCATTAAGAACTGATCCTTCTAACTACTTAATTATTGAATCATCATAATTTATCCTCTCATATTTTCATGAGATTGTAGTGTGAGGGGCTCTCGAATGAGAGATTCCCATTTTTCGAGGAACTCAAAAAAATGTGAATGGGCCTAGAAAAAAGGAATGGGTGATAAAGCCCAAGTACCCAATCACCATGTCATTTGGGTGCTTCAAAAAGTCAACTTGTATATTCGATTATTGCTTGGCATCATTTTTTGTTACATACATAGTTCACAAGGCGATAAAACTTTTAAAAAAATTGCTGATGGAAAAATTCACAAATGATAAAGACTTATTTTTTCATTTCATCTTTTATTATAATTATATCAAATGGTATACTTATAGATATATATATAGAGAGAGAGGGAGCTGTCAATAGGGGTACAACCCGATTTAATAGACTAGTCAGATTTTCAGCCCTGCCATGTTCGGTCCAAAGTGCCAATTCGGCCTGAAATTAGAATGGGCTGATCAAATTGCAGTCCAAAATATCATTCGGCTCGATCCAATCCTTTTGACAACTCTACGTGTATATTTATGGTATAAAAAGCTATTTATAATAGTTTAAATTGGTATATATGCATGTGTATATATGATATGGAGTAGGAAGAAAGTTCGATGAACTTTAATGGATTTATTGGGCTCGTAAAAGTCCAATAAGCCCTTCAGCCGGCCCACTTCTAACCCTAAACCCGTAGAAACGAAGTCATAGTTTCGGTGTTTACAAATAAAACCCTAACTACTTCTTCCAAAGCCAAAATCGGCCTCTCAACACTCGTTTCTCATCAAATTTCCGCCGCCGTCTCACTCCCGCCACGCAACCACCTCAGCCATGGTGCGCCCTCTCGACCTCGCTTTTCTCTTACCCGCACTAAATTGCTTTCTCCGATGGCTAATTTGGTTTTTTATTTTTGAGATTTGCAGGCGCCGAAGAAGGATAAGGCTCCCCCGCCGTCATCGAAGCCGGCGAAGTCCGGAGGAGGCAAACAGAAGAAGAAGGTTATAACCAATCTATTTCGACGTTTTTGTTTGAGTGTTTTTTTATTTTGCATCTCTCTGTGTGTGTTTGGAATGGATATCTGATTTTGTTGGAATTGTTGTGAATATTGTAATATTGCAGAAGTGGAGCAAGGGAAAGCAAAAGGAAAAGGTGAACAACATGGTTTTGTTCGATAAGGGTACCTACGATAAGCTGCTGACGGAGGCGCCCAAATATAAGCTCATCACTCCTTCTGTTCTCTCTGATCGTCTTAGGGTAATTTCATCCAATCATTCATATGTTTGGTAGATTTTATCGTTATTGCTTGGTGTATGAGATTCAGGTTTTTGTTGCAGCGCTTTGTTAGTTGTATTCTGCTTGTGAGGATGTGCCACCGCTTTTGTTGTTTGTGTCGTGTGTGGTTTGATGATGGCTATTAGGAGATTATTTTATTAGGATCTTTACTTTGGATGATAAGATGGATAACCATAGTGATATAGAGCTAATCTACTGTTTATTATGATGGATTTATTACTTTTGAACTTGTTTGATCATCTAATGCTTCAAATACAATCACATGTTTTAACAATATAATCTATGACCATCATACTTTTTAGGTAGAAGCTGCTATTTGACTTGATCACTCGCTAAAGCAGACAGTTTCTGCCGAGTGGATGCTCTGAGTTTCTTTGTAGTTTATTAAATCCTGCTCTAGTGTATTTGCCGAAGTCAATTGCTATATTTTTCTCCTTTTTATTTATTTATATGATTCTGAAGATGTTTTTGATGATATTTATTGATTAGCTGTTATTATTCATGTTATAGATAAGTGGATCCCTTGCAAGGAAGGCCATCAGAGAATTGATGGCCAGAGGTTTGATCAGGATGGTCTCTGCTCATGCGAGCCAGCAAATTTACACCAGGGCAACCAATACCTAGGTGTAGTTCCATGGTATCAGGGAGCACCGGATGGATTTTGTTACATTTTTCTTTTAGCATTGATGCTGTGTTTGAACTCGAAGTCAGTACTTTTTAATATATTTTGTTACCAGAGCATACAGTTGTTGAATTCATTAAGTGATGTTCCTCGTTTATTATTATTTGCATATTGTTGGTCCAGTATTTTATAGAATAGCCACTGTGCTCTTTACGTTTTGCAGTTGATCGTTTTGAATGAAATTCTGGCTTTCATTTGAGATACTCGAGGCATGGGATTTTCTCAATTTCCACTATGAACGCTTAATATGTTTTAACATCTCTATCCATGCATAATGATAGTTTTGCCTGATCATGACTGGTTTTTTCTTATTTTTGCTAGTCAAATGGTTTTAATGAGAAGAAGGGGGTTAGAAATTCATTGTGTTCTACTCATTCTATGATAAAAATGGTATATAGAGATTATCAGGTTCGACAACCACTTCTCTAATATTTTTCAGGTTCTCACAGAACATACCATTATCCAAATATTTTTGCAGCAACAAAGACCCTAGATCAGTATAGAGATAGCTATATCCCACCAAAAAAACCAGTACCTAAGATTTCAGATTGTTCGGCTCTGTTCTCTCTCTCATCATGTCTTGGATTCTGACAACTTTACCAACAAATCAAACTTCATGTCCATCTAAGTAGGATAAGATACAATAGGGATCCAATATGGAAGAAAGTGTCCAAGCTTAAAAAGCAATCTCTTCTCTTCTGAGAAACTTCTAATTTCCAGTTTGGCAAAAAGGTGCTGTCGACTGCAGGTCAAACAAATACCCCTCCATTTCGATCCAACCACATTGCTCATAACATTACTCCTTCCACCTATACATAACTGCAATTCACATGCCAAAGAAGACCTACTCTACATAGTTAAGATGCATACTTACAACTTGGGACGAGGCACTAGAAATGCGTGCAATGACCAATGACAGCGAGGCAGCCTATAATTTTCATGCTAGGATGCAAGTGCCAACCCATTGCTTGCAAAAGAAACAATGCATGCATGGAGCTGCTGTCATCGCTGCTTGATCAAAGGACATTTCGGCCACAAATACAATCTTCTTGCATATATAGAAAATAGAGTGGATAATGTATAGAACTCCATGAAGCAAATGTGGTTGGCCTCCTTCTAGATAGCGTTTGTCTTCCAAATGGTCAAAGATCCCCTCTTCTGGAGCTTGCACAACTGCAAACCGGCCATAGACTTCCCCATCAGCGCTATAGTTGCAATGCTGGGGAAATGCTTCTTGTGGAGGTCATTCAGTGATGGTTTGAGAGTTTGTGGCTCACAAACTACTCGTGTTTCAAGTTTATTCTGGGAAATTTGCGACCCGTCACGGAGCCACCTCTTTATCCAAACATGTGAAAGCAACAACTCCTTGCTTTTCTTTGGTAGTTCCGGTGAGTAGTGGTCATCTTCCTTTGATGAGTTTCCACTCCCATCCGACAACAATGTTTCTTTCCTATGGTGCTCTTTTGGAGTTGGTTCTGAGCTAATGATTCCTTTTTTCTGTATACTTCTGAAAAAAACTCTCTTCTTTTCACGAGATAAACTTTCAGCCAAGTTCAAGGTCTTTGTGCCTCGACTAGAGCAATCAGATGAGTTCTTGACACGTTTGACCCATCTGGCACTTGGAGTAGATCTCGGTTCAGGCTGCTGGGTCAGGAGCGTTTCCATATCCAAAGTCTGAGTTCTTGAGGAAATAGGGACGTCCTCTGGTAGATCAGAGCTACTTGCAACTACTGCTGATAGACCAGAGCTCGTCCAACGACGTCCCACCTCTCTTGAGGAAGCCCCATCGATCCAAGGTGATAGGTTATGATCAAAATTGAGAATCTGGAATTCATCCATAATGTTATGTACACCGCATGTAACTGTACATACAAGATTTACAAAAACGGAATAGAGAGAATACTTGGAGAGTAACACCAAAACCAGCTATAATATATGTCTAAGCAAAAAAACGTAGAAATCTTGGGAAAGCCAGGCAAAGCATATAAATTTTTCTATATTGGTTTCTACTAATATTATCAAATTTTTATATGATTTCTACTAATATTATCAAATTTTATATGATTTCTACTAATATTAACATGTTAAATATACTAACTCACCAGATAATACTATAATAGTTTGTCTCTGTAACCCGTAAGGCAACTTACTCATCATCACCTTACCCGAAATAAATTCAGCAGAATTAGGTGCAAGTCAAGATTTTATAACTAACAGTAAGACAAATAATACGACCTAATGCTAGGTGATCAGGAATCTAGCACTAAACCTGGTGAGGGTATTGTCATATAATCCCACCTATTTCTTATCGTCCCACAATAATAGAATCTTCTGTCACAAAGGAAATACAGATTTTTGGCTTTGAGGATGAGCGGCTGCAGGGAAAGGAGAGAAATCATTGATCATTTTGTTAGAGCATGACAATCACCCCCTTATACAATTTTTGTAATTAGCAGTGATTAATATTTTACCTGGATATTTTAACAACTGGAGTTAGGACTGCCAACTATATCAAATATTCAACAACCAAAAGGAAATATCATATGTTCACCAAAAGAAAACTAGACATTCACAGAAGACACAAATTTCCCCTCGTCAGTTGTTTTGACATGAACACTGTGAATTATGTAAGTTGTCTGTGCTACGCAGAACTTAAAGTGGGTGGAATCTATCCCATAGCAGTGAACAGTGAAAATTACAAATATGTGTTGCAAAATCCCCATGGTTGACTGCTTACAAATGATTTATTATCCTAAGAAGTAGAGCTCTCGAGGGGTTGAACACTGAAAGCTTCCTATGCTATTAAACATAAATATCACAGAATTGCAGAATACTAGACTTGCTGCAGATGTAGGCATAAAATAGATCAATGGATGGAAGATTAATCTAAACTATGTAACAATATTCTGGACAGTTAAGATGTACCACACAAAAAATACTTTATTTGCGATATTACCTTGGTTGACTGCGTAGAATTTAAACCTGCAGCAAGGAAAAGAGAAACAGTTTAATAAAAAAGACAGTATTTTTACAATGTAAACAATGGTACAACAATAGATGTTATAATCAAACACAAAAAACACATCAATTTTCAGATATTAGTTATGACAGCACTGTTTGGTTATATGTGCCTTCTGAATTTTACATATCAAAAAGTAATTAAATACTTCCTCCATCCACCGAAAGTGTATCATTTTTATTGGGCTCAGGTTTTAATAAAATTGATGGTACATGTTGTTTGAGTGGAGAAATAGTCCCACCATGTGATAAGTTGTCAGTGGAATGAATTATTTTTTTGATAAATAATGAGTGGTTGTGAGGTTTAATAACGAGTAGTGTTCTAAAAAAAGAAAGTGATACATTTTTGATAGATGCCAAAAATGGCAAAAGTGATATACTTTTGATGGACGGAGGGAGTATAAGGGCAAAACTTGAAATAGAAAGTGTGAATACACACCGGAATTTGGTCTCTCCTTAAAAATGTCCATGACCATGATGTCTGTTTCAGCTGATGATTCATTCTTTGAAGCAACCTTAGAAGTTCCAATACCAATATCCCCAACATTTCCATGTCCTTCACTGTTGAAGGAACTAATTGGTTGAAGCTTCACTCCTTTATTAGCTTGACCAGGAAATGGATCACTGGATGAGTCTCCATTCATTTGAGCAATTAACCTTCTAAAAGCATCAGTTACTCCAGATACATTGACATCAGTCTTTTTTGTGATTAACAGACTGTGAGTTGTCTGAGAAAACTTAGGAAAACCTCCGCGTGTGGCTTCTATAGAGTCCATAGTAGTGCATATTCTCATTGTCTCATGAACACCACTAGGAAACATCTGGAGAGGGTAGCGGTCATAGGGTGACACCTTCTGTTCGATCTTCTCAGGAGCAATGCATTGACTCAGAGGGAATGATGTAATATGTGAACACTTCTGCATCCATTGGGACCAACCTTGACCAGATTTCAATTGATGATGTTTAGTATCCCAAACTATATCTGCTGACTGGGAGTGCTTCTGGCAGTGTTCTTGGCCGATTATCTTCAGTTTAGTATCTGGAACTTGATTGTTGGAAACGATGGAAGGTCTGCTTACCGATGGGCACACCACAGCTTTCCCTTTGTCAAACTTGTATCTTTCAAGGTCATGATATGGCACTGTATGTGTTGGAGGTCCAAACAATCTTTCCTGAGAAGGAACTGAAGCCGAAGAACTTCTTTCATTGGCAGAGAAATGTGTTTTCACCCATTCAACAGGTTTCTTTGATGTGCCTTCACTGATGAACCGATATCCTCTTCGGGAATTTTCATCTGCAGCTAGAACCCTGGAGGATAACTGAACTTCATTAGGATCTTGGCCATGTTTCATTTTAGCACTGTACATTTCCTCATTGCCCAAGCCTTTGGAACTCATTCTACAACTTTCTGTATTGCCCTCTATTTTTCTAGGATCTTTGACAGATCTAGAAGCCTCCATTTTCATATGATCATCCCTAGGCACAAGGTCGAGATCATTATCCCCACAAGCACCGTCATCTCGTCCCTCTGCTGTTGCATTACTGTTTGTCCTCATCCAATGAGCCATCCAAACAGGTTGATAAGATTGAACGGTTTCCCTACTCTTCCCCGCGCTATCATTGATCGACCGCATCTGTTTAGACATTCTTACAAGGACTGGACTATACGTCTACCTTCATAGTTCCATCAGATATATATTAAAGCGATCTTAGCCCAGCAGATATAACTAAGAAAACAAAGCCCATCGGATAAGAAAATGAATGAACGAGAAACTCAAATCTCTAATGATATACATAAATTTTCCAAAAGTAAATTGATGCAGTAACAAAAGAAAACATGTCGTTTTTATTCATCGTAAGTGCATATTACGCGATTTAATTTAGAAATAAAACAAATCTATGATATTATCAGAATTTCCATTTCCATTTTAAACTGAAAGAACCCTGCTCAGTTTAGACTAAAAGAAACACAAACTCCAGACCAAATCAAATCTCCGAACACAAAGTTCGTAATCAGATATTGAGAGAGAGAGAGAGAGAAATATTATAATCCATAAACCATGAAAAATTTCCTCCACAACAAGCAGTAAACCATACACAACTTGCAAAACAGGTTATATTCGCAAAAACATAAGAACGAAAAAATAACTCAAAATAATGGACATCTCCTGAATTTTACCTCTATTCTCACTTAAGTCTCGAGATCTAGCCCAGAAAACCAGAATGAAACCATTGTGGTTGAAGAGAGCTCTACGTCATAGAATAAACAAAAATCGGACTGCGAAAAAGTTGCTGGTGATAAAAAAAACTACAAACAACGGCAAGAAATAAAGTAGATCGTGTGGCTCTTAGGCTCGGTGAATATACGTTCGCATATACGTGCGAATATGTGGTGAAGTACTTGTATAGCTGCAGAGAGAGCGAAAATTATTTTACAGAGAGAGGGAGAGAAGGAGGGAAAAGGAGAGCAAAATTGGAGCCAATCTTATTGGCTTTTGTATTTTGGTTTACACTTTTTGTAACTTTATAGTATATTCTTCTCTTTTAAATGTTGGAAATCAAAGCTTAAAGGCGTATATATATATATATATATATATATATATATATATATATATATACCAAATGGGGTAGGGTGTGTTTTTTAGTTCTACATTAAACCACAAAAGAAAAGGAATAAATTATACTGAGATAGAATTTCACAGAACTCTTTTATGGAGAAAACAGGACCAGACCTTCGTTTCGTAAAATATGTTCATGAAATGAAGGATTTTTTTTTTTTTTTTTATGTTGGGATATATTATTTAGCTCAATGATGGGTGTCGAATTTCTATCGGTATAGGAGTAAGAAAAGCAAAACTTAGAAACTCATGATTTTTGGAGAATGCAAAGGATTTTTTATTCTCTCTTGGTGTGTGTTTACAATGAACGATTATATGCCTTTTATAGGCAAAACAAAACTACTATTACACTATTTTTGTCAAATGTCATAATGACATTTTATCTACCTATCTACCTATCTAGCTAGCTACCTAGTTAGGATGGCCAACTTTTTTACACGCCATCAACTTGATTTGAATGCTAATTAATTTATTGATACACGTTTCCTATACGTGTAAAAGAAAAACAGGAAAAAGAAGAAAATTACAAAAGAGAAACAGTTACAAATTAATAATTGACACAAATATGTCTAATCTTTCAAAAGTCTCGATGAGTCTATGGAATTGTGTCGCAGCTTTGAGAATCATCAATGTCTTCTTCTTCTTTATCTGTATTGATGATAGCAATTTCTTCATCTGCAAGACTATCACCTTCTCCGCTGAAAGGAAGGAACATATTCCAATTTGGTGTTACCCATATTTGTAAATAATGTCCTTCTGCTGCAAGTTTATACTTCATCCATAATTCCAGTTTAGGGATGTTTCGGACTTCGAAATATGTTAATTTGTTCTTCGAATCTTGAAATGTAAAATGATCCGTTCCTCTTTTTACATCAGTGCGAAGATATCGTCCGAATATTCAATGTCATCAAATAAATTCTTTTCTAGTCGGACGATAATCGTGAGATGTAGCTTCGGAAGAAAGCTAGAATTTTGATGAGACCTTTGATTTGGAAGATAAGGATGAAATATTACCAAATGTCGATAGAAATTTTCTCCCAATTTATTCATTAGGTCTTCTTTTTTCAGATAATCAATTCCATGAAATCAATCATACCATTGTGGTAAAATTGATTGTCATTTCATCCGCATATCGCCTTGTTTAAATCAATCAGAAGTAGAAGGCCGGAATTACGATCTGTTCATCAATTAATATCCTTCTTCTTCAGATAATTTTATAAACATCGTGCCTTTGTATGACTTTTACGCCTTGAATTTTGATTCATTGAAATAAATTTCAACAATTTTCTTTTGTAAATCAACAAGGTTTTGAGGAAATCCTTGTAAAACTTTTGTAGAAATAATTTCCTCAAGGTCGGGAACAATTTCAGGATGGTTCCATTGTTTCTCCAGGAATATCAAAATTCTAGTTTAAAATTTTCAAAACTTCTTGGAGGTGGAACATACTGGGTTTTGTTTTCAAAATCAATTTTTGATTTAACTTTGTAATGGTTGATTCCATGACCGAGATCGTCGATCTTTGTAATTACAATCATTTTGTAAACTTTTCAATTGATTATTAAGATCGAAATTTTCTTTTCAAAATCCACAAGTTGTGATTCATAATTTTTAGTAAAGAAGGCGATGTTGAATCACATTACTTGGGTTTTCTTGTGCAATTTGAGCAAAACTTTTGACTTCCTCCGGTTCGATAAAAAATTCTTGTAAACCAAAGGATTCTCTAGCATTTGATAATGCTTCTGAAAAACTGTAATAACCTTTGTAATTGCTCTGAACTCGCATAGCGAGATTTGAGCATTTTTGTAAAGTTACTGTTCCAAATTGAATTTCATCTTTGTAATCTTTGGATTCTCTTAGCTTGGAGAAGTGTGTAATACTTTTGCTCTCTTCGTCTGAAGAAATATCCATTGGATAATTTCTTTCAAATCCTGAACTGTATAACTTTTCTTTTCCTTTTGAAGGCTTTATAATCTTTCTATCCATTTCCTGCATAAAAAAGACGATTTATCTTTCTAGATAATAGGTTAGCAATATTATTATCTTTACCTTTTATATGTTCAAATTTTATTCTATAATTATTTCCTTGAATTATTTGTTGTAAATTTATCCATCTTGTTTTATTAACTTTTTTACTATTAGCATTATTAATAAATTTTACAATAGCTTCACAATCTGTTCTAACAGTGAATTCATTTTTTAACCATATTTTAAATTTTTCTAATGAATTTATTAATGCCTGAATTTCATAATCTAAAGATGTCCAATTTAAACCTGTTTTATTAAAGTTTCCACTAGCATAAGCAGCTATTCTTTCTTCATTTTTTGGACTAAATTTATGGGGTTTACAAATTAATACTGCTCCCCATCCTTCTTTACATCCATCACATTGAATAATTATATAATTATCACTTGTAGGTAATTCTAAAGGTTTAATATTTTTTATTTCATTTTTAATTTTTTGGATAAGTTTTTCATCTTCTATATTGAAATGTCGTTGACCATTTTTTGTAGTTTTACTATATAACGGACCAACTAATTTGCTAAGATTTGGAACAAACTTCCTAGCATAATTTACAAGTCCTAAGAATGATTGTATTTGTTTTAAATTTGTTAATTTATTCGGAAATTCTAAAATTTTAGTAGCAATATGAGGTTGTAATTCTATTTTTCCATTTCCAATTTCTAATCCTAAAAATGAAATTTTTCTTTAAATAATTCCATTTTCCTTTTACTAATTACTATACCATTCTTTTCAATTTCCTTAAATATAATATTTAAATGTTCTTCATGTTCTTTTAAGTTATCACTTGCTACAAGAATATCATCAATATATATTAAACAAAATTTATATTTTAAAAATATCATCCATAAATCTTTGAAATATAGCGGTGCATTTTTAACCCAAAACTTAATACATTCCATTCAAATTGTCATTCGGGCGGTGAAAGCAGTCCATGGTTTAAACCATTCTTCTAATTTTAACTGATTATATCCACTTTTTAAATCAAATTTACTAAATATCTTTTTATTTTGTATAAGTGCTATCAAAGTTTCTTTATTTGGTATATTATAACCATCATCTTCACAATTATCATTTAATCTTTTATAATTGTATACTATCCTAGGTTTTCCTCTTTTTATTTCTGAATGATTTCTAACTATAAAAGCTGTAGATCTATGAGGACTTTCTGAATGTCTAATTAATCCTTGTTTTAGCATTTCATTAATTTGTTTTCTAAATTCTTCTACATCTTCTGCACTATACTCTCCATTTTTTGTTCTAATTGTAATTTCAGGTAACTTTATTTTTATTTTACAAACATAATTTACTTTTGCCTTTGTAATATCGTCTCCTATTAGTCCTAATTTTTCTAATCTTAATATTATAGGATAATTTTTACTTGTTGTAATATCAGGCCCTTTTTCTAATTCTTGTGAAATAAATTGTGAGAATAATTTTATAGCTTCATTTTCAATAAAATTATTTTGTTTGTTTTGTATTTGCTTTAAAAAATCTAATTCTCCTAGTCCACCACGCTTTCGGGCAAACTCTGATGTATGTGTATATCTATGTGTTGGAAAACTATAAACTTGTTTACTTAGAGTAATAAAGTTTTTTGCTATAGTTAGGTTACCATTTAGACTAGTAATAAAGTTTAGTCCTAATAAGAAATCTTTAGAATTTGTTTCTTTTGGGTTTATTATTACTTGAGGTAAATCATATTTTAAACTATAATTTCAAAGAAAGTTTAAAATTGTATTCGATTGGTTCTAAACGATGTGTAATTTTCATAATTCTATTTTCAACTGTTCTAGTTTCCATTTTATAATTTAATAATTTATGAAACTTAGGATCTACCAAACTATATCCTATTAAACTTTTAGTACTTCCAGTGTCTAATATAGCATTTAAATCAACATGATTTTCATTATCTATCCATAATCTACATTGAATATTTATTAGAGTTCTTTGTATTTGGATTTTTGTATTATTACTATTATTTATTAATATTTTTCTTCTTCCTCTATTTGTTACGCCATTTGATTTAGTTCAATATTTTCAAATTTTTATAATCATTTAATGTATATTCTATAGCTTCTATCCTTTTGGAGTTCTTCGATTTATTTTCTAATTTTAAATATTTATGGTTATATAGTTCTAACATTACTTCATGTTTTCTAATTTTATTATATAAATATCGTATTTTTATTTTCTTCAATTTTAGCTTTTCCTTTTAATTCGGTTTTATTCCAAATAATTTTCTAAACATAAGAAACATATTTCTTCAAAGCATTTATTACATTGATATCTTCTTGTAATTTCGGATATAGTTTACAATTTATACATGGTATATGGTTATTTCCTTTTCTTTGATCCAATAATGTAAACAATCATTTAATGTATTCATATACGTATATGTTACTCTTGTAGGATCTATTTCTTTTCATTTTCATATTCGTATAAATACTATAGATTGATTCATTATCGAATCTTCGAGTTTATAACTTCTATATTATATTCTCCTATTTCTTCTATTAAATTTGTTCTTTCATAATTTTTATTTTTATTGGGACATTTATTAGCTAAATGTTTTTCTGAGTCACATATAAAACATCTACAATTTCTTTTGTAAGGTTTTTAACATATCTATTTCTATCTTTATTCTTATTATATTTATAAGTAGTACTTTTTCTAATACCTTTTTTATATGGTTTTTTGTAATATCCATAAGCTTGAGGTGTATAAATAGCAGTTTTGCAAAATGCCCATGCTTGTCTTTTTATTTGTTCTTTTATTACTGCATCTTTGCATCTATCTTCCAAATATTTAAATGTAAAGTTATTCTTGGTCCTATTCCTAAATTCGGAGTAGTTACTTCCCATGCTTCATGTATTTGTTTTCCTAAGTCTCCTGGAAGTTTTATAAAATATTTATTACATAATTCATCTTCCATTGCTCTACCAGTTTGTGATAATAATCTAACAAAGTCATTTGTAAATTCTCTTATATATTTAAAATCAAATACTTAATTGTTCTAAATTTCTTATTCTTGTATCTTGCAAAATGTATTATCTTTCTTTGGATCAACACCTATTATTAATAGTCTTATTGCACTTGTAAAGTTATAAGGATTATCTCTAATGCTTTTAATTGATTTATTTCATCGGGAGCTTGAGATTTTTACTTTGCCATAATCCCAAGGCATTGGACCTAAAGTTGTTTCTAAATAAGAAAACATATCCATATCTCCTCTTTTTCTTTTTCCCAATTTCTTACTCTTGTTTGTTCCCAAACTAAACTTCATCTCCCATAATTGTGGGCTTTGTTCTTCTATATATAACATGTCTCCACTGTATAATTTTCCTATTGAGCTCTTTTCCTTTTCCAATTATTCGAGATTCTCCTTCATATTGGGCTTGGTGGTATCCAATTTTGTCTACCTTGTCTGTTGTACTACCTCTCCTTGTTGTATAAATTCGGTTTAGGTCTTTTATTACTAGGAGTCATTGAAACATCCATAAAATTAGTTTCTCTATTATTTTATAAAATCACTAATCATAATTTTTCCTTGTTCAATTTACGAAACTAATGGTAGATTAAAATATTTTCTAATTCTTTATAAGCTTGGTTAGAATCCATTCCTAATTCGTAATACATTCTATTAACATATCATCAATTTGATCTTGTAAATTTATTTCATAAATTTTTATTAATTATTTCATCTATTGTTGTTTTGTTTCTTCAAACTTGAACCTGTTTCAAATTCTATATTATTTTCTAAATTATTGTCATAATCTTCGTTATTAAATTGACAATATCCTATCATTTCTGTTTCTGTTAATTCTAATGTGTCTATTTCTTCAGAATCTGTATCATAAATTGGTTCTGTATCATAATATTCATTCATTAAGTTATAGTTTATTTCCATATCATCATCATTTTCATCATTTTCCTCATTTTTATTGTTTCTTTTTACAAAATTTGTAAATCTTAAATTGGCTTGTCCATTATTATCATAAATAATACTTTTTTGTGGAACTAAAATTTCATTAGATTTCTTTTTTAAATCTTCTAAATTCCATTCTAATCCTGCTAATTCAGTAGGATCAATTTTTTGTGGTTCTATCATTTTAATTCCTTTTGAAGCAATGACTTTTATCATTTTTTCAATATTAACTTTATATTTCATACTTGAAGATGTACTCATTTTTCCTAATACTCCAACGCTTATTACTAAATTATTTCCTTCATAATTTGTATACCCTTTAGTTTGTATTGCAATTTTTATTTTACTTATATCCCTGGTATCTTTTAAAATATTAGGGGCACAATAAAATAATGCTGAATTTTTGTTTAAATCTACTTCCATTCCTGATATAATAGCTCTTTTAACATCTTGTTGCCATGATTGATCTGTAATTAATACTAAAGCTTTTGTTCCTACTTCTTGTCTTCCAAATGCTTTTATTCCTATTATTATTAATCCTATATGTGAAAATAGTTTATTACTTTTAATTAATTTCTTTATAGTTTCTGGTGATAGTAAATCTATAAATTCTGTTGTTCCATCAACTACTCTAGTACTTACTTCTCTACTCTCTAATAAAGCTTGTGTTTATATTTATTATTCCTGCTTGATATAAAACCCTTGGTTGTAAAATTTCAAAACTATGATTATTGTAAATTTCTAAATTTCTATCAACATCTATTTCTTCTTCTAGTTGTATAGTTTGTTGAGAACTATTGCTTCCAGATCCTCTTCTAGAACTTAAAATTCTATGTAAAAATGTGTCTGAAGTAATAATTTCATTTATATTGCTTGTAGAACTTTTATCTTGCTGTATAGTTTGTGAGTTTCCAGAAAATGGTGCAAAATTACTCATTTTTAGGTTTCCAATAATTATAAATTGTAGGGTTATTTTTCTAGGTCTTTCTTGTGATCCTAAACTTAAATTATTTATAGCTTGTGTAATATTATCAATATCTTGGTCAATTAGTTTATTATTTATTTTGTTTCTAATTTATTAAAAGTTTCACGATTTGTAATTCAATTTCTCCTAATAGTTTTTAGTTTCCAATTCAACTTTCTTTGGTTTTAAATTATCTATTAAGTAACTTAACTGATTAATCTCAGTTTTACTAGGCAAATTTTTATTTAACTGTTTAATTTCAGAGATGATTTGATTATTTTGTTCTTTAATATAGTCGAAATTTTCACTAATCTGTTTAATTAATTTATTCTTTTCTTGATTACTTTGTATTATTTCTTTAAGTAAGTTATAATTATCGGTTTTATTCTTTTCTAGATTACGGTTTAAATTTATAATTAAATCTGTAATACTATTTAAATGATTATTTTACGAATGCAATATATGTTTAAATTTTCGTTCAAACCGACAAATAAAATTATGATTGTCACACGATATTTTATGCTTATCCTTAAGATTGTGCGGATCCGAAATCGATTGAACAAAAGAGTTTTGATCTATGATTAAAAATTTCTTACCTAAAGCTTCAAACAAATCCATATACCATCCTTATTCTTATGATTAAACATATCCCAATTTTTAACAACATAACAAAACAAGAATAATATACATATATGGTTTAAGAGTTTCTCAAAATCAACTCTACACACCAATATAATACCATTACTACAAAAACTTCTGAGGCCTAAAAGACTAGGACAGGCTTAACTTGTTAGGCAAACATGATGTTGTAAGTCCTCTTTGATGTTAAGAACCTAGGCATATATATATATATATATATATACACTAGTGTGTAACCCGTCGAAATTCGATGAAAAATTACATTACTTTATATATGTGGTTATAAAAAATAAAATATTTACGTATAAAATACATGTTAATTAATTATCAAAACCCGTATAATTATATCCAAATATTATAAAGTAAACATTAATAGTATATAGTATAAAAAAATCGAGCACCATTAATTGTGAAAATATTAAAAATGGAGAAAATAACTAAACATTTAAAATATGATGAAAATTAAAAGTAGGCTTGAAGATTAATGGTCGCAATCACTTTAAACATTCATAACCACACTGATAAATGTTTGTACCCGTTTACAATATATATACACGCTCTCGTCTTAAATCTGATTAGTTAACCAAACTCGTAAATTTATAAATATAAGTTGTTACAGTGATTGAAATTTATATGCACGTACATATTCAAAATCTGATTGAAAAATGATTTTATTACTCGTTCTTGTCCCAAAAATACTTGCTAACTACTGAAATATATTTAAATATATAAATATAAGTTGTTACAGTAATTATTATCTGTCTCATTAATCACTTGAACATTACAAAATAAATATTAATTAATATAAATAACAAAAAAAATTAAAAATAAATAACATGTATAAAACATATACATAACAACACTCGCCCTACATCTGATTAATTACTCGAACCTATTTAATTTTATTAATATAATTTATTATAATTAATTATTCATCTCAATAATTAACTTATAATATTAGACAAACAAAATAAATTAAATTTCGTGTTAGTTTTGCTCTGTGGACCAATGAAAAATATCATAAACTAATTATAGCATCATCAATAAGGTGATATTAAATTGACAGTTTAAAATTTTAAAAAATATAACTATTTGTTTGGCCATCAAATTAATTAATTAGTCAAATTAAATTAGTAGTACAAAATAATTGTAGGATGAAAAAATATACATTGATTTTAAGTATATATATATAAGTTGTTCAATCGGTGGAGTATGATTATAAATCAATGTGGGATAAGATATTTTAGTATGATTAGAATTATAATTTAAAGACATTAAATAGAGAATTTAGATAAATAAAAATGAAGGAATTTAATGGTTCTACATAAGATATGAGGATGAGGTTGCACTAAATTTCACTAATCCAATTATATATTGATAAGGTGACATTCAATGGATAGTTTAAAATTTTAAAAATATAACTATTTATTTGGCCATCTAATTAATTAATTAGCCAAATTAAATTAACGGTGTAAATAAAATATAGGATGAGAAAAATATACATTGATTCTAAGTATATATATATATAAGTTGTTCAATTGGTGGAGTATGATTATAAATCAATGTGAGATAAGATATTTTAGTATGATTAGAATTAGAATTTAAAATAAATTAAATAGAGAATTTAGATAAATAAGAATGAATGGATATAATGGTGCCACATAAGATATGAAGATGAGGTGAAACTAAGTTTCACTAATCCTATTATATATTGATTAGATTTTCAATTTGTGAAGTTTATGAAAAATAGATGTATGATTCAAAATTTATTTAAAAAAATATGTAATAGGATTATGGTTAACGCTATCTCTCTCCTACGTGGACTATTTATTTTAAATTTTTTTATTAATTTGTGCAGTCTCATGAAAAATCGATATGATTTTTAATTTATTTTTTAAAATATTGATTATATTTTCAATTTGTGAAGTTCATGAAAATCGATGTATGATTCAAAATTTATTTAAAAAATCGTACAAAATATATCATTCAATTTATATATTGAATTGGTAAAGTCTCATGAAAAAATAATATTAAATTAAATATAATTTATTATAATTAATTATTCATCTCAATAATTAACTTATAATATTAGATAAAAAAATAAATTAAATTTCGTTTTAGTTTTGCTTTGTGGACCAATGAAAAATATCATAAACTAATTATAGCATCATCAATAAGGTGACATTAAATTGATAGTTTAAAATTTTAAAAAATATAGCTATTTGTTTGGCCATCAAATTAATTAATTAGTCAAATTAAATTAGTAGTGCAAAATAATTGTAGGATGAAAAAATATACATTGATTTTAAGTATATATATAAGTTGTTCAATCGGTGGAGTATGATTATAAATCAATGTGGGATAAGATATTTTAGTATGATTAAAATTATAATTTAAAGACATTAAATAGAGAATTTAGATAAATAAAAATGAAGGAATTTAATGGTGCCACATAAGATATAAGGATGAGGTTGCACTAAGTTTCACTAATCCAATTATATATTGCTAAGGTGACATTCAATGGATAGTTTAAAATTTTAAAAATATAACTATTTATTTGACCATCTAATTAATTAATTAGCCAAATTAAATTAAAGGTGTAAAATAATTATAGGATGAAAAAAATATACATTGATTCTAAGTATATATATAAGTTGTTCAATTGGTGGAGTATGATTAGAAATCAATGTGAGATAAGATATTTTAGTATGATTAGAATTAGAATTTAAAAGAAATTAAATAGAGAATTTAGATAAATAAGAATGGAGGAATATAATGGTGCCACATAAGATATGAGGATGAGGTGATACTAAGTTTCACTAATCCTATTATATATTGATTAGATTTTCAATTTGTGAAGTTCATGAAAAATAGATGTAATATGATTATGGTTAACGCTATCTCTCTCCTACGTGGACTATTTATTTTAATTTTTTTTATTAATTTGTGAAGTCTCATGAAAAATGGATATGAGTTTTAATTTTTAATTTTTTAAATATTGATTAGATTTTCAATTTGTAAAGTTCATGAAAAATAGATGTATGATTAATAATTTGTTTAAAAAACTATGTAATAGGATTATGGTTAACGCAATCTCTTCCCTACGTGGACTATTTATTTTAATTTTTTTATTAACTTGTGAAGTCTCATGAAAAATCGATATGAGTTTTAATTTTTTTTTTAAAATTGTATAAAATATATTATTTTATTTAGATTTTCAATTTGTGAAGTTCATGAAAAATCGATGTATGATTCAAAATTTATTAAAAAAATCGTACAAAATATATCATTCAATTTATGTCTTGAATTGGTAAAGTCTCATGAAAAAATAAAAAAATAATATTAAATTAAATTTCAATAAAAATAACTATTTATTTGGCCAATAATTAATTGATGAGCCAAATAAAATTAGTGGGTGCAAAATAATTATATATTGTGGAATGAAAAAATCTACTCTCAATTATTTATATAAGTTTAAATTAGGGTGGAGTTTGATAAAAAATCAATGTGGGATATGAGATGTAAATATTAAGAATGAAGGAGATTTGAGAAAAGTAGAAATGAAGAGATTATATGATGCCACATAGGAGAGAGAGTCATGAAATCCTTAATCCTATTATATATTGATTGAATTAAATGAGAATTTCAACTTTTTGAGAATTAAGAACTAATATGGTCCATCTATTTTTTATAATCTACGGTCATAATTAATTATTAACTGTTTATTATCCTTAAATTTTAATGATAATCGTTTAATATTATAATTAAGAGATTTTAGGTATTCATTTACGTATACAATCATTATGATTATATGCATAATAACATAAATTTCATGAACATAACAATTAATTGGAATATGATAACATGCACAAGAATTACGATTATATGAATAGTAACATGAATTACACGGACAACGAAAAATTGAATATAAAATATTCAAACAGTAAAAATTTAGGGATTTAACTATTTTTTCATTAAATAATTATAAGTCGTCTGATCTTATTCAATCTAACAATGGTTATTGATTATTAGTTCTTATTTAAGAGGCAGTTCCCTCTATAACCAATCCATATAGTACCCGAGTCTTAGGTAGTATGTAGTATTCAATCTCATCCATTCATCTTAGATCCTATAATGAATATTTTTTTTGGATTTTAAAGCTTATTTTCGTTGATTTCACTACAGTAAGGGTATATTAGTAATTTAATTTGTTATATGATTGTGAAAAACAAATCATGCATATAGTTGAAGACTTATGCATTTAAATGAACATAAAAATATATGTAGTTGAATACAAATATGCATATGAGTTTCGATTTAATACATGTTCATCAACATGCATGTTTATGTTATTTACATGCATGTTGTGTTTTGCGGTACGCTCGTGCACAGTGCCCTCTTGCGCACCCAACGCGTGCTCGTGCACTCGAGGTATGCTCCCAACGTTCGCTCGCTCGCATGTCCAGTGTCGGTTGGCCAACATGCAGTGTTATGTTATTTTAATACATTGTAATGTTATTTTATATACATTATTTATGTTTTATTGTGTTCTCCCCAAACCCAACGTCCGTTGGGTGTCTTCCCATTTTGCGCTTGAGCGAAAAATGGGTTGCCAAGTGTTAAATTTTGGTGCGTCCACATGTTAAAAAATATGTGGTCTAAATTGAGTACTATATACTACCTAAGAACTTGATACTATCGGAACCCATATATATATATATATATATATATATATATATATATATATAGATGAGGGATCAAATTGTATCCGAGTCTCAGATAGTATGTAGTACTCAATCTCATGCACTCAT
Organism: Salvia rosmarinus; assembly: GCA_036937905.1. Taxonomy (NCBI): domain Eukaryota; kingdom Viridiplantae; phylum Streptophyta; class Magnoliopsida; order Lamiales; family Lamiaceae; genus Salvia; species Salvia rosmarinus. The sequence continues at coordinate 24,027,749 of CM072819.1, read as the reverse complement.
CTCATAGATCCTACGGTTGAGATTTTTTTGGATATTTTAAGCTTAATTTCGCTGATTTTCGCTACAGTAATGGTAGATTAGTAATTTGATTTTTTATGTGATTGCGAAAAAAAACTATGCATTGAGTTGAACTGCATAATGCATTCAAATTAGAGGTGAGAAAAAAGATTTAAAAACTGAATACCCGATCCGAACCAAACCAAAATTTAAAATTCGGTTCGGATTTTTGGATTTGTGGATCGGATCAGATTGAAATTTTTAAAAATTTTGGATTTTCGGATCAGATCGGATTGGAATTTTTTAATCCGAAAAATTCAAAATATATATAATTTATATATATATATATATATATATAATATTTTATTTAAATATTTTTTAATTTAATATAAAATATATATAAGAATTAACAAAATTTGGTTTTGGATTTTCGATTTTTTCATAATTTAATATTTTTCGGGTCGGTTTGGATTTTTTTTATAAAAAATTTGAATTTCGGATATTCGGTTCGGATCGAATTTTCTCTTTCTCAAAATTCAGATTTTTGGATCGGTTCGGATTAGGCAAAAATCCAAACCGAAATCCGAATGCTCACCCTAGATTCAAATGAAAAAAATGCATGCAATTGAACATAATAATGCATGTGGTTGGAAGCTCGCGCCCAGCGTGCGCTCGTGCTGGAGCGTCGCTCCGACGCTTGCTCGCGCGCCCGTTGTCTGTATTTTTTAGGGCTGACAATTTTTTACACGACACGAGAACATAAAACGAGCACGCACGAAATTAACGTGTTAGTGTTCAGCCTTATCGTGGTCGTGTCCTTATCGTATCGACACGATAATTTCGTGTCGTGTTCATGTCGGATCCGTGTCGTGTTCGTGTAACTCGATAATTTTCGTGTTGCATTCGTGTTCGTGTTGAATCGTGTCGTTTTCGTATAACTCGATAATATTTTTAAATATTTAATATTTATTTTATTTTATATATTTTTATTTCTTTTATAAATTTATTTTCTAATTTTAATTTGAATTTCTCGTTTCGTATCGTGTTCGTGTTGTATCCGTGTCTGTACATTTCGTGTCGTGTTCGTGTTCGTGTTCGTGTCGGACATATCCTTAACGGGTCATGTTCTTGTTTGACCTTATCTTGTCGTGTCGTTATCGTGTCGACCCGATAACGACCCGACACACATGAATTGCCACCCCCAGTATTTTTACGTTTTGTTAAATGCATGAACATGTTTTGTTAAATGCATTGACATATTTTGATCAATGCACGAACGTGCTTTGTTAAATGCATGTTTGTGTTTCGTGGCAACATACAATTTTTATGTTTTGTTCAATGCAGTTTCATGTTTTGTTCAATGCATTTTTATAGTTTTCGACAACAAATCTCTCATCCATCATTCTCTGTCAATTTCATCATCTCTTTCCCTGATTACAGGTGAATTTTTCTTGAACCACCGCCATAACCACCATATTTCTCGATTCTTCAATCATCTATCAAATTCATCTTCTATTTTTTGTCAAAATCCATCAATTTTTTTTCTTTCAAAATCTGTTGTTTGTAATTATTTTTGTAACTTTTTGCTGTTGTTCACTGGTGTTGCCGTCGTCTCCGGCACCGTCCATTGACGCCAATAAGAGGAAGAAGACTGATTTGTTTATTTCCATTTTGTCCCTTCGCGAAAATTAAAGAAGAAAAGGAGCTGCCACGTGTCAGCTTGTGGTATGGTCACGTGTTCAAAATGTGTGGTTTAGATTGGATACTACATACTATTTGGGGACCGGATACTACGGGAACTCAACCATATATATATAGGAGAGGGTTAACATGAGAACCATTTTTATCGTGAGAACGTGAGAACCAAAAAATGATACAGTGAAAGTTGATGAATCTGCTGGGAAAGTTACTAAATCCAAAAAATAGAATTTTCGCCCCTCATGAGATTCGAACCCGGGTGAAAAATTTTGAATTTTTGAATTCATTAACTTTCTCAACGCATTCATCAACTTTCATAACGAATTCATTTGGTTTTTAGTTTTGAGGATAAGAATGGTTCTTATTTGAACCAAACTCTATATATATATATATATATATATATATATATATATATATATATAATATATATATATATATATATATAATAGTTATTGTAAAAATCGTCATTAACATATATATTAAGAACACTTGAAATCTTGTGAATTCGTCATATAAGTGTCTAAATTTATAAAAATAAAAATCGTCCTTCATGAGATTCGAAATCATGTTTTTGAATTCATCAAATAATGTGATGAATTCACAGTAGATCTTCACAATTAAGACTAAAAATTGTTCATATTTTATACTTTAAGATTGATTTGTATTGGATCTCATTCTTATATATATATATATATATATGTATATATATATATATATATATGAGGGATCAAATATTATCTGAGCCCTAGATAGTATGTAGTACTCAATCTCATCCATTCATCCTAGTAATCGTGTGGCTGAGATTTGCACCTGATTTTTAAAAGTTTTACACGTTAATTTGTGGTAGTAAGGGTAGATTAGTAATTTGATTTGTTATGTGATTTCGAAATAAACCATGCATATAGTTGAACTGAACTATACATTCAAATGAACACAAAAATGCATTCACTTGAACACAAACATGCATATGAGTTTCAATTTTAATGCATGCTCGAAACGCACTCCCAGTGTTCGCTCGCACGCACCCAGTGCCCCCTCGCGCGCACCCAACGCCATTCAGCGCCCGCTCGCACGCACCCAGCGCTGGTTGGGTGCGATGCAGTGTTATGTTGTTTTATATGCAGTGTTTTGTTGTTTTAGATGCGGTGTTATGTTATTTCATATGCATTATTTATGTTTTGTTGTTGCTCTTCCCAAACCCAGCGCCGACGCGCACCCAACGTCCTTACCCAGTTTCGGTGCACACCCAGCGTTCCCTACCCAGTGTCGGCATGCACCCAACGCCCCTACCTAGCGCCGGCACGCACCCAACGCCAATTGGGTGTGATGCAGTATAATGTTATTTTGAATGTAGTGTCATATTGTTTTGAATGTAGTGTCATGTTATTAAGAATGTAGCGTTCCAAACCCAACGCCCGCGGATACCCAACGCTCGCGGACTCCTCTACCCAGCGCCGACGGGCATCTTCCCATTCTTTCCCTGAGCGAAAAATAGGCTTTCACGTGTTAAATTTTGATGCGTCCACGTGTTCAAAATGTGTGATTTAAATTGGGTAATACATACTATCTGGGGACCGGGTACTACGAAAACCCAACCCTATATATATATATATATATATATATATATATATATGGTTAAGTTGTTAGGAAATTACTTTAACCAAGATTTTGAGTGACATAATGTTTAATTTTCTGAAATTAAATAACATAAGATCAATCTACGTTTTGAATAGATGATCATAGTATTTCACATTCTCAACTCTAATTTCAGTGAATGAGAAATAATGAATCAAAGTTGGTCACTTAAATATGAGGTTATGTGATTAAGTGAATAAACATATATTATTTAATGTTTATTCCGTATTGATTAATATAACTTCGTTAATAGTCTATATAAGTGGTTCATTAAACATTTAGTATAATTATGTGCAGAAGTGATTGACTGGAAAGCCCATGCATGTGCTGCCGCCGCCGACTCCGTGGTCCGAGGTTCGGGTCCGTGGACTTGGATTTTGGCAACTTGTTTTTTGGCTGTTCTTTGGGCCTTGTTCAAGGCCCAACCCACTTGTCTTTTGGACCATCAATTTATCGAGTCAAAGATGGAGTTGGTCTAAGGCCCAACTTATGTGGCTCAATCAGTTGGGCCTATTGTGCACTTGGAGAGACGTCTAGATACGTCCAATGAATCTGGACGCACGCACTATTCAGATTCATCCGTAACCTTTAGAAATGCTCGACATGATGACGCTATAGAAAACGTGGAAAAACATCTAACTTGTCCCCTCCTACAATGGTTGTAACCCCCGAGTCGACTTAACTTAGCCTTGATTGACATTGACTCCAGTAGGCTCCCCTGCATGTGGACTGTGTCCCATAAATAGAACCTATTCCTCCTGCATTAGCCACATACTATAGATCTGTATGCCAACATCCTAAAACACTTTCTTCATGCATAGCTCGTGTTTCAAACTTTGTTATTGTCTTGTTCTAGTTCGTCGGAGATTGTCGGTTTGCGATGCTTCCACCAACGAGACGTATGTCGTTTCATCTTTGGGGATGACACGCTAGATTCGTGATCATTACCGAAACGTGTTATATCTTGCGAAAATAGGCCTTCCTCGACTTGACGTATTTAAACAATTATAGCAAATAAAGATATATATATATATATATATATATATATATATATATATATATATATATATATATATATATATATATAGGGAGTGGATCAAATGAGAACTCCAACTTTTTGAGAACTAAGAACTAATGTGGTACATTCATTTTATAATCTAATGGTCAAGATTAATTATAAATAGTTAATTATCCTCATAATTTAATGATAACCGTTTAGCCCTAAAATCAAGGATTTGTATATTGATTTTCGTAATTATTCTCGTATGCATAATTACTACGATTACATGCATAACACCATGAATTACATGAACATAATAATGAATTGGAATGAATAGCATGCATAAGAACTATGATTATATGAATAACAATATGAATTATATGAATAACGAAAAATAGAATGTGAATATCCAAATAGCGAAAATTTAGGGATTTGACTATTTTTATCATTAAATAATTATGAGTCGTCCGATCTTATTTAATCTAACGGTGGTTATTGGTTCTTAGTTCTTATCTAAGAGGTGGTTCTCTATAACCAACCCTATATATATATATATATATATATATATATATATATATATATATATAACATAATGTAATAATTAAATACTTATATGTACGTATATTATAAAATGTAATGCCTTATTGTATATTTTATTAACAATTTTAAATCCAAAAGATGGTTGTTTGCTAAAACATATTTGTCTAATTAATATAAATTAGTGTGATGTACTCTTAATGTTTATTGTTGTTACATTATCATTTTATAATTGTTAAATTAAAATCAAAATTGTATTCTTTGTAATAAATCTAGTGTACTAATTTTTTAAAATCTGAAAAATAAATGCTAAAATGCAAAAATAGTGTCGATACATATAATAATATGCACAAGTGTATATGTGTATCATAAAATGTATTTGAAATTCTCATAAATTTTAAAAAGTTAATGTATAAAAAAAGCCATATTGTCTCGAAATAAGAAGGCTATAGAGAAGTCCCATATGGATAATCGAATAGTTAAAGTGCGTTTATGTGGCTGATATGTCATAAGTTCGAACTCCACCAAATGCCTCTATGAGTTTAAGCCTGTCATATTTAATTTTTCAAGTATGGTTTACATGTCTTGTGTGATTTGCAGACTGTTGTACATGAACGTGGAGTTTACCCAGTGCACATGAGTTTGAGTCTATCATACCTGATTTTTTAAGTGTGGTTTACATGTCCTGTATGATTTGCAGGCTATTACATAGATATGTGGAGTTTATCCAGTGAATATTGTAGATAGAGACTGTGAGTTTTCCGTGATTAAAAAAAAAGCTATAGAGAAACTACTTTTTAGTCATTTCTTCACTAGTGATGATTTAAATAGCAATGATCACACTATTGAAATAATGTGTTTATTATTATAAAATACTAGTGTGATTCATTCATATTTACAAGGATTTATTTAGGGTTATATTATAAATGATTGAATCTTCTTCTTAAACATTGGTGTGTTATCTAACCAAATCAATTTATTTTGAAAGGGTCCAACATTTAAAAGATACATAAAGAAAACATGATTTTTCATTAATTTTTAAAAAATGCTTATAACAAGTAATTGATTTTTTTGTACTACAATCAATGACGGAGGCAGAAATTTAAAGTTGGGGGGCCCAAAAATATTTGAGAAGATATCGAAATTTTTTCTTGGGATCTACTAACACAATCTCTTATTCTTTAAGATGACATCACAAACACTCATTATTCTGAAAGTCAACCCCAAACAAAAGTTGTATACTCGACTTGTGATAATAAAAATATGATCAACGCTTATATTTCTAAAATAATCCTCATATACTCAATCAATCTATATTTTAATTGGTTTATCATCAATAATATTTTTAGGGGCTTAAAATAAAAATTCAAATGATTTAGATACTTTCAGTTGATTGTTGTTAGAATAATTTTATCATGATCTTTTGAAAAGTTGAATTAATCGATCATATTAATTCACATATAAAGTATTATTATTTACATATATTTTATTTTATTAAGATAAAATAAATTACAGAAAAAAGCACAAAGTAGAGAGAAATAACAAATTACAGGAAGAAAAAAAAGAGAAAGAAAAGAAACAACAAATCACAGAAAAAGAAAAGAAAAGAAAGGACAAATTATGGAAAGAGAAAGAAAAGAAAAGAAAAAAGAGAAGAAATAGAAACAACAAATTACAGAAAAAAAAGTGAAAATAAAAGAAAGGACAAATTATAGAAAAAAAAAGAGAAAGGAAAGAATAAATTATAGAAAGGAAAAAAAAAGAGGAAAGAAAGAAACAACTAAAAAGCGCAGATGCGAGACTCGAACCTGTGTCAATCAAAATAGCATTTTAACCAAATGGTATATGAGAAAATTTAAGCATGTTATTAAATATCAAATATATATTATATTTTTTCAAAATAGTTGGGGGGCCCATAGACCCCAGGACCCTATATGGCTCTGTCATTGACTACAATATTGAACATTTCTCCATTTATTTTCTCAATTTCTTCATTTCTTATCTTCTTATAGTTCTCAATATTTTTCTATAATTTTAAGAGGTGGTCTCTTATGAATACAAATAAGATCACCTCTAATTATAGTTATTAAACTCTAATTATCTGTATGCTCATACGAGCAATTTTTGTGTATAATATTCTCTCCGTTCCATTTAAAGTGTTCAATTTATTTTGGACACGGATATTTAGAAAAAATATAAAATAAGTAAAATGATAAAAAATGGATAGGACCCATATTTTTTGAAGATATAATTAATTTTAAAATGAAATTGAATATTTATAATCGGATAATCTAAAAAAATTAAGATATTTTAAATGGATCAGACGGTACTAACTCTATCTTAACTTATCTTTTGACAAATTTAATATGGAAAATCCCGGAGATATTATCCCAAAAATTGATAATTACACCTTATTCGACTCAAAAGTCAATCGCCCAAGCTGACACTCATGATTGACGGCGCATATAACCAAAGATATGAAGTGCTTTTCCCAACGTAAATAGTTAGCTGACGGCTTGGCTAAGAGCCGAGTCGAGCCGTTTATGGACGAACGCAATCTAAAGGCGTTTTTCTACGGAAATTAAAATTGCTACCAATTCCCAATTGGTCCTGTTTCCTACACACGTCGATCGATTTAGGAGTCAATCCTGGTTCTCCACGTTCCCTTAAATGTGGGGTGGATTTAAATCATAAAGATAAAAATATCTTCGATATTTAAGATCGAATATATATAACTTTAGTAAAATTTCAAATCGACGAGATGACCTTTCTCAAGGATATTTTTGTACGTATGAGACGATTTATTTAGCGATTGTGATAGGCAGATTATTTAAATTCCATTCAAAAATTAGATATTTATTCAAATTCAATTATAATTTTTTTATTGCCATAGTATTCATTAAATATCCATCTATAACACAAATTTTTGTATTTAAATTTTATAAATACAAAAATATATACAAAATCAATTGAATTTTGATTTAATATATTTGGTGTGAGTTCGATCTCTATCTATCATCTGATTCTACTTTTTCGATTTTAATTCTTAAACGATCTTGAATGTAATTCGAGTTGTTTAGAGGGGATGTGATTCCTTGATCTCCTTGAACTTGAAGCTTGAATTCGATGATGTTGATCTGAAGGACCTTGGTCATGTTTTCAGAGCAACGGTCGGATTTGGTTTGATTTATTGAAGAACGTTGAAGATCTTAAAGTTTGAGCGCCAATACGGAGGGTTTTCACCAAATTTCGGATTGAAGATATCTTTGATTTGGGAGGATGATTTTGGCGAAGAACGTGGTGATTTGCACAAAGAACGCCTTGAATGCTCGAAGAAGACTTCGAATGCTGGAGAAGACTTCGTTGATGATTCTTCTAGTATCTTGAGCTATTTGAATCTTCATTTCATCTCATTTATGAAGACCTTCAACCCCTATTTATAGATTTAGGCTAGTGGGCTTAGTAGCCTTTTGGGTTTAGGGGCCTTTTGGCCACCAAACCATGGGCTTAGACTTATGAGTCTTTAGTGGCCAAACCATTTGGCCAGACTTATGGATCTTTTAGTCCACCAAACCATGGACTTGAGCTGGCTTATGGATCTTTTGGGCCACCAAACCGGGCTTGAGTGGTTATTCTCTCCTCACGTGGGTCTTTTGGGCTTCATTCTCCTATTTGATGGTTATTCCTCCACATATCAATTTAATTTTGTCATTCTCCTATTAATCGATGAAATTAAATATTAATCACATATCTATTTAATTTTGGAATAAATTCCATTAATAAAATAGAAATATAATTAATTATTTAATTCGTGATTTACACGTGGCGTAATATAATTTTCTAACAATTTTTAATGGTCTACACCATCCATATCTATTTAAATTTATAAAATATTTAAATACTCAAACATGGTTATATTAAGTGGATACACATTTACACGTGGTGTAATATATAATTTTCTAACAATTTTTAATGGTCTACACCATCCATATCTATTTAAATTTATAAAATATTTAAATACTCAAACATGGTTATATTAAGTGGATACACATCCCAAAATAATCCGAATACTACAAAGTAATAACAATAAACACATTTCAAATTAATCTCACAATTTATTTGATTTATTATTACAACACTTTATTAAAAATTTAAACTCTGAATGTTACGTCTCTAAATTGGACACGTCACTTTTTCTTATTCCAATTGTATTTTGGATTATAATAAAACTTTATAAATTTATTAATAACTTTATCCATCTACCAAAAGTTTGTATTTAATTCTTTTATAGTTCATCCACCAAAAGCTTATATTTCAATATCTTTTGACAATATGATATTATTTAATATAAATTTAGTTCTATTATTAATTGTATACTTATTATTAAAGATAAACGGGTTTGAATAGCGAGTATCATGCATATTTTACCATACTCGATCCAATCCCATCACCGATAAATTTTACTATCCATACCCATTTTGAACCCGTTTTATATTACTCAATAATGTCTTTATTATAAATTTTACTTAAGTCGTGGTTAATCCTATTAGGCCAAGCCCAACTCCGAGTGAACCTAATGTAATTGGGCCCAAGCCAGAAACTTGTGGACACATGGATCAAATCCTCTCCGACGTGGATGGCTTTTGCCCAAGATACATTTATACGGATATCACCCTTTTGTATTAGGAAAATTAAAATAATAGAATTTAAGTAATGAACATTTGTAACTTATTGATTTAGTTTCACGCTGTCCTTGGCAACTAATCAGTTAGTGCGGAATGCTCCATGTAGTAATACAAGTAAGAGTAGAGGCTGTTGGGGGGGAAATTTCGAGCATAGCGAAAATCATCAAAAGTTACTCATATTTAGATAAACTCTTGTACATGTTAAAAAAATCATCACTCCTTTTCTTACAATGAAGCAACTACACTTGAGTGATTACAAAATTATGAGCAAATACTTATATCATTTTGTTGGAATATCCATCAATATAATAGAAATGTTTGGTTTGTATATTTTCCTTATGAAATGAAGAGTGAAATAGTTGGTGAACCTCCAAGAAGAACACAGTTAGTGTGCTTGAGAACTGCAAAAGAGGACAGGAAAAGGATATCTTGGGATGTTTAAGTTAGACACTATTCTCAATCTTTCGAGAAATATTAGGATATTTAGTACTAGTGTAAAAAATGAATAATATTTAAAGTAGCATACCTTGAGAGACAGAGTCTTCAGCCAACTAAGGGTAAACTAGTCATTAACGCACTCTGCATCTCTTTAGCCATGTGCCTGTATTTAGGTTATTGAAATTTTTGGAGTGCATCAGCATCACTATTTCAGTAAAAGCGTGTGTACAAGTCAACCCTAATTACTGAATACCTATCTTTGTTACCTTGTGTTCCTTTAGGATTTTAAATGGAGCTTTTGTCGGTAGGCTTGGGCTCAATATTGATATATATAAAAGTTGACATTACCTTTTTATTTCACCATGGCAGCAAACTGCTAGTGATGCAGGAAAATGAATGTCGATCTGTTTCCATTACAATAAATGTTTGTGCAATTTTATATTGTCGCTTCTGATATTGGCCACCAAGGTTGCTCATCGAGTATTATTACACAAATATATGAAGATAAGATTTGTGATATGTATCGAATTGTTTCTTCAACGTTTTTGCACGAATTTGTTTATCGGATGAAAAATACTTACTCCCTCCATCCTTGATATACATTTTTAGTTTTTGTCGACATGAATTTTAATAAATACAATGAATGTAAAGTGAGTTGAGAATGAGATTCACGTAATAAAATATGTTACGTGAGTAGAAAAAATCGGTCATTGATGGTATTTTTGTAAATAAATGAGTAAAGTATAAGTAAAAGTATTGACTTTTAGGTGGATCCATGTCTATAAAATAAAAGTGAATGAAATATTGAAATCTATCTATTAATCCGATACGCATTGAAGAGCCTACAACAATCCTTGATCCTACGTGGCATCTCTCTGATTTTTTATTTTCAATTTTCTAAATCCTCATTTTTATGTTTTCTTAATTCAATTTATAATTATCGATTCATTGGATATATATTTAGATGCATACATTAATTATATAAATATGAAGGCATTTAATCAGCAATTAATTCCATTGATTAGGCATTTAATCAGCAACTAAATCCATTGATTATCGAAATTTTGGGCCAAAACTACGGAGATTGTATATATTACAATTTCATGATTAGATTTTTAGATGGGGGAATGCAATTTGTATAATTGGTTTGATGTTTGTTTTTTTATATTACATCAACTTATGAATCTGAGCATTTTTAATTGGTTTGACGAAATTGAGAATGATTGATTCTAACATTTGAATTTGAAATAATATTTTGTTAGGAAAATCGTTGCAGCTTCAAAGCTCAACTGAATCTTCACTCGAGGTAATAAGGGTTTACTTGCGTATTCTAAATCAATAGGGTGAATTAATTATGAATATACAAACACACACATATATATATTTGACGAAATTGAGAATGATTGATTCTAACATTTGAATTTGAAATAATATTTTGTTAGGAAAATCGTTGCAGCTTCAAAGCTCAACTGAATCTTCACTCGAGTTAATAAGGGTTTACTTGCGTATTCTAAATCAATAAGGTGAATTAATTATGAATATACAAACACACACACATATATAGGAATAAAAAGCATCTATTGGATTATGTATACAAATAAATTAATAAATAATTTCAGTTGTGCGCAGACAGTATTTTTTTGTTTCTAAATCAATTTGGCTATCTATCTTCTATAATACCTACATAGCATTAATTGATTAATTATAATTTCTTAATTAATCATTAAATAAAAAAATAAGAAAATTAAATGTAAGATTCATAACATACATGTAGATTCAATCAACTAATTTAACTATCTTATTTGGAGCCAGAAAATTATTTTATGTTACTTCCATATATGTCTATTCATATAGATATTTCAGATAAAGGAGTATAAGAAAATAATTATTGAAAATGAAATTTGGAAATTATGGAATTTAGAAATATAAGAATGAAAATTCCAAGAATTTCAACGAAAGATAAATGATTGTTGTAGTGGGTTGGTTTTTCTGCTAAAAGATATGTATGATTCAACCGACATTATAGCTAATCGAAGATTGTAGATTCATATACTAATTATGTGTAACCTTTGACATAATTTTGTTCTATGCTACAAGATCAATGGTTACCGTCATTCTTTTACATTCTTGAGGTTTTGATTTTTAATATAAACTTATTATTAATTTTTGAATTTCATAAATTTCTTTTGATTTTTTTTTTTTGCAAAATAAGAGAGATGGAAAAGAAACGAAGAATTCCAAGTTTGACCTATTTTTCTATAATAATTTGACATATTACGTAGCATTTATTCTGAAAAATTGTAGTAATACTGTAAAGTATTAAACGGTTTTTATCTATCCTAAAAAATAATTTTTTTAATCTATCTATTTAATTCTATATTGCAATACATATTAGAGGCACCATATTGATCATTGATCCTATATGGAATTTCAAGGATTTTATGTTTTTATTTTTCTAAATTCCACAATATGTGTCATTTTCATTCCAAATTTAATTTCCAATATTTAATAAATTATATATTAGAGCCGAAACTTTGTATTGTAATGAAGGTAGTTATATATAATTGATTGTATAAGTAAAGAAAGTAATCTTACTGATTAATGAGTATTAGTTGTTCCATATTATACGTTAGATGCCACAATATCTGCATGTTTAATTATAAATATTCCATGATTTCGGAGTAATCATTATTTTCCTTATATATATGTAATTGCAATTAAATTGATTAAGAGTTATTTTGGTAATTTTTGTCTCCAATATATATGCAAATTCTTTTCTCTGATTTTTTATACGCTCTTCCCTTACTCTCTCTCAAATTACGAGTTCAACTCACACACGATTATGAATCAACTTCTCATATAATATCTCTTCCCATGTTATTTCATCCAAATAAATAAGTGTGCTTGGAATATAGATACTAAAACAATATCTTTGACATTACAAGCTATGCAAATTCGAGATGATGTTCCTTATAAAAGTACATTGTACCGCCAAGTTTCTCATGTTAATTGTCTAGGCTTTGACTTTTCCATGTGAACATCATTGACAGTGTATGACTGGTTGAGGGTGGAGTATTTGTTTATTGGGAAAAGTCAGATAAAATTGATATTTTATATTATTTTGAGTTGGAAGAAACCGATGCTTAGTTTATAGAATGTCAAGTGTGGCAATGTTCTAAACAGAGCAAAATCATAAACAATGAGAGAAATAGATACAAATGACTAAATTTTGCAATGGTATATGTTTCTTCTTCATAATAATATGCATAATTTCGGCTCCAATGCTTGTAGTGAAAAGATGTTGTCTCCGGTGGCGAATCATGGAATAGAAAACTTCAGCAGTGGATGTGGATAGGCATCACAATCAGGTGTTTTCTGGATGGAAAAGATAGGTTAATTTTCCAGTGTCGTGCGGCTCGTGCCCATGTTTTTGATTTCCTTCTACCTCAATTGACTTATCCAATTGTATATTTTTGAATAATAGGGCTGAGTTCTCATAATTTCATTCACTTCCCAAATTCTAGATTATATTCATGAAATATCATTGAGTTTTAGTTTATATACATGATAGGTTGATAATGAGAAGCAATAGATTTTCTTAATTTTTATGGAACACAAACATTTCAATAAAAGCGTTTATGCTTCTTACAATTGAAGCATAATTTTACCCACAAATTCTATATATTTTGTATCAAGTTTGATGCAACCTTCGTTTATGAGTTAATAGTTTAACGTAAATGCAATGCAAGAGAGGCCACTCATATTTATATTTGCATTTTTAGGTCAACATAAAGTGAAAGTTGTAGATCATTATTAGGTAGCGTGATTTTAAAAGACATGATTTCTTATTTAAGTTGTAATTTGTACATATTCGATTATTGAATTATTCTACTGACTTGATTACCGAAAAGAAAAGAAAAATTCAAATAATTAGTAGCTTCTTATAGATACTCTAATCTTTTGAAGTCTAACTTCTACTTTTCTTTTAATAATATACTTGGCGGTTGTATTAGAATTTAAAATAAACATAATACTCCCTCCATCCCCAAAATTCCTTCTTAGGAATCTTGGCTGCGGGTTTTAATGAAAATTGTATGTATTGTGAGTGGAACAAGGATCCCACATTTGTAACATTAAATTAGTTAGTGGTGGGCCATAGGTGGTCAAATGTGTAAATAAATAGGGGTTTGAGGGTAAAAAAGAGAAATGATGGTGGGTCATGGATGGTAAAAAGTGTAAATAAAGAATATTATTGAGGATAAAGTTGGAATTATAGTTTCCATAAATAGATATGAAGAAAATTGGGGAAGATCCCAAAAAGAAAAACTAAGAAGAAAATTGGAGGACAGAAGGAGTATATATTAGTGCACGTAAGGTGAAACCAATTTAGGTTAAAATTATTCTGAATACAATTATATAATTTTAATTATATTATTTATATAATTTTTTTACGAGATTCCACCAATTCAAAACTTAAATAAAAAGATAAAATTTGAATCTTATGTATATGTATTAATGTTTGAATTTTTATTAAGAAGGATAACCAAATATTATAACAATTTATATTTGATAATTTAGATATTTTAAAATTTTGAATGAACTTATGTAATTAGCGGTGTTGCTATCTGAGAATAAGATGAGAACAGATAGTAATATTAATTTTATCGAATCTATAATTATAAAAATATAAATTTAAACGGGTACAAATATTAATTAACCTTAGGGTAATTAGATGGTATTATAATACGAGAATGAGATGACTAAATAGGAACTGGTAGTAAAATTATTTTTTATCTAATTTGAAAGATGTATAAATATATATAGATGATTAGATTCTAGTGGTTCTGAAACATTAATTCATATAAATGGATCCAAATTCTAGAGGAGTAATAAAGTCATTTTACCGGGTTTAATTCAAAACGGTCCAAACATGAATTGATCTAAGTGGAATTTTCTCTATTTCTTAATCTTTTGTTTAATTACTATGAATATTTACTTTGTAATGATCACGTTTTCATTTAGACGGATAATCAATTGTTGTATCAATTCATATTCATAAATTTAAAAGGGTCAGAATAATTAGAGGGTGTTATTATTATACATATCTGAGACCACGACATATAGTAAAATCACGTTCTAATCGCATTTGAGATGAGAATGAGTAGTAAAATCATTTTAATGGGTTTGGAACATATATGGTATAAAAATTCAAAATGGGTCCGAACATTAATCGACATGCTGAGTGAAAATTTCTCTATTTCTTAATCTTTGTTTAGTTATTATTAATATTTACTTTGTAATGTTTGGATTTTCATTGACACAAATAAGTAATTATTATATCAACTTATATTCAAAAAATTAAAAGGGTTCAAGTAATTAATAGGTTTTACATATGGGTTTGAGACGAGTAGGAATAATAAAATAACTTTTTAATAGGTCTAAAACATGTACATGTATATACATCTTCTCCTTATACGAGCATCTCCTGCATTCTCTAATCTTATTTATATTAAATACTCATTTTTTTCATTCTTAATTTATATATTATATTTGTATTTATTTAATATTCTCAAAATTACTTTAGTTAAAGAGTATAAATTTCCTTAATATACATCATTCTTAAAAAAGAAAAGAAAAGGAATTAAGTATCGATTTTTTATGAGACTTCATCTATTAAAATCTAAATAAAATGTACATGTTTATAAATTATAAATGGATCTGAACGTTGGTCGACATGCCTAATTGCAATCTTCTTCATTTTTTATATTTTATATTTTTACTATTTATTATTAATGTTTACTTTGTAATGTTCAAGTATTTATTGATATGGACAAACCACTATTGTAACAACTTATACTTACAAATTTAAACGGTTGTGACTAATGATTACTATGTGTTTGGAACGGGACTCATTAGTAAAATACCTTTTAATGGATTTGGAATGAGTATATAAATTCTAAACGGGTCTAACCATTAATCTACATGTCTATGTGGAATTTACTTCATTTTTAAATATTATAGTTGTATCATTATTAAAATATTTACTCTGTTATGTAAGGTTTAATTGAGACAATTAACCAATTGTAATAACAATTTATATTTGTAAATTATGGGTACTAATTGGTTCGGTTTTGATTAATCGTAAACTTTGTTAACCTTAACCAAACTCGATCGGTTATTTGGTTACTCGATTAACCGACTCAATTAGTCGGGTCAGTTAATCGGTTACAGAAATTAGAATATTAAAAAATTTAATAAATAATTAGGTGAATATTTAATAACCGAAATTAACTGAAACTACAATATTAAAAAGAAAATAAATGTTTTTAATATATATATATAGAGAGGAGGGATCAAATAGTACCCGAGCCTGAGGTAGTATTAGTACTCAATCTCATCCATTCATCTCATAAATCATATGGTGGAGATTTTTTCGGATTTTTTAAGCTTATTTCCATTAATTTCGCTCTGATGTAGGTAGATTAGTAATTTGATTTGTTATGTGATTTCGAAAACAAAGCATGCATAGAGTTGAACTCAACTATGCATTTAAATCAACACAAAAATACATCACTTGAACACAAAAATACATATGAGTTTCGAATTTAATGCATCCGGAAAACACACTCCCATGGCCGGTTGGGCACGATGCAGTTTTATGTTCAAGTGAATGCAGTTTCATGTTATTTCATATGCATTTTTTGTGTTTTGTTGGGGCTCTTCCCAAATCAGCGTCCCTACCCAACGTTGGCACGTACCCAGCGCCCCTACCCAGCGTCGGAGCCCACCCAACGTCCCTACCCAGCGTCGGCGCGCACCCAACGCCGGTTGTGTGCGATGCATTGTTATGTTATTTTAAATGCATTGTTATGTTATTCTGTATGCATTATCTGTGTTTTGTTGTGCCTCCCAAACTCGGTGCATGGAGACCCCAACGCCATGGACACCCCTACCCAAGGTTGCGGGTACCCAATACCATTGGTGCCTTCCCATTTTGCCCCTGAGCCAAAAATGGGTTGCCACGTGTCAAATTTTGGTGCGTTCACGTGTTCAAATGTGTGGTCTAGATTGAGTACTACATACTATCTAGGGACCGGGTAACAATAAACGTAATACATATGTCATTTATGTTTTGGACTATATTACATAATTTGGGGTTCTTGCGGTGAAAACATGTGATATGTACATATGACGATGTACTATCAAGGTATAAACATTTCAACGACAACATTCCTATTGCTCAACATCGCCCATCCATCATCTCGCTCAACTCGCACATTTAAAACAAACATGCGGTGAGTACAAGAATGCACTCGGTGGACTCATGCCAAAACATTTTATCATTTGTAGATTACACTGCCACATCATGGTAAGACACAAGGGTTTTAGTTGAAATGCCTTGTGCTTACAAAAATATTTTCATCATTTTTCAAAATCATTGCCTGGCCAGGCATTTTTCTAGTGTGTATGATCCATATCCCTTAACATCATTTCGTCATATCATCATTGTCGAACGTCGTGAATGAGGCCTCCCTCTACGACGCCGTGACCGGCCGTGAATTGTCATTACAGCACACAGTCACCTTAGTGTACACGTTAATCCTAGCCAGGTATTGTCCTTCCGGCATAGGATCCGATATCGATTTTCATTCATAAGTTGGGAGCGACCCAACAACATTCATAACATTTCATAACATCTCATAACATCTCATGGATATGATACATACACAAAACATAAACATTTTTGGCAGGTAATCTTGTAAACATTTTATCAACAGTTGAAATAAACATCGTAATTAAATATTTCAGAAGCATTATATTTTTGAGTAGAGTAAAGCCCACCTGGACTATTGTTCGTCTTAAACTTGAGTATTCGTCAACGTCCGGCCGTCGCGTCCGCGTCCACACCTTTACGTAAAAACGATGTTTGGTGCAACAAATTTATACAATTAGTGCAACAACTTTATACATTAAATGCTGCATTCTTATTTCTCACCAATATTTGCATTCTCACGTGAACCATCCCCTATATATATATCAATTTAATTAATTACAAATATTTAATAATTAATTATATATATATGTATACACATATAAATTTTTGTTATTCGGTTATACCCACTAACCAAAATTATTTTGAATAATCTACCGATACTCAAACTGCAATTGAAAAAATGGTTATATGTTAATTTAGAACCGATTTTTTTGGCTTTAGGTTAACCGAAACCCGTAAAACCGATAAGCAGACATTATATAAATTTTAACAGCTTGAGTTATTATAGTTCTATACAGATTTTTCAAAATATCAACACTTTAAATAAAATATTAATTTATTTTTAAGTCATATTTATAAATTTTAGCTAAGGTGATTCCCCGTCGAAATTCGACGGGTTACATACTAGTATAATAGGATAGTGAAACTTAGTGCTACCTCATCCTCATATCTTTAGTGACAATATTAAATTTGTCCATTCTTATTTAAATTCTCTATTTAATGTCTTTTAAATTCTAATTCTAATCATACTAAAATTATCTTATCCCATACTGATTTCTAATCATACTTCACCAATTGAACAACTTATATATATATATATATATATATATATATATAGTACCAGTCCGAGATAGTATGTAATACTCAATCTCATTCACTCATCTCATAGATCCTATGGTTGAGATTTTTTCGGACTTTTTAAGCTTAATTTTGCTGATTTTCGCGAAAGTAATGGTAGATTAGTAATTTGATTTGTTATGTGATGGCGAAAAAAACTATGCATTTAGTTGAACTGAATAATACATTCAAATGAACAAAAAATGCATATAGTTGAACACAATAATGCATGCGGTTTGAAGCTCCCGCCCAACAGACGGCGCGACATTGTGCGTTCGTGTTTCGTTGCGTCGCTTCGCTTCGCTTCGCTTCAGCGTGCCGTTTGCCAACAATGCATTTTTATGTTTTGGTAAATGCATGAACATGTTTTGTTAAATGTATGTACATGTTTTGATCAATGCATGAACGCGCTTTGTTAAATGCATGTTTGTGTTTCGTGGCAACATGCAGTTTTATGTTTTGTTTAATACAATTTAATATTTTGTTCAATGTAGTTTCATGTTTTGTTCAATGCATTTTTATGGTTTTTGAAAGTAAATCTCTCATTCATCCTTATCTGCCAATTTTGTTGTCTCTTTCCATGATTTTCGATGAATTCACCGTGAACCACTGTCATAGCCTGGTTCTTTCTCGATTCTTCAATCACCTATCAAATTCATCTTCTATTTTTTTCCCTCAAAATCCATCAATTTTGTTCTCATTTTGTTTTTCTTTCAAAATCTGTTGTTTGTGTATCTTGTTGTTGTTGTTCGCCAGTGTTGCCACCGTCGTCGTCTGCTGTCGTTGCCCCTGTCGTCATCTCCGACGCCGTCCGCTGCCGCAAGGAGGAGAAGACTGGTTTGATTTCTTCCTATTTTGCTCATTGCAAAAATTAAAAAAGAAAAGAAAAGAAAATGAGCTGCCACATGTCAGCTTGTGGTGCAACCACGTATTCAAAATGTGTGATCTAGATTGAATACTATATACTATCTGGAGACCGGGTACTACGAGAACTCAACTATATACTTAGAATCAATGTGTAATTTTTTCATCCTACAATTATTTTACATCACTAATTTAATTTGCCTAATTAATTAATTAGGTGGCCAAATAATAATTATATTTTTTAAATTTTAAACTATCCATTTAATGACACCTTATGGATGAATAATGTATTTAATTTACATGGTTCAATTTGACTATATATCATGATTGATTCAATTATTATACAAGTGATATAATCACACGTCCAACTATATATACTATAAATAGACTTAGATATATAAAATACAATTATCGTCAAATTATAAAATTAGTTTGTCATTAATTTTTCACCAATAATATCTTTATGTATATTGTATTTTTTTAATTAATTGTATAATCATCCTTTAGAGTTGAACCAAACACACTTTATTCAAAAAATCTAATTTATAAGTACCCAAATTATTAGTTTGAAGGATAAAAAAGAAGAAATAATAATATATCTAGGCGAGCATGATGATATAATGAGTTTAGGATATTTTTCATCGGTCCACAAAGCAAAACTAGCACGAAATTGAATTTATTCTCTTTTGTCTATAAGTTATATTAATATTTTAAGAGAATACTTTATGATTGTATTTCTCTATTTAGTTTTATAATTATAGATTTGAGAGAATACAATTTTTTATGTGGAGAACACATTTTTTATTGTGGAATAACAAAGTAGATACATGAAAATTATATTTATATTTTATTTGAAAAACAAGGAAATAGAAGGTATTGTCACACCCCGTTTCCTTGAATATAAACGGAAGCTCGTAAATCGAGGCGCGACGAATAAAAAATAATAGAAAATGTGAAGTAAATGAGTTGACTCGAATGATCGAGACAATAAACCCTTAGAATTTGGGAATAGCTTCCTAAATGAAAATGGAAGACATCGAAGGATGTAATCCAATCAAAACAATATTTATCCTCAGGATCACAAGTTTAGTTTCGTGCTTCTAATAGCCAAAATGCGTCAGAATGCTAAACATCAAAGATTCAGAGTCTAAGCTCATCAAAAGGTACAATTCAAGTCATAGACAAGAAGAGAAAATAAAATTAGAGTTAATTCATCAGCGGAAGTCTAAATACGGAATAATCCGTCAAAATACGGAGTGAACTCAAATCTCAGCTCTGCCCCGTCAGCGCCCATTGATCAACCTGAAAACATTTGAAAATATTTGGGCTAAGTACTAATGTACTCAGTGGGCATGCATTTTCATAAACATTTCATAAATCCGTAAAATCAGTTTATCCAATCATGATAACATAACTTAGAAGGTTTTTAAAAAGAGAAACCACTTCTAAGCATGCAAAAATATTTCATTCATTTGGGCCCATTGTGACGACTCTTCTGTTACTCGCTTTGATCCCGGACCTCTAGCCACCGTCGGATCACATTCTCCCATTATTGTCATCGGGACGAACCCGGACAATCCATGATGTACCGAACGTATCCGACAAGCACCATAATAACATGACGTATCTCGGAACACATCCGACAAGCACCCTTATAACGCCTCATTACTTGGTTAGTGCCCGATGGAGATCAACCCACCAAACAACTAACAAGTACACAATTCTCAATTAACGTGTTAGGTTTAAAGAGAATCTCGATCGATACATTTACGAGCCTTAAACAGTAGTAGAGCGCAAAAACATTTTATTGGATAAGCAGTTTGCATTTCATGAAATATCGAGCATATAACTCAAATATACTTTTGTAAAGTAAGCCCACCTTGATAGGACAAAGCTCAAGAAATCAATATAGTACGCTGCCTCGGAAAGCAACGCTAATCCCTTGATCGTCAAAACCTACAAGAAGCACTAATCTTAATAGGTCTCAAAAGCTAGCCTTAAGTTCAAGTAAAGTAGGATACTAGCTTATGATTCGTTAAGCCCGAGTTTTCAAAATATAATTAAATTTGAAAACTAATTTATATCGGCTAAGGCACCAACAATACCCTTGCTCGACTTTTCGTTTAAAACAATTTAATTTCATAATCTTCTTTTGTTAAATACTTTTTACAAAGTATAATGCAATTAAATTGCATACTAAAATCATATATATATATATATATATATATATATATATATATATATATATATATAAGGACTCTCGCTAATATAACACATAATATAATTATCAAAATTATGCACTTGTTTAACATAATTTAATTTGTTTAATCATCATAACTTAATTAATTTCATTAAAAGAAATTAATTACATTAATTAAGTAGGTCATAATCATAAATTAAAGATAATTTAAACTTGACTTAACCTTATCTTAATCAATCAATTAATTAAACTTAATATTAATTAATTAATTAATTAATTAATTAACTTACCATAATTAAATAATTTAAACTTATATATAAGTTTAAGTTAATTATTTAATTAATTAGACTTAATATAATTTAATTTATTAAGTCTCAATGTTAAACCATATTTATTTAATTAATTAAAGTCTAAGGATTTAATTAATTAAGGCAAGTCCAATTACTAATTAAAATTAAAGCCCAAACATTAATTAAATCAAAGTCCAATTATTATTTAATTCAAGGTCCAACTATTAATTAATAAATAAAGAGGTCCAGCCCATACTTAAATTAAACTGAGCCCAACATTTAAAATGAATCGGCCCACATCACATATCATTCTCGGCCCAACTCATTTAATAAATAGGAACCACTCATTTATTAAATAAAGAGTCACCCATTTAATTTAAAATAAGGGCCCAACTCTTAAATAAATACTATCATCCATTTAATTAAAACAACACAAGCCCACCCAATACATCACAAAACCCTAAACCTAACACATCCCATTTTCCGCCGCTTTTCCGCTCGCCGTCGCGGCCAAAAATTCAACACCCATTTTCATTTTTTTTTCTTTCTCTTCTCTCGCTCGTCTCTCTCTCGTCTCTTCTCTCCCTCTCGCCACCACGCGGCAGCCGCCGCCGCCGCCTCACGTCGCCGGGTACGGCGACCGCCACCTCCTCCCTTCTCACGCCAAACGCACGCACGCACGCAACAACAAACACACACACACACGACGGCACATGCCGTCGCGCACACACGACGCCACACGACGCCGCACACACGCACGTCTTTGAACGCCGCCGACGCCGGATCTCGGCGTCCATTGCGCCGCCCACCCACCGCCTTCCCGTCTCGCCGCCCACGCACACACAGCACAAACACACCACTCACGCGATGCACACACACACACGCGAGCCACGACGCGGCGGATCGATCGCCGACCGCCATCGCCACCGCGTCCGCTGTCGCGCCACCGCCGCCGCCGCCGCTCGTCTCTGCCTCTCTCCCCTCTCGAACTAAACACAACCCCACCCCCTTCATCTTTTATTTTCATACATAACAACATACAAATACATATATACGTATATACATATAAAATTAATAGAGGATTTAAAGTTAAACCTTTGTAGATCCTTTCTTGTTGATGCTTGGAGGAATGAGAGATTTTCTTAAAATGGGGGCTAGGGTTCAAGGATTAGGAGGTCTTTTAAACCTAACACGTTAATTGAGAATTGTGTACACTGTTAGTTGTTTCGGTGGGTTGATCTCCATCGGGCACTAACCAAGTAATGAGGCGTTATAAGGGTGCTTGTCTGGATGTGTTCCGGAGTACGTCATGTTATTATGGTGCTTGTCTGGATACGTTCCGAAGTACATCATGGATTGTCCGGGTTACGTCCCCGATGACAATAATGGGAGAATGTGATCCGACGGTGGCTAGAGGTCCGGGATCAAAGCGAGTAACAGAAGAGTCGTCACAATGGGCCCAAATGAATGAAATATTTTTGCATGCTTAGAAGTGGTTTCTCTTTTTAAAAACCTTCTAAGTTATGTTATCATGATTGGATAAACTGATTTCAGGTTTATGAAATGTTTATGAAAATGCATGCCCACTGAGTACATTAGTACTTAGCCCAAATATTTTCAAATGTTTTCGTGTTGATCAATGGTGTTGTGACAGGCAGAGCGAGATTTGAGTTCACTCCGTATTTTGTGGATTATTCCGTATTTAGACTTCACGATGAATTAACTCTAATTTTATTTTCTCTTCTTGTCTATGACTTGAATTGTACCTTTTGATGAGCTTAGACTCTGAATCTTTGATGTTTAGCATTCTGACGCATTTTGGCTATTAGAAGCACGAAACTAAACTTGTGATCCTGAGGATAAATATTGTTTTGATTGGATTACATCCTTCGATGTCTTCCATTTTCATTTAGGAAGCTATTCCCAAATTCTAAGGGTTTATTGCCTCGATCATTCGAGTCAACTCATTTACTTTATATTTTCCATTATTTTTATTCATCGCGCCTCGATTTACGAGCTTCCGTTTATATTCAAGGAAACGGGGTGTGACAGGTATTAATGGAATATAAACTCTTAAAAAGTGTTTGGTATGATGAAACAGAACAGAGATAAAAATGAGATTGCGGTTTGAATGAAAACCATGAATTGAAAAATATACTAAAAGACTTTGAAAATGAACTTTTGGTAAGATGTCCATGTAAATAGAGATTGAATATGTTGTTACGAGATAACTAATATTCGATATTAGTTATATGAGATATAACATTTAATATTTTTTAAATTTTAATTTTAATTTTAATAATAAAATTACTCATCACATATCGCTTACTAATCATACTCCATATTGGACACTAATCTATATAAAAATTTAAAATCAATGTATATTTTCTCATCCCGTAAATATTTTACACCATAACTTAATTTGACAAATTAATTAATTAATTGGCCAAAAAAATACTTATACTTTTTATTGAAAAATTAATTTTAAAAGTTTAATTTGCTTAGGGTTACTTTAGTCAATAATATTTAAGTTTGTCAAATAATGTGAGAGTCCATATAGGTTAGAGAAATGAATTAGCAAATCGTCATTTCCTATCTGACTCAAGTCAAACCTATATAAATAGTTCTGTATATTTTTCCATCCCACAATTCACAATTATTTTGCACTACCAATTTAATTAGATCAATTAATTAATTATTATCCAAATAAATATTTTTATATTTTTATTGAGAAATTTTATTTAATTTTTCTAATACCATTTTTAAATTTTTCATAAGACCTTACCGATTCAAGATAAAAATAAAATTATATTTTTTTAAACAAATTTCGAATATAGCATCAATTTCTCATAAAATTCACAAATTGAAAATTTTAAATAAATGGATATATTTTGTAAATTTTTTTATAAATAATTTTGATACTCATATTGAGTTTTCATAAGATTTCACAAATTGATTACTTTTTTTTTATTGAAATAAATATTAATGATTAAATTTTCATTGATAGAATAACATATTATTATAATATATATTTTATAAATTTAAACGAATTCAGGTAATCCATGGATGTTAGTATACGAGAATGAGACGAGAACAAATAGGAAAAATAGTTTTTTATTTGTGACAATTGCATGTATATAAGTTCCAAACATGTCCATACATTGAATGATATATATATATATATATATATATATATATATATATATCTCAATTTTTAATCTATTGGAGCAATATATATTTTATTAATTATATATTTCATAAATTTAAACGAATTCGAATAATTAATGGATATTACTATACGAGAATGAGACGAGAACATGATTTTCTCTATTTGTAGGTCTTTTATTATTTATATTATTTTGATACAAAACATACATTATAGATAGGTAAATACATTAATCGACATGTCTACGTTTTTTTTTAATTTTAATCCTTTTGTTATTTATATGATTTATTATTAATAATTAACCAGATAGTGTTCAACTTTTTATTGAGTCGAATAACTAAATATTGTAACAACTTATATTAATAAAATTAAATAGGTTCAGGTAATTAATCAAATGTAGGACGTGTGCAGTTATGTATATGCTAGATATGTTCTTTATTTTTAAATCTTTTGTTATTTATATTATTTATTATTAATGTTTATTCTGTAATGTTTGAGTCATTTCTAAGACATATATACAATTACTGTAACAACCTATGTTTATAAATTTAAATATATTTCGGTAGTTAGCAGATATTTTTGGGACAAGAATGAGTAATAAAATCATTTTTCAATCAGATTTTGGATATGTACAATCATATAACTTTCAATCACTATAACAACTTATATTTATAAATTTAAACGAGTTTGAGTAATTAATCGGATTTAAGACGAATGCATGTATATATATTGTAGACGGGTACACATATTTATCAACATGCTTACGAATGTTTAAAATGATTGCGACCATTATCTTCAAGCCTACGTTTAATTTTAATCATATTTTAAATGTTTAGTTATTTTCACCATTTTTAATATTTTTACAATTAGTGTGGTGCTCGATTATTTTAATACTATGTATTATTAATGTTTACTTTATAATATTTGGATATTATTATATGAATTTTGATAATTAACATATATTTTATACGTAAGTATTTTATTTCTTATAACCATAGATACAAAGTAATATAATTTCTCGTCGAATTTCGACGGGTTACAAACTAGTAAAATTAAATAAACAAATATGATGAATGGAATGAGTATTTTTCAGCTCCCATAGAGTAAAAGTGATCCATCTAATCATTCATAATAAATCACGACTAACAATATCAAAATTATGTGAAATGCTCTTCATGATAAAATATCTTATTAACGACTATACTGTTTACGATACTAATTTGTTTCATTCCTAAAAGTGTTTAGTTTGATGTTTTTTAGATAATTATATTTCATTTTACAGAGAGAGATGACAGAGCACCGCCAACGCTATTGGTTGCATTTTATTCAAATTAAATATGCAATAAATCAACTCAAAGCTTTATTAGTGATGGAATACTAGAGATTTATTTGAATCTTACTCTCTTTCTCTCTATATATTTGAATAAAAACCACATATATAGTGCTTTTGTGTCTACTAGCTACATGGTTCGTAATGAATTAAATATATATTATCTCTCAAAATAGATAAATATATCATAATTTTGTAGTAGCAATCAATAAAGATTAGCTACTGATAAATCTTGTGTGTGAGTTTGTGAAAACGATAAAGAACACAAGAGACTTTTACGTGGTTCGATCAAGGAAAAGATCTACGTCCACGGAGGTATGATTCCTCAATACTTTCACTATATGCGATTACAATGAATGTATCTAAAAGCTCGAGTATTCAATAGTTGCTACCCCTTCTACCTTCAACCTAAACTCTATTTATACATATTGTGGATCCTTTAAGATTACAATGGATCCCTTGACTTGTGTAATCCCACCCCTGAATATCTCCTTCAATATCTCTTCTTAGATTTGATCTTGAATAGGGTTTAGATGTTGGGCTTTGGGCCGAACCGTGTAGGCGCCGAATTGCTAGGCTGGGCCCAATACGTGGGCCTGCTATTGAGCTTGAGCGGTTAGGCCATATCCCATCATAGCCCCCCCAATTAGTCGAGTAACAACTACGTCAAGGTCAGGTGAAGAGGGTATTTTGCCGAGGCTGGTTGTTGCTCGGTTGAGGTTATTGTCGAAGATTCTCATCCCTTTTTGATGTCGGGGTTGGAATCTGATGATTGGCCGAGGTCCGAACTGAGTTGGATGTTTTGTTGTTCCGGACTGTGCTGGATAATTTGCTGAGGTCCGAACTGAGTTGTCCGAAGTGGATAGCGATATCATTTCATCAGGAGAATGTCAAGGTCCGAACTGACTTGGGTGATTTATCGAAGTCCAGACTGACTTGGACGACGTGCTGAGGTGGGTAACTGGGCTGAAGTTGGACGGTGTTGCCTTTCGTTAGGAGAATACCGAGGTCCGAACTGAGTTGTCTGAAGTTGGATGGAGACGTCCTTTTGAAAGGGGAATGCCGAGATTCGAACTGACTGGGATGATTTATCGAAGTCCGGACTGACTTGGACGACGTGCCGAGGTGGGTAACCGGGCTGAAGCTAGAGTGATGATTGCACGATTAGACTAGTACGTCTGTGCATATTAGTATATCACGTCATGTGTGCCAGACGGTTGGTTGACGCTCGATTCGCGCACTCGTCCACCTCACATCAAGTCATGGTTAGCCACGTGGGAATTTGAAACGGTAGTTTTTGGGCGCCTATTAGTACTTTAAATAGGCCAGAGATAAAGGAAAATGTTCATTTCCTTCATCCTCATCCATTTTGCTTCAGAGAGAATTTTTCGAATCGGAGGAGCCGTTGATCATCTTTCAGAACTTTGCGAAGTTGAAGCAAAATCACACTAAAAAAAAGTAAGTATGTCTTCCTCATCTTCTTCTACGTCATCTCCGGTAGAGATTTCTGGATCTGCCCGGTCATCTTCTTCCGTTGATAGTGAGGTTGAGATTAGGGATTATATCTGTTATACCCAGTCGGGTAGGTCCAGGGGTATTAGTACTAGGGTTCCGGTAGAGATTTCCAATATTTAATAAATTATATATTAGAGCCGAAACTTTGTATTATAATAAAGGTAATTATATATAATTGATTGTATATGTAAAGAAAGTAATCTTACTGATTAATGAGTATTAGTTGTTCCATATTATACGTTAGATGCCACAATATCTGCATGTTTAATTATAAATATTCCATGATTTCGGAGTAATCATTATTTTCCTTATATATATGTAATTGCAATTAAATTGATTAAGAGTTATTTTGGTAATTTTTGTCTCCAATATATATGCAAATTCTTTTCTCTGATTTTTTATACGCTCTTCCCTTACTCTCTCTCAAATTACGAGTTCAACTCACATACGATTATGAATCAACTTCTCATATAATATCTCTTCCCATGTTATTTCATCCAAATAAATAAGTGTGCTTGGAATATAGATACTAAAACAATATCTTTGACATTACAAGCTATGCAAATTCGAGATGGTGTTCCTTATAAAAGTACATTGTACCGCCAAGTTTCTCATGTTAATTGTCTAGGCTTTGACTTTTACATGTGAACATCATTGACGATGTATGACCTGGTTGAGGTGGAGTATTTGTTTATTGGGAAAAGTCAGATAAAATTGATATTTTATATTATTTTGAGTTGGAAGAAACCGATGCTTAGTTTATAGAATGTCAAGTGTGGCAATGTTCTAAACAGAGCAAAATCATAAACAATGAGAGAAATAGATACACATGACTAAATTTTGCAATGGTATATGTTTCTTCTTCATAATAATATGCATAATTTCGGCTCCAATGCTTGTAGTGAAAAGATGTTGTCTCCGGTGGCGAATCATGGAATAGAAAACTTCAGCAGTGGATGTGGATAGGCATCACAATCAGGTGTTTTCTGGATGGAAAAGATAGGTTAATTTTCCAGTGTCGTGCGGCTCGTGCCCATGTTTTTGATTTCCTTCTACCTCAATTGACTTATCCAATTGTATATTTTTGAATAATAGGGCTGAGTTCTCATAATTTCATTCACTTCCCAAATCACTGTCTTTTTTAGATTATATTCATGAAATATCATTGAGTTTTAGTTTATATACATGATAGGTTGATAATGAGAAGCAATAGATTTTCTTGATTTTTATGGAACACAAACATTTCAATAAAAGCGTTTATGCTTCTTACAATTGAAGCATAATTTTAACCACAAATTCTATATATTTTGTATCAAGTTTGACGCAACCTTCGTTTATGAGTTAATAGTTTAACGTAAATGCAATGCAAGAGAGGCCACTCATATTTATATTTGCATTTTTAGGTCAACATAAAGTGAAAGTTATAGATCATTATTAGGTAGCGTGATTTTAAAAGACATGATTTCTTATTTAAGTTGTAATTTGTACATATTCGGATTATTGAATTATTCTACAGCTTGATTACCAGAAAAGAAAAGAGAAAAATTCAAATAATTAGTAGCTTCTTATAGATACTCTAATCTTTTGAAGTCTAATTTCTACTTTTTCTTTTTAATAATATACTTGGCGGTTGTATTAGAATTTAAAAATAAACATAATACTCCCTCCATCCCCAAAATTCCTTCTTAGGAATCTTGGCTGCGGGTTTTAATGAAAATTGTATGTATTGTGAGTGGAATAAGGATTCCACATTTGTAACATTAAATTAGTTAGTGGTGGGCCATAGGTGGTCAAATGTGTAAATAAATAGGGGTTTGAGGGTAAAAGAGAAATGATGGTGGGTCATGGATGGTAAAAAGTGTAAATAAAGAATATTATTGAGGATAAAGTTGGAAATATAGTTTCCATAAATAGATATGAAGAAAATTGGGGAAGATCCCAAAAAGAAAAACTAAGAAGAAAATTGGAGGACAGAAGGAGTATATATTAGTGCACGTAAGGTAAAACCAATTTAGGTTAAAATTATTCTGATTACAATTATATAATTTTAATTATATTATTTATATAAATTTTTTACGAGATTCCACCAATTCAAAACTTAAATAAAAAGATAAAATTTGAATCTTATGTATGTGTATTAATGTTTGAATTTTTATTAAGAAGGATAACCAAATATTATAACAATTTATATTTGATAATTTAGATATTTTAAAATTTTGAATGAACTTATGTAATTAGCAGGTGTTGCTATACGAGAATAAGATGAGAACAGATAGTAATATTAATTTTTATCGAATCTATAATTATAAAAATATAAATTTAAACGGGTACAAATATTAGTTAACCTTAGGGTAATTAGATGGTATTATAATACAAGAATGAGATGACTAAATAGGAACTGGTAGTAAAATTATTTTTTATCTAATTTGAAAGATGTATAAATATATATAGATGATTAGATTCTGAGTGGTTCTGAAACATTAATTCATATAAATGGATCCAAATTCTAGAGGAGTAATAAAGTCATTTTTACTGGGTTTAATTCAAAACGGTCCAAACATGAATTGATCTAAGTGGAATTTTCTCTATTTCTTAATCTTTTGTTTAATTACTATGAATATTTACTTTGTAATGATCACGTTTTCATTGAGACGGATAATCAATTGTTGTATCAATTCATATTCATAAATTTAAAAGGGTCAGAATAATTAGAGGGTGTTATTATTATACATATTTGAGACCACGACATATAGTAAAATCACGTTCTAATCGCATTTGAGATGAGAATGAGTAGTAAAATCATTTTTAATGGGTTTGGAACATATATGGTATAAAAATTCAAAAATGGGTCCGAACATTAATCGACATGCCTGAGTGAAATTTTCTCTATTTCTTAATCTTTTGTTTAGTTATTATTAATATTTACTTTGTAATGTTTGGATTTTCATTGACACAAATAAGTAATTATTATATCAACTTATATTCAAAAAATTAAAAGGGTTCAAGTAATTAATAGGTTTTACATATGGGTTTGAGACGAGTAGGAATAATAAAATAACTTTTTAATAGGTCTAAAACATGTACATGTATATACATATTCTCCTTATACGAGCATCTCCTGCATTCTCTAATCTTATTTATATTAAATACTCATTTTTTTCATTCTTAATTTATATATTATATTTGTATTTATTTAATATTCTCAAAATTACTTTAGTTAAAGAGTATAAATTTCCTTAATATACATCATTCTTAAAAAAGAAAAGAAAAGGAATTAAGCATCGATTTTTTATGAGACTTCATCTATTAAAATCTAAATAATATGTACATGTTTATAAATTATAAATGGATCTGAACGTTGGTCGACATGCCTAATTGCAATCTTCTTCATTTTTTATATTTTATATTTTTACTATTTATTATTAATGTTTACTTTGTAATGTTCAAGTATTTATTGATATGGACAAACCACTATTGTAACAACTTATACTTACAAATTTAAACGGTTGTGACTAATGATTACTATGTGTTTGGAACGGGACTCATTAGTAAAATACCTTTTAATGGATTTGGAATGAGTATATAAATTCTAAACGGGTCTAACCATTAATCTACATGTCTATGTGGAATTTACTTCATTTTTAAATATTATAGTTGTATCATTATTAAAAATATTTACTCTGTTATGTAAGGTTTAATTGAGACAATTAACCAATTGTAATAACAATTTATATTTGTAAATTATGGGTACTAATTGGTTCGGTTTTGATTAATCGTAAACTTTGTTAACCTTAACCAAACTCGATCGGTTATTTGGTTACTCGATTAACCGACTCGATTGGTCGGGTCAGTTAATCGGTTACAGAAATTAGAATATTAAAAAATTTAACAAATAATTAGATGAATATTTAATAACCGAAATTAACTGAAACTACAATATTAAAAAGAAAATAAATGTTTTTAATATATATATATAGAGAGGATGGATCAAATAGTACCCGAGCATGAGTTAGTATTAGTACTCAATCTCATCCATTCATCTCATAAATCATATGGTGGAGATTTTTTCGGATTTTTTAAGCTTATTATCATTAATTTCGCTCTGATGAGGTAGATTAGTAATTTGATTTGTTATGTGATTTCGAAAACAAAGCATGCATAGAGTTGAACTCAACTATGCATTTAAATCAACACAAAAATACATCACTTGAACACAAAAATACATATGAGTTTCGAATTTAATGCATCCGGAAAACACACTCCAGTACGGTTGCTCGCACCCATGGCGGTTAGGCGCGATGCGATTTATGTTCAAGTGAATGCAATTTCATGTTATTTCATATGCATTTTGTGTTTTGTTGGGGATCTTCCCAAATCGTCGTCCCCCAACGTTGCACGCACTCAGCTACCGGTTGGAGCCCACCCAACGTCCCTACCAAGCGTCGGCGCGCACCCAACGCCGGTTGTGTGCGATGAATTGTTATGTTATTTTAAATGCATTGTTATGTTATTCTGTATGCATTATCTGTGTTTGGTTGTGCCTCTCCTAAACTCGGTACCATGGAGACCACAACGCACGCGACTCCCCACCAGGTCTTGGTGGGCACCCAACCATTGGGTGCCTTCCCATTTTGCCCCTGAGCCAAAAATGGGTTGCCACGTGTCAAATTTTGGTGCGTTCACGTGTTCAAATGTGTGGTCTAGATTGAGTACTACATACTATCTAGGGACCGGGTAACAATAAACGTAATACATATGTCATTTATGTTTTTGGACTATATTACATAATTTGGGGTTCTTGCAGCGGAAAACATGTGATATGTACATATGACGATGTACTATCAAGGTATAAACATTTCAAATGACAACATTCCTATTGCTCAACACCGCCCATCCATCATCCGCTCAACCTCGCACATTTAAAACAAACATGCGGTGAGTACAAGAATGCACTCGGTGGACTCATGCCAAAATATTTTATCATTTGTAGATTACATCGCCACATCATGGTAAGACACAAGGGTTTTAGTTGAAATGCCTTGTGCTTACTAAAATATTTTCATCATTTTTCAAAATCATCGCCTGGCCAGGCATTTTTCTAGTGTGTATGATCCATATCCATTAACATCCTTTCGTCATATCATCATAGTCGAACGTCGTGAAGGAGGCCTCCCTCTACGACGCCGTGACCGGCCGTGAATTGTCCTTACAGCACACAGTCACCTTAGTGTACACGTTAATCCTAGCCAGTTATTGTCTTTCCGGCATAGGATCCGATATCGATTTTCATTCATAAGTTGGGAGCGACCCAACAACATTCATAACATTTCATAACATCTCATAACATCTCATGGATAAGATACATACACAAAACATAAACATTTTTTGCAGGTAATCTTGTAAACATTTTATCAACAGTTGAAATAAGCATCGTAATTAAATATTTCAGAAGCATTATATTTTTGAGTAGAGTAAAGCCCACCTGGACTATTGTTCGTCTTAAACTTGAGTATTCGTCAACGTCCGGCCGTCGGCGTCCGCGTCCCACACCTTTTACGTAAAAGCGATGTTTTAATACATCGCTCACGCTTCTCGAGACTCTCAAAGTCGAGAATAAACTTTGATATTCTATATCGATATAAACTGAATTCCTTAATGAATTCGATCGCTTTCAATTACGTATTTCAATTGAATAGTTCTCGTTTTTCGAGACACGTTCAATCATATCGTTTTAACCTTTCCGGTTTAAACGTTCGACGTATTTATACGTTTCTCGATATAAGGATTTCAATTATGAAATCTTTTCTTACTAATGAGGTTTCTTACCTAATTAGTACACCTTACGCGTATTAGCGTATTTATCGAACGTATTTCGTACGTTGACTTTAAAAGTCAACAATTTTGACTTTCAATAGTAATTTCTTACTAATTCATGTTATAAATCGATTTCCAATCGATTTCTTTTCATAAAGTCCTAATTCTCGATTTGTCACGTAAATCGATGAACTTTATTAATATTTTTCTTAAATATTAATCCATTTATCCATAAATCCTTATTATTCATTTATAACGTTATTAAATATAACGTTTCGTTATAAACATAGTGATCTACTTTTATAAAATTTTATAAATCCAAAATATGTCCAAAATAATATTTAGACATATAATATATTATTACTCTTAATTAGAAAGGATTTAAAATCCTTATAATTCCTTTAATGCTCTCGGTAATCCTTAAAATTACCAATGATTTCAAAAATTTCTAAATTCATATAGTGTATTATTATACACTTATGGTCATTAATATGTATTAATATCATCCATATAACAATCGATCATCACCCTATTCACATAAGGCATATTTCACCTGGGGTTCCAACACTTAGTCAATTTTTCAAGTGTTTAATTTCAAAGAAACAGTTTGAAACAACCCAAGTGACGTACTTTGACTATTCATAACTCTCGATTCAGAATACGTATGGTCGCACAAAGATACATTATGGAAACCTCTAAACATGTACTACAAGTTCTAAGAAGAATTAAATCCAAAAGAGTCGTGGTTCTGGAGATATAGGGTCTCAAAGTGGGCAACTCAAACTGACTTCTATACTTAGAAAATTTTTCAGAATTTCCAGTTTTAGCTTAACGACGAGGGGTTTTACGAGGCCCGTAACTTTGACTCACAATGCCAAAATGACTGTAGGCTACAAATTTCGAAATCTTGTAACAAGAACTACATGTTTCATGAAGACCATACTGGAAGATATCTGATGCATCGAGAAATACATAAGCCCAAAGTTGACTAGTTGGAATGGACAACATTCAAGTAGGTGACTTTGGGTCAGTGAAAGGTATACCTATAAAACTTGGTTTGAGATCAAACTTTCCAGATCACAACTAGACATGGTAAGGAACATTGCTTATGAAGAAACCCAAGTCAAAATCGGACTACAAACGGCTTGAACATCTCACGTAAAAGTCGTACACGAACAGTTAATTAACATAGAATTTTACGAAGGTAGTTTGTCCAAAAAGGCTTACTGTAATGCGTCGACTTTAAAAATTCACCGTGAGTTCATTATAAGGAATCTGGGAATACAACCAATCATATTGAAAAGCCACTTAAGTCTAGTTTAATCCAGAAAAAACCTCACTCAATGATTCACAATAGATTGGGATCTAAAAATATTTTACCACAAGCTATCGCTACAGTGACAGTTTTGTGCAGTTAGCTTGTAAAATCTGGAATAAATAGTAAAAATTTTTAGAAAATTCTGAAAATTTACATACATATTATAGACATGCTTAATTATTCTTATGCCAAATTTTAGAGTTTTAACATTAGCCAAACTCGGAACAAAGATTATGAACCGTGGGTGATGAACATGGCAAATTTCACAGTTTTGTGCAGTGGTTTTGAAAAATATAAATAAAATAGTAAAACACATCAGATCGACTTGAAATTTTATACATATATACTATTCATGCTTAATATAAACATACTTAAATTTCACCTTCATCTGACCACTGTAACTTAGTCAAATGAATTCCACAATCTACTATTCGTGCAGCAACTTCCAGTTTTCAGTTTAGCTATGGTGGAAAAGGGTCTCCATTGTAGGAGATGGAGTGAGGAGAGGAGAGGAGAGGAGAGGAACGGCTGATTGAGAGGTATGGGGTGTGTGTGGGGTGGTATTGGGTGGTGAGGGAGGTATGGGGGGTGTTGGGTGACAAGTGTTTCCATATTAACATGCATCTCTACACTTGTCACACACATGCACAACTCACACACACACACGGTTTTTTGCACATATATATATATATATATATATATATATATATATATATATCTGAATTTAATTATTTAGTTAAGTTATTTAATTAATCACATTATCACTTAATAGATACATGTAATAGTGGAAAGTCAACAAGATATATTTTGTTATGCACATAGTAGTTTTCGGCCATTCACTATACTAATAGGTCCAATTTTTATTTTCCATGCCAAACATTGATATATGTTATAACATATAGTTTAGATGATAAATAATATCATAGGATAAAGTAATGACATCATTTTCTGCGATAAAAATCGAGTTCGGAAATTAGGGTTTTCGAACGTTTGAAAAAATTGGTCACTATCATATCTTGATGATCTAGCATTGATTTAATGCTAAATAATATAGTAATTACATATAATAATCATAGGAAATTAATTTCTATAATTCCTTGATCAATAAATTCACTTTTCGTTTCGTCTCTAAACGTTAACGTTTGAAAACGTTGCAAAACGTTCATTATCGACTCATCTCAAAAAGGTCGTAATAAAGTCGTTATCACTTCATTAAAATATTCCATTAATAATGGAATTTAATTCTAAGCTTGATTGCTTAGAAAAATTTACGACGTTTTAACTATCGATCCGAAATCGACGTTAAAGTAATACCGTCGATACGCTTTATAAACTTCATTTCCTTAATTCACGATTCTCGTGAATATAAAATAGAATTCATTCCTTCAGAATAATCAAAATCATTATTCGATATCTTATGGATTGAATCATCTCAAATAATTCCTAATTTACGGGTTTTAAATACCGTAATTAGGCATCTAATTTTGCGGGATATTACAGTTCAAGTAATTAATAGGTTTTACATATGGGTTTGAGACGAGTAGGAATAATAAAATAACTTTTTAATAGGTCTAAAACATGTACATGTATATACATCTTCTCCTTATACGAGCATCTCCTGCATTCTCTAATCTTATTTATATTAAATACTCATTTTTTTCATTCTTAATTTATATATTATAATTTGTATTTATTTAATATTCTCAAAATTACTTTAGTTAAAGAGTATAAATTTCCTTAATATACATCATTCTTAAAAAAGAAAAGAAAGGAATTAAGCATCGATTTTTTATGAGACTTCATCTATTAAAATCTAAATAAAATGTACATGTTTATAAATTATAAATGGATCTGAACGTTGGTCGACATGCCTAATTGCAATCTTCTTCATTTTTTATATTTATATTTTTACTATTTATTATTAATGTTTACATTGTAATGTTCAAGTATTTATTGATATGGACAAAACACTATTGTAACAACTTATACTTACAAATTTAAACGGTTGTGACTAATGATTACTATGTGTTTGGAACGGGACTCATTAGTAAAATACCTTTTAATGGATTTGGAATGAGTATATAAATTCTAAATGAGTCTAACCATTAATCTACATGTCTATGTGGAATTTACTTCATTTTTAAATATTATAGTTGTATCATTATTAAAAATATTTACTCTGTTATGTAAGGTTTAATTGAGACAATTAACCAATTGTAATAACAATTTATATTTGTAAATTATGGGTACTAATTGGTTGGGTTTTGATTAATCGTAAACTTTGTTAACCTTAACCAAACCCGATCGGTTATTTGGTTACTCGATTAACCGACTCGATTGGTCGGGTCAGTTAATCGGTTACAGAAATTAGAATATTAAAAAATTTAACAAATAATTAGATGAATATTTAATAACCGAAATTAACTGAAACTACAATATTAAAAAGAAAATAAATGTTTTTAATATATATATATATATAGAGGAGTGATCAAATAGTACCCGAGCCTGAGGTAGTATTAGTACTCAATCTCATCCATTCATCTCATAAATCATATGGTGGAGATTTTTTCGGATTTTTTAAGCTTATTTTCATTAATTTCGCTACAGTAAGGGTAGATTAGTAATTTGATTTGTTATGTGATTTCGAAAACAAAGCATGCATAGAGTTGAACTCAACTATGCATTTAAATCAACACAAAAATACATCACTTGAACACAAAAATACATATGAGTTTCGAATTTAATGCATCCGAAAAACACACTCCCAGCGCCGGTTGGCGCGATGCAGTTTTATGTTCAAGTGAATGCAGTTTCATGTTATTTCATATGCATTTTTTGTGTTTTGTTGGGGCTCTTCCCAAATCAGCGTCCCACCCAGCGTTGGCACGTACCCAACGCCCTACCCAACGCCGGAGCCCACCCAACGTCTCTACCAGTCGGTGGTGCAACACCCAACACCTGTTGTGTGCGATGCATTATTATGTTATTTTAAATGCATTGT
Organism: Salvia rosmarinus; assembly: GCA_036937905.1. NCBI lineage: Eukaryota > Viridiplantae > Streptophyta > Magnoliopsida > Lamiales > Lamiaceae > Salvia > Salvia rosmarinus. Next base: position 23,989,650 of record CM072819.1, on the reverse strand, counting down.
TATGTTATTCTGTATGCATTATCTGTGTTTTGTTGTGCCTCTCCCCAAACTCGGCGCCCATGAGACCCTTACGCCGCGGACTCCCTAACTAGTGTTGGGCGGGCACCCGGCGCCACTTGGGTGCCTTCCCATTGCCCCGAGGCAAAAATGGGTTGCCACGTGTCAAATTTTGGTGCGTTCACGTGTTTAAATGTGTGGTCTAGATTGAGTACTACATACTATCTAGGGACCGGGTACTACGCGAACCCAACCCTATATATATATATATATATATATATATATATATATATATATATATATATATAGGGGATGAATCACGTGAGAATGCAAATATTGGTGAGAAATAAGAATGCAGCATTTAACGTATAAAGTTGTTGCACTAAATGTATAAATTTGTTGCATCAAATTTAACATATAAAGTGTAGCACTTAATATAAAATTGTTGCACAGAATTTGGTGCAACAAATTTATACAATTAGTGCAACAACTTTATACATTAAATGCTGCATTCTTATTTCTCACCAATATTTGCATTCTCACGTGAACCATCCCCTATATATATATATATCAATTTAATTAATTACAAATATTTAATAATTAATTATATATATATGTATATACATATAAATTTTTGTTATTCGGTTATACCCAATAACCAAAATTATTTTGAATAATCTACCGATACTCAAACTGCAATTGAAAAAATGGTTATATGTTAATTTAGAACCGATTTTTTTGGCTTTAGGTTAACCGAAACCCGTAAAACCGATAAGCAAACATTATATAAATTTTAACAGCTTGAGTTATTATAGTTCTATAAAGATTTTTCAAAATATCAACACTTCAAATAAAATATTAATTTATTTTTAAGTCATATTTATAAATTTTAGCTAAGGTGATTCCCCGTCGAAATTCGACGGGTTACATACTAGTATAATAGGATAGTGAAACTTAGTGCTACCTCATCCTCATATCTTAAGTGACAATATTAAATTTGTCCATTCTTATTTAAATTCTCTATTTAATGTCTTTTAAATTCTAATTCTAATCATACTAAAATTATCTTATCCCATATTGATTTCTAATCATACTTCACCAATTGAACAACTTATATATATATATAGTACCCGAGTCTGAGATAGTATGTAATACTCAATCTCATTTACTCATCTCATAGATCCTATGGTTGAGATTTTTTCGGACTTTTTAAGTTTAATTTTGCTGATTTTCGCGAAAGTAATGGTAGATTAGTAATTTGATTTGTTATGTGATGGCGAAAAAAACTACGTATTTAGTTGAACTGAATAATACATTCAAATGAACAAAAAATGCATATAGTTGAACACAATAATGCATGCGGTTGGAAGCTCCCGCCCAGCGCACGGGCGCGCACATTGTGCGTTCGTGCTCGCGCGTCGCTTCGGCGCTCGCTCGCTCGCGCGCCCGTTTGCCAACAATGCATTTTTATGTTTTGGTAAATGCATGAACATGTTTTGTTAAATGTATGTACATGTTTTGATCAATGCATGAACGCGCTTTGTTAAATGCATGTTTGTGTTTCGTGGCAACATGCAGTTTTATGTTTTGTTTAATGCAGTTTCATATTTTGTTCAATGTAGTTTCATGTTTTGTTCAATGCATTTTTATGGTTTTTGAAAGTAAATCTCTCATTCATGTTTTGTCTCTTTCCATGATTTTCGATGAATTCACCGTGAACCACTGTCATAGCCACCATCTTTCTCGATTCTTCAATCACCTATCAAATTCATCTTCTATTTTTTTCCCTCAAAATCCATCAATTTTGTTCTCATTTTTTTTTTCTTTCTTTCAAAATCTGTTGTTTGTGTATCTTGTTGTTGTTGTTCGCCAGTGTTGCCACCGTCGTCGTCTGCTGTCGTTGCCGCCGTCGTCATCTCCGACGCCGTCCGCTGCCGCAAGGAGGAGAAGACTGGTTTGATTTCTTCCTATTTTGCTCATTGCAAAAATTAAAAAAGAAAAGAAAAGAAAATGAGCTGCCACATGTCAGCTTGTGGTGCAACCACATATTCAAAATGTGTGATCTAGATTGAATACTAGATACTATCTGGAGACCGGGTACTACGAGAACTCAACTATATACTTAGAATCAATGTGTAATTTTTTCATCCTACAATTATTTTACTTCACTAATTTAATTTGCCTAATTAATTAATTAGGTGGCCAAATAATAATTATATTTTTTAAATTTTAAACTATCCATTTAATGACACCTTATGGATGAATAATGTATTTAATTTACATGGTTCAATTTGACTATATATCATGATTGATTCAATTATTATACAAGTGATATAATCACACGTCCAACTATATATACTATAAATAGACTTAGATATATAAAATACAATTATCGTCAAATTATAAAATTTGTTTGTCGTTAATTTTTCACCAATAATATCTTTTTGTATATTGTATTTTTTTAATTAATTGTATAATCATCCTTTAGAGTTGAACCCAACACACTTTATTCAAAAAATCTAATTTATAAGTACCCAAATTATTAGTTTGAAGGATAAAAAAGAAGAAATAATAATATATCTAGGCGAGCATGATGTTATAATGAGTTTAGGATATTTTTCATCGGTCCACAAAGCAAAACTAGCACGAAATTGAATTTATTCTCTTTTTCTATAAGTTATATTAATATTTTAAGAGAATACTTTATGATTGTATTTCTCTATTTAGTTTTATAATTATAGATTTGAGAGAATACAATTTTTTATGTGGAGAACACATTTTTTATTGTGGAATAACAAAGTAGATACATGAAAATTATATTTATATTTTATTTGAAAAACAAGGAAATAGAAGGTATTAATGGAATATAAACTCTTAAAAAGTGTTTTGTATGATGAAACAGAACAGAGATAAAAATGAGATTGCGGTTTGAATGAAAACCATGAATTGAAAAATATACTAAAAGACTTTGAAAATGAACTTTTGGTAAGATGTCTATGTAAATAGAGATTGAATATGTTGTTACGAGATAACAATATTCGATATTAGTTATATGAGATATAACATTTAATATTTTTTAAATTTTAATTTTAATAATAAAATTACTCATCACATATCGCTTACTAATCATACTCCATATTGGACACTAATCTATATAAAAATTTAAATTCAATGTATATTTTCTCATCCCGTAAATATTTTACACCATAACTTAATTTGACAAATTAATTAATTAATTGGCCAAAAAAAATACTTATACTTTTTATTGAAAAATTAATTTTAAAGTTTAATTTGCTTAGGGTTACTTTAGTCAATAATATCTAAGTTTGTCAAATAATGTGAGAGTCCATATAGGTTAGAGAAATGAATTAGCAAATCGTCATTTCCAATCTGACTCAAGTCAAACCTATATAAATAGTTGTGTATATTTTTCCATCCCACAATTCACAATTATTTTGCACTACCAATTTAATTAGATCAATTAATTAATTATTATCCAAATAAATATTTTTGTATTTTTATTGAGAAATTTTATTTAATTTTTCTAATACCATTTTTAAATTTTTCATAAGACTTTACCGATTCAAGACAAAAATAAAATTATATTTTTTTAAACAAATTTCGAATCTAGCATCAATTTCTCATAAAATTCACAAATTGAAATTTTAAAATAAATGGATATATTTTGTAAATTTTTTTATAAATAATTTTGATACTCATATTGAGTATTCATAAGATTTCACAAATTGATTACTTTTTTTTTATTGAAATAAATATTAATGATCAAATTTTCATTGATAGAATAACATATTATTATAATATATATTTTATAAATTTAAACGAATTCAGGTAATCCATGGATGTTAGTATACGAGAATGAGGCGAGAACAAATAGTAAAAATAGTTTTTTTATTTGTGACAATTGCATGTATATAAGTTCCAAACATGTCCATACATTGAATGATATATTTATATATATTTCTCAATTTTAATCTATTGGAGCAATATATATTTTATTAATTATATATTTCATAAATTTAAGCAATTCGGATAATTAATGGATATTACTATACGAGAATGAGACGAGAACATGATTTTCTCTATTTGTAGGTCTTTTATTATTTATATTATTTTGATACTGTAATACCCTTTATTTTCGAGGAGAATTTTATTTAATTTATCTTTAATCGTTTAGTATCCTAATTTTTTATTAATTTTAATCATATCTAAATCATAAAAGTATTAACTTAATAACCAACTTAATATCAAAGTATTTAGATTCTTTTTTCGAATTAGTACAAAGGACTTCAATTCAACTAGAGTCTTTTGCTTGGATGGATCCTCAAAGCAGAGATAATTATTCCATTAATATTTGTTTAATCATAACCACGGTTATACATTCCATACGATACCCGTAGCCTCATTTCCAACCTTTATAACTTTCTCTTTTCATTTTCCCTTTACCACGTTCGATCTCTCCTCTCAGTAAAGAACTTCCTCCTGTAAAGAACTAAACCATCACTTTCAATTTTCTCTTTCCATTTTTTCACTAACACACTTGTCCGCTTGCTTGCGTAATAATCGAACAACAACTCCTTTTAAGAAGAAAGCATGACAACCTTTCTTTCCAGATACAACCAAGGTCCACCCCTATCTCATTCAAAAGAACCCATGAATATTATGATTCTTCACTCATACGTTTATACGATACCATATCCCCTGCCTATTATATGAACAAAACAGGACATAATACATACACCTTCAGTTTTTTTTTAAGCAACATAATCACTTTTGGACTTATTTATAACGTGAAATCAAGAATTGAATAGAACAATTTCTACTAATTTTTTTTTTAAAATTCTCACTGACATAACTTATTAATAACAAGAGTAAAAATAAAAGAAAGATGGGGGCCAGAAAAGGGGAGGTAGAAAGAAGTTTGTATGTATGTGTTTTCCAATGCGTGTGTATGTGTTTTTCAGTGTGTGTGTGCGTGAGTTTGGAGAAAGAGAGAGGGATGAGGACAAGTGGCGTATCCCGACAGTGCACGGTGGTGGTGGGCGTGGTGGAGAGGCGGCGGAGAGAGGGGTCATCTGGCAGAGAGAGAGGGAGGTCGGCGGCATCAAGGCAATGAAGCCGGGGTTGGCTGACGAAGGGAAGAGGGTAGATGAAGGCAGAGGGAATGAGAAGGGGATAGGCGGCGGCAGTGGTGAGAGAGGGAGGTCGACGGCGGCGGTGGCGAGAGGAGGAGAGAAGGCGACGGCGGTGGAACCAAGGGGTAGAGGAACGAAAGAGAAGGAAAAAAAAATGTGAGATTTGGGTTCTGGGGAGAACCGAGAGCTTTGTGGGAGAGAGAGAGAGTCCCTTTTTATTATTTCCTTTCTTTTGCTTTCCTTTTCTTTTTTTTTCTTTTTGTTTTGGGTGTTTTACTATTAATTGGATAATTAATGTTTCGGGCCTAAGTAAATGGTTGGGCTTACCCTACAAATTTATTTTTGAAGATACATGGTTAAAGTTAAATGTATCCTCAATTGGGCCCAAATTAAGCTATTGATGATTTAGTAATTAAATCTTAAATTTGTTTAACTTAACATAATATTTAATCTTGTTAAGTAAATCTTTATAATTAGAGGATATTTTATTAAGTGATGTTTGGTTTATAAAATTTTAATTAGTAATATAATTAATTAATTATGCTAGTATAAATATATATATATATATATATATATATATATCAAATACTAATAATTTTTAATTGATAAATTGATTTTCCAAAATCAATTTAGTCTAAAGAAAATGTCGGCGAAGGTATCATTGGCACCCTAGTTAAGCTTTGACCCTATATTTTTGCTAAAGTTCGAAATCCGGACTTAGGAATTTAGAAACAGTATTCTTACTTTATTTGTAGGCGTAAGGCTAGTATTGCTAGACCTTTTAAGATTAGTCTATCTTGTAGGTTTCGTTGACCAAGGATTAACTTCGTTTCGCTCAAGCGAGTTTAACCGCTTTCTTGAGGTGGGCTTATTTTACAAAAGTATTTTGAGTTACATGCTCGATATTTCTAAAATGTGAATGTTTATCCAATATAAATGTTTTGTTACGCTTCTGCTCTGCTTAATGCTCTTATATAACAATTGTGGCTCTTAGTCGGTCTAACACATTTACTAAGGGTTGTGCGCGACGGCTCGAATCGCGGTGGCTTGATCTCCACTTGCGAACGGCCAAATGAATGGTTTCATTGAATGAATGGTTTCACCCAGATCCGACGGTGGCTATGTTCCGGGATCGAGATCCGTTAAGGCGCGCCTCGGATCGAAAAGGAATGTATAATGATAAGAGTAACAGCAGAGAGCGTGATACTGGCGCCATAAGAAAAATGAGTGTTTTTACATAACTGGGGAAGTGGCTTTTAGTTTTGAAACCTTCTTCGTTATGTGAGGATATTGGATAAACTGTTTTGATCTTGTGAAATGTGTTAAAGTTGCATGCCCATCGAGTACATTAGTACTCACCAAATATTTTCAAATGTTTTCGGGTTGACCGGATGGTATTGACAGATGAGCCGAGGCTAGGTTCCACTTCACAATCGACTTCTGAATAACTAGCCATTATCTAGTTTCCTAATCCTTGAAATATAAGACTATGCTATATTTCCTAATGTCTTTCTATGTTGAGCTTGAGCTCAAATTTCTCTTTCCTATTTTTATCTAATGTCCTTTGTGGTTATTATCAGTACTGAAACTAAACTTTGATCTTGGGGACTAGCTATATATTGTTATTTGAAATAACATCTCATATCGATATTTTCCGAAAATTTAGCTTCTTCAAATTGGAAAGAATCATTTCACCCTCTTTCAAGATAAGCAAGATTTCTAGTCATTTCCGTTAGCTAATCATTTGAGTTTTGGGCGTGATGAGAATGGTATCGAGCCCTGTTTTCTTTCGTGTCTCTGGTAATCCCTATTTTATCGTCAAGTCCATAATAATATCCTGGACTTCAAATAGTTCAATAGCCCTCGACTACCGTCCATTGCACAGTCGACAAAGGTTCGTTTAAAGTGAATAATGATAAAGGCTATCATGTGAGTCATTGGACTTCAATGATTAAATGATTGTCGTGTTTGGGGCGGACTGAACCCATGACGACTTAAGTGGAATAAGAATAACGAGATGGATTCTTTAGCAATTCTTTGAACCAACAAAGTTTGGTATGCGTGAAGCAATCTAGTGTCACTACGTTGAAAGTTTTCAAGTGGAGTAAGAACTATCACATTGTTACACTAAGATATGATCACTCTGCCAATCATAATGCTTTGATTAGAAGAACCTAGAACGATCGATAAGAGAATAGTCGCTTATGTAGAAAACTCTTGAACATAGGAACAGTACTCAATGTTTAAGATTTTGCTTAAATTACATCATTGTCATTAAAATTTTCATCTCATGAACAACTTATTCTTTTAGATGGATCCAACTCGGACTTCACCATACTACACACGAACGTACCACCCACGGACTCTTGGTTTCAGCGTTTTTGGAAGGAGGAACGTCTGAGACGATTTTGGACATTCCGGAGGATCCCATCAACTTCTTGGTGTTTTTCTAGCCCGTTTAGTCGAGTGTGGCGGGAGGCTCGCCTTGCCGGACTCGATGATTACGACGGGGTAAAGGCTAGTGAAACTCCTCCCGAGATCGAAACCATGGGTGATGCCCAACTGGAGGACACGTCGCAACCTGAACTATTCACGAGTCGTCCTTCCGGGAACTTTTTAGCGTTTGCCTCCAGGATCTTGGAAAGATGGATGAATCATGGCTCAGCTACCCTTGTACTCGATGAAATTCCACCGTATCTTTTACATCGATCGGTTTCTAGTGCCAAATTTTCTGCGGTGCACACCCACGATGATACCCACTCCACCTCCCCCACCCCTACCTCTCGGGAGGAGAGAATGATTATGAGGAGGGTTCCCATGGATGATGAGCGAGACTTGCAACTCTGCGACCACGCATCGAGGAGCCCCCACGACGCTTTTCGCACCGCCAGTCTCATAATGGCGTACTCTCAGCCTCCACGAGTCAGGAGACGTCGAGAGCATTTCATCGACCTAGCAGAGTATGGTCAACCCTTCGCACTACCTCCAGCAGACCTAGAAGAACACCTTGGGTCTATTCCCCCGCCGTCCTCGCAGAGCCAAGACACTGAAGTCACAGGTGAAGGAAGACCCCGAGGAAGATCCGTAAGAAGAAGAAGAACGAAGGAAGACCAAGACTAGGCTGATAGAGAGTAGTCTTAGGGCACCGTTAGCCCTTGTTTTCTAGACTAGCATATCGTAGATCGTCGTGAAGGGTGTTTTATTTCTTAGTACGATTCGGGTTGGCAAGGATGATCCCTTTGCCGGACCCTCCCAACCTTTTGATCGTGAAGTTGGCACTTTTTGCTCGGCTAGACTTCACCTCGACACCCCGATCCTGACGACTTTTGTAATCTCTTGTACTAAATCGGTCTCGTGAGGCACTTTTAAATGTTATAAATTATGTGTTGTGTGATTTTATCTTATGCGATCATTTTTTTATGCATATGTATGTAACTATTCACCGAACAACCCTTTCGACTAACTTCCATAAAAACTCAATTTAGAAAATGGAAAACGAAGGTGAGGAACGTGAGGTCGGAAGAGAACAGGGACGAGGACGAGGACGAGGTCGTGGAAATGGGCGTGGGCGTGGGCGTGGGAGAGGACCCATTATTGAAGAGTGGGCCCCGCCAACAACACCGAACCGCATAATAGAAGAAAAATTTCGCAAAGAGAAACCCCAATGTTCGACGGCTGGCGACCCTGCAGATCTGAGAAAAATGGATACGAACCATAGAAAGGATCTTTAATTATATCCGTTGTGAAGATAAGGAAAAAGTAACGCGCTACCTACCTGGCGGTGGAAGAAGTTGATTTTGGTGGGAATCGATTAAACGCACGAGGGACCGAGGAAGAAGCTGGAAAATCTTACGTGGGATGAGTTTAAGATGTAACTATATGAGAAATACATACCAGTCATATGCAGAAAAAAACAAAATGAATTGGAATCTCAAACAGAGGGGCAGAACTCCACCGAATATGATAGGGCTTTCAATCAACTATCAAGATACGCTCCACATCCGGTGGACACCGATCGAAGCCTTGAGAGAGTTCGTAAATGGTGCAGCGCCATGAGATATCGATCTCCTTAGCGAGTCAAGGAGATCTTACTTATTCACAGACACTGAGCAGAGCCCTCACCATTGAGTCACTGTTACCTGGAGAGAAAGGAAAAGCTTATGCGACTGGGTACAACCCACCACAAGATCTTGAAAAAGGGAAACGAAAGTGGGACGGAGGAAACGGAAACTTAAATAATGGAAAGAAACCTTGGTTTGGAAACCAGAATCAGAACCGGCAACAACAACAGTATCCGCAGCAACCTCAAACTAAAGGACGGGCACCCTGCCCAAAATGCAAGAAGGTTCACCCAGGAGCATGTTTAAAAGGGGAGAATGTTTGCTTTAACTGTGGACAACCAGGGCATTTTTTTGCAGCATGCTGAAAGAAGAATAGAGTTTCCTCAACAACGAAACCCGGAAACCAAAGAAGGAACCATGCAAATCAGCGGGCAACCCGGGAACCAACCGCTGGCGTAATCAAGGCCTGAGGGGCAATCGAGACAATCGCCGAATGTTAGGGCCTTATGCTTTAAACCAAAGAAGCAAGCGGGCCCAAGGAAATCGGCGGTATGATTAATGTGGTGTGTACCTATTATAGTCTTGTTTGATCTTGGAGCATCACACTCTTTTATATCACATGCTGCCTGTCGGGGATTAGGTTTAACTCCAAATCCAGCCGATAACACCTTATTAATTAATACACCTGGTGGGACAAAAATGTCTGCTGAACACATTATCTCGAACTTAGAACTGGACATAGGTTCTGAGAGTGCTGACTTATATGTCATATCTATGATAGAATTTGACATAATTTTAGGAATGGACCTGCTCACAAAAGTCGGTGCCATAATACTTTGTGATAAGAGAAAGATCTCTTTCGGCTCAGGAAACACGAGGCCTATTATCATGGCATAAGGATGGGAAAGGAGACCAATGATTTACGCCATGAAGGCCATTAAGATATTAAAGAAAGAGATTGCCAAGCTTTCCTAGTCACCTTGGCGGGAAAAACTAAGGAGGAGAAAGCGATCAATAAGGTTCCCGTGGTTCGCGAATATGAAGATGTTTTTAGGAAGAATTGCCCAGTATGCCACCCGACGCACAATTAAAGTTCACGATCGACACGGAACCCGAATGCAGCCCAGGTCTCAAAAGCACCATATATGATGGCCCCACCAGAATTACAAGAACTGAAGATTCAGTTACAAGAATTACTGGATCTAGGTTTCATACAACCTAGTGTATCACCATGGGGAGCACCAGTCCTGTTCGTCAGAAAGAAAGATGGTACACTAAGGATGTGTATCGATTATAGAGATTTGAACAAGCTCACGATAAAGAACAAATATCCTCTCCCCATGATAGATGATCTTTTTGACCAACTAAAAGGAGCTGGCGTATTCTCTAAGATAGATCTTCGATCTGGTTACCACCAACTTAAGGTGAGGAAAGAGGACATTCCTAAGACAGCGTTTAGGACACGCTATGGGCATTACGAGTTTACGGTGTCTTGTTTGGCCTAACAAATGCCCTAGCATTGTCTTCATGGATCTAATGAACAGAGTGTTCCATCAGTATCTCGATAATTTTGTCTTAGTGTTCATTGATGACATTCTCATCTACTCTAAGACAGAAGAACAACACAAGAAACACATGCGCATTGTACTCGAAACATTGCGCATGGAAAAATTATATGCCAAATTCAGCAAGTGTGAATTTTGGTTGAATGAAGTCATGTTTCTTGGACACATAATATCAGCCGAGGGAATAAAAGTGGACCCTGCTAAAGTAGAAGCAGTCAAAGGATGGAAGACTCCAATGAACGCCCATGAAATCAGAAGTTTTCTCGGTTTGGCAGGATACTACAGAAGATTTATTGAAGGATTTTCAAAACTGGCGAGGCCAATGACACAACTGTTGAGAAAAGGGATCAAGTACGTTTGGACCAAAGATTGCGAACAAAGTTTTCAGGAGCTCAAAGCTAGATTAACAACTGCTCCGGTCTTAGCAATCCAGAAGGAAAATGAAGGATTAAGTGGTTTACGGATGCCTCAAAGTTAGGATTAGGCACAGCGTCGATGCAAAACAATAAAGTTATAGCATATCGTCTCGACAATTGAAGCCCACGAGCTAAACTACCCAACCCATGATCTTGAATTAGGCAACGATCGTACATGCCCTAAAAATTTGGCGACATCACCTCTATGGAGTTAAATGTGAAATCTTTACTGAGATCATAAGAGTCTCAAATACTTTTTCGAGCAAAAGATTTAAACATGAGACAACGAAGATGGCTCGAATTAGTAAAGGACTCTGACTGTACCATCAACTACCACCCGGGAAGGCAAATGTAGTAGCGGATGCTCTAAGCCGAAAGACTAGAGCCAAATTGGGATTTTCATTACTCAACAAGAAAGGCTGTCTGCGATTTTGCGGTAACTTAGTCTAGAGATAGTTCACTCCCGCACACAATTTCAACTTGTGTGGCTAGTTTAACAGTAGTACCGACCTACGAGAGAATCATCGAGCTCAAAGGGAGATTAGTTTTAGAAAAGATGCGTCTTCTCAGAAGGACAAATGAATCGAAAGGATTCACTGAAGCCAGGATAACGCCTGATGTTCGGTGAAAGATTATGTGTGCCCACAAAGAAGACTTGAAAAATGAAATTTTGAGTGAAGCCCATGATACACCTTACACAGCACATCCTGGGAGTACAAAGATGTACCAGGATCTGAGAAAGAAGTTCTGGTGGAAAGGAATGAAAAGAGATATCGTGGCATTTGTCGAACGATGTCTTGCTTGTCAACAAGTCAAAGCAATACATCAACGACCCTATGGGACGTTGCAACCATTGCCGATTCCAGAATGGAAATGGGAACACATCAACATGGATTTCGTAGTAAGCCTACCAAAGTCAGTACGTGGAAATACTGCTATCTGGGTCATAGTGGATCGACTGTCAAAGTCAGCGCATTTTCTACCAATACAAATGACGTTCGGATTAGAAAGGCTTGAAAAGTTATATGTCAAAGAGATAGTACGCCTGCATGGCATACCGGTGTCAATCACGTCTGATCGTGATCCCCGATTCACCTCGCGATTATGGAAGAGCTTACAAGAAGCCATGGGTACCAAGCTAAATTTCAGCACGGCTTTTCATCCTCAAACCGACGGACAATCCGAAAGAACCATCCAAATTTTGGAAGATATGTTACGAGCGCTAATAGACGACAAAGTAAGCAATTGGGAGGATTTGTTGCCCCTCGTGGAATTTGCTTATAACAACAGTTATCAGGCAACAATTGGAATGGCACCATATGAAGCGTTGTATGGACGAAAATGTAGGTCACCTCTTTATTGGGATGAAGTGGGTGAAAGAAAGCTTTTGGGTCCGGAATTAGTCCAACAAATGGTTGAAAAGGTCGACCAAGTCAGACAAAAGATCAAAGAAGCACTGGACAGACAAAAGTCTTACGCCAATAAACGACGATCGGATTGGAATTTAATATAGGAGACCGTGTTTTTCTCAAAGTTTCTCCTTCTAAGAAGTCGCTCGCTTTTGGAAGAGAGGTAAATTACGACCCCGCCACATAGGACCCTTTGAGATCCTAGATAGGATAGGCCATGTGGCCTATAGTCAACTTTGCCGCCTAGTATTGGAGATGTTCACAATGTATTTCACGCCTCTCGATTAAGAAGACGTGTTTGATCCGAAACACGTAATAAAACATGATGATGTGGTTTTAGCTCAGACCTCGGTTATGAAGAAAACCAATCGAGATACTTGATCGAAAGTTCAAGTTTTGAGAAATAAGCGATTGCTTTAGTGAAAGTAAAGTGGAACCATCACGGGATAGAAGAGGCCACTGGGAACTAGAAGATAAAATGAAAGCTCAAGATCCCGAGTGAATTATTAACGTAAGTAAATTTCGAGGACGAAATTTGTTTTTAGAGGAAGGATGTAATACCCTTTATTTTCAAGGAGAATTTTATTTAATTTATCTTTAATCGTTTCGTATCCGAATTTTTTTATTAATTTTTAATCATATCTAAATCATAAAAGTATTAACCTAATAACCAACTTAATATCAAAGTATTTAGATTTTTTTTTTTTGAATTAGTACGGTGGACCTCAATTCGACTAGGAGTCTTTTGCTTCGATGGATCCTCAAAATGAGATATTTATTCCATTAATATTTGTTTAATCAGTAACCACGGTTATACATTCGCCACGATACCCGTAGCCTCATTTCCAACCTTTATAACTCTCTTTTTTCATTTTTCCCTTTACCACATTCGATCTCTCCCTCTCGGTAAAGAACTAAACCATCACTTTCAATTTTTCTCTTTCCATTTTTTTTCACTAACACACTTGTCCGCTTGCTTTGCAGAATAATCGAACAACAACTCCTTTTAAGAAGAGAAACATACAACCTTTCTTTCCAGATACAACCAAGGTCCACCCCTATCTCATTCAAAAGAACCCATGAATATTATGATTCTTCACTCATACGTTTATACGATATCATATCCCCTGCCTATTATATGAACAAAACAGGACAGAATACATACACCTTCAGTTTTTTTTTAAGCAACATAATCACTTTTGGACTTATTTATAACGTGAAATCAAGAATTGAATAGAACAATTTCTACTAATTTTTTTTTACAATTCTCACCGACATAACTTATTAATAACAAGAGTAAAAATAAAAAGAGGGAGCCGGGAAAAGGGGAGGTAGAAAAGTGTGTATGTATGTGTTTTCGGTCGTGTGTATATGTTTTTCAAAGTGTGTGCGTGAGTTTGGAGAAAGAGAGGATGAGGACAAGTGGCGTTTCCAGCAGTGCGGTGGTGGTGGAAGGCGGGGTGGAGAGGCGAGAGAGGGGGGTCATAAGGCGGGAGAGATGGAGGTCGGCGGGCGGTGAAGCTGGGGGCAGGCGGCGGCGGGGAGGAAGAGGGTGAGCAGCGGAGGAATGAGAAGGGATGGCGGCGGTGGTGAGAGAGGAGGTCGGCGGTGGTGGCGAGAGGAGAGAAGGCGGCGGTGGAACCAGGGTAGAGGAGCGAAGAGAAGGAAAAAAATGTGAGATTTGGGTTCGGGAGAACAAGAGCTTTGTGGGAGAGAGAGTCCTTTTATTATTTCCTTTCTTTTGCTTTCCTTTTCTTTTTCTTTTTGTTTTGGGTGTTTTACTATTAATTGATAATTAATGTTTTGGGCCTAAGTAAATGGTTGGGCTTATCCTACAAATTTATTTTTAAGATACATGGTTAAAGTTAAATGTATCCTCAATTGGGCCCAAATTAAGCTATTGATGATTTAGTAATTAAATCTTAAATTTGTTTAACAACATAATATTTAATCTTGTTAAGTAAATCTTTATAATTAGAGGATATTTTATTAAGTGATGTTTGGTTTATAAAATTTTAATTAGTAATATAATTAATTAATTATGCTAGTATATATATATATATATATATATATATATATATATATATCAAATACTAATAAGTTTTTAATTGATAAATTGATTTTCCAAAATCAATTTAGTCTAAAGAAAATGTCGAGCGAAGGTATCATTGGCACCCTTAGTTAAGCTTTGACCCCTATATTTTTGCTAAAGTTCGGAAAATCCGGACTTAGAATTTAGAAACAGTATTCTTACTTTATTTGTAGACTTAAGGCTAGTATTGCTAGACCTTTTAAGATTAGTCTATCTTGTAGGTTTCATTGACCAAGGAATTAACCGTTTCGCTCAAGGCGAGTTTAACTGCCGCTTCTTCGAGGTGGGCTTATTTTACAAAAGTATTTTGAGTTACATGCTCGATATTTCTAAAATGTGAATGTTTATCCAAGATATAAATGTTTTGTTACGCTCTTTCTGCTTAATGCTCTTATATAACAATTGTGGCTCTTAGTCGGTCTAACACACTTACTAAGGGTTGTCTTTGTAATACCCGCGAAATTAAATGCCTAATTACGGTGTTTAAAACCAGTAAATCAAAGCTTTCCGAGATATTCAATCGAATGATATCGAATAATGACTTGATTAATTACGAAGGAATAAAATCCTATTTTATATTCAACGAGAATTGTGAATTAAGGAATAAAAGTATATGAAGTATATCGGTATTATTTTAACGTCGATCGCGTATCGATTGTTAAAATTCATGATATTTTCTAAGCAATTAAGCTTAGAATTAAATTTCATTATTAATGGAATAATGTTATAAAGTGATGACGACGATTTCGAGATAAGTCGATAATGAGCGTTTATAGCGCTTTCAAACGTTAACGTTTTGAGATGAAGCGAAAAGTTTTAATCGATCAAGAAATTATAGAATTAATTTCCTATGATTAGTATATGTAATTACAGTATTATTTAGCATTAAATCAATGCTAGACCATCAAGATTTGATAGTGACCAATTTTGAAACGTTCGAAAACCCTAATTTTCGAACTCGATTTTTATCGCATAAAATGATGCCATTAATTTTTCCTATGATATTATTTATCATCTAAATCATATACTATGATGCATATATCTATGTTTAACATGAAAAATAAAATTTAGTCTATGTTTGGGCATAAGGGCCCAAAATGTTATATGTGTGTAACAAATGTATGTTAATCTTCCCACTTTTGCATATAGCTACTATATGGCAATGTGATTAATTATATGGTCTAATTAAATGATTAAATACAGATATATATATATATATATATATATATATATATATATAAGTGTGTGCAGTCGTGTATGTGGGTGTGTGTAGAGTGAGAGTGTGTGATGTTGTGCAAGTGTAGTAATGCATGCTAAAATAGAAACACTTGTCACCTCTCCACCCCATACCTCTCCCACCACCTAACACCACCCCTCATTTCAGGCGTCCCCTTCACCCTCTCATCTCCTTCCTCTCTCAAAATCTGCAAGAAAGTTGAGAGCTCTCCCACCTCCACTTCTCACGGCAAAATCGAGACTCCCCAAGGAGGACAGCCGTCCCCTTCCTCTTCATCCCTCTCGATTCCTTGACTAAGGTAAATACCACCTCCTTAGATCCTAGGGATGATCAATTCTTACACATGCATAGATGTTCATATGCTTATTATGATAAGTATGTGCTATGTATATGATTGCATGTTGATTTAATAGGTAGATTCAAGACTTTTGATCATTGCATGTTGATTTACCTGGACGAACAGCCACTTCACGAAATTATTAGACTAAGTTACAGTGGTCCGATAATTGTGAATTTTTAATATATTGAAAATATATGTGTCTAATATTCCTCTGTAAAATTTCAAGTCCATCCAATTTGATTTGCTATTTTAATCGTATTTTTCGAAAGCATCGCGCAAATCTGTGAAATCGCCGTGTTCATCACCCATAGTCCGTGGCTTTAGTTTTAAGTTTGGTTAATTATAAAACTCTGAAATTTTTCAGAAACATAATTCTTCATGTCTAGAAGATGTATGTAAATTTTCAGAATTTTCTAAAAATTTTTACTATTTATTCCAGATTTTACAAGTTAACTGCACAAAACTGTCACGGGAGTGATAGCTTGTGGTAAAATATTTTTAGCTCCCAATCTATTGTGAATCATTGAGTGAGGCTTTTTCTGGATTAAACTAGACTTAAGTGGATTTTCAATATGATTTGTTTCATTCCCAGATTCCTTATAATGAGCCCTCGGTGAATTTTTTAAAGTTGATACATTACAGTAAGCTTTTTGGACAAACTGCCTTAGTGAATTTTTCCATGTAATATGCTGTTCGAGTATGACTTTTACGTGAGATGTTCAAGCCGTTTGTAGTCCGATTTGGACTTGGGTTTCTTCATAAGAAATGTTCCCCACCATGTCTAGTTATGATCTGGAAAGTTTGATCCCAAACCAAGTTTTATAGGTATACCTTTCATCGACCCAAAGTCACCTACTGGAAACTGTCCATTTCCAACTAGTCAACTTCGAGCTTATGTATTTCTCGATGTGTCAGATATTTTCCAGTATGGTCTTCATGAAATATGTAGTACTTGTTACAAGGTTTCGAAATTGGTAGCCTGCAGCCATTTTGGTATTGTGAGTCAAAGGTTACGAGCCTCGCAAAACCCCTCGTCGCTAAGCTAAAACTGAAAATTCTGAAAATTTTTCTAAGTATAGAAGTCAGTTTGAGTTGCCCACTTTGAGACCCTATATCTCCCGAACCACGACTCTTTTGGATTTAATTCCTTCTTAGAACTTGTAGTACATGTTTATAGGTTTCAGAATGTATCTTTGTGCGACCATACGTATTCTGAATCGAGAGTTATGGATCGTCAAAGTCGTCACTTGGGTTGTTTCAAGCTGTTTTGCTGAAATTAAACACTTGAAATTTGACTAAGTGTTGGAAACCCCTATGTAAGTATGCCTTATGTGACTAACATGCTATTAATCGATGCATTCATTATGTTATGTCGCAAGGTGCGATAGAGCATTATAAGATGTACAATTATGATAAAACATCATGATACGATATTTTCACGGCGTACCTTAACGTGAAATATTTGACTAGCGCCACCACATGGTCAATTGAGTGTATATCATACCATGATATACACTAAAGTAGAAATATGGGTTCTAAGACCCAATGAATTTTTCGACTCCAAAACCTCGAGGCCAAGAATAGATAGGCTAAAGCTAGGACTTACAACCAAGAAATGGGATTAAAGCAATCTACATTCGGATGGGCTTTACTTTACTCAAAAATATAATGCTTCGAAATATTTAATTACGATGCTTATTTCAACTGTTGATAAAATGTTTACAAGATTACACGCCAAAATGTTTATGTTTTGTGTATGTATCCTATCCATGAGATGTTATGAGATGTTATGAAATGTTATGAATGTTATTGGGTCGCTCCCAACTTATGAATGAAAATCGATATCGGATCCTATGCGGAAGGACAATACACAGCTAGGATTAACGTGTACACTAAGGTGATGTGTCTTTGTAAGGACAATTCACGGCGGTCACGGCGTCGTGAGAGGAGGCCTCGCTTCACGACGTTCGACTATGATGTTACGATGAAAGGATGTTAAGGGATATGGATCATACACACCAGAAAAATGCCTGGCCAGGCGATGATTTTATGAAATGATGAAAATATTTTAGTAAGCACAAGACATTTTCAACTAAAACCCTTGTGTCTTACCATGATGTTGGCAGTGTAATTCAAAGAAAATAAAATGTTTTTGGCATGAGTCCACTGAGTGCATTCTTGTACTCACCGCATGTTTATTTTAAATGTGCGGGTTGAGCGAGATGATGGATGGGCGGTGTTGAACAATAGGAATGTTGTCGCTGAAATGTTTTATACCTTGATTGTACATCGTCATATGTAAATATCACATGTCTTCCGTTGCAAGAACCTAATTTATGTACTAGAGTCCAAGAACATGCTTGACATATGTATTACGCTTATTATTAATGAGTCTCCATGTTTATTCTTTCATGTTTACGGTTATAGTCCCCGCTAATCCGTAATTAGGATTAAGGGGTGTGACATGTCTTGACGGCTCGAATCGCGGTGGCTTGATCTCCACTTCGCGAAATGGCCAAATGAATGGTTTCACCGAATGAATGGTTTCACCCAGGATCCGACGGTGGCTATGTTCCGGGATCGAGATCAGCTTAAAGCGCTACCGCCGGATCGAAAAGGAATGTATAATGATAAGAGTAATGCAGAGAGCGTGATCTTGCGCCATAAGAAAAATGAGTGTTTTACATAATCGGGAAGTGGCTTTAGTTTTGAAACCTTCTTCGTTATGTGGGGATATCGGATAAACTGCTTTGATCTTGTGAAATGTGTTAAAAGTTGCATGCCCATCGAGTACATTAGTACTCATTGAAATATTTTCAAATGTTTTCGGGTTGACGGATGGTATTGATGTATGAGTGAGGCTGGGGTTCCACTTCACAATCGACCTGTGTGAATAACTAGCCATTATCTAGTTTCCTAATCCTTGAATATAAGACTATGCTATATTTCCTAATGTCCTTCTATGTTGAGCTTGAACTCAAATTTCTCTTTCCTATTTTTATCTAATGTCCTTTGTGGTTATTATCAGAGTACGAAACTAAACTTTGATCTTGGGGACTAGCTATATATTGTTATTTGAAATAACATCTCATATCGATATTTTCCTCGAAAATTTAGCTTCTTCAAATTGGAAAGAATCATTTTCACCCCTCTTCAAGATAAGCAAGATTTCAAGTCATTTCCCGTTAGCTAATCATTTGAGTTTTGGGGCGTGACAGATACAAAAACATACATTATAGATAGGTAAATACATTAATCGACATGTCTACGTTTTTTTTTTAATTTTAATCCTTTTGTTATTTATATGATTTATTATTAATAATTAACCAGGTAGTGTTCAACTTTTTATTGAGTCGAATAACTAAATATTGTAACAACTTATATTAATAAAATTAAATAGGTTCAGGTAATTAATCAAATGTAGGACGTGTGCAGTTATGTATATGCTAGATATGTTCTTTATTTTTAAATCTTTTGTTATTTATATTATTTATTATTAATGTTTATTCTGTAATATTTGAGTCATTACTAAGACATATATACAATTACTGTAACAACCTATGTTTATAAATTTAAATATATTTCGGTAGTTAGCAGATATTTTTGGGACAAGAACGAGTAATAAAATCATTTTTCAATCAGATTTTGGATATGTACAATCATATAACTTCCAATCACTATAACAACTTATATTTATAAATTTAAACGAGTTTGAGTAATTAATCGGATTTAAGGCGAATGCATGTATATATATTGTGAGACGGTACACATATTTATCAACATGCTTACGAATGTTTAAAATGATTATACCATTATCTTCAAGCCTACGTTTAATTTTAATCATATTTTAAATGTTTAGTTATTTTCACCATTTTTAATATTTTCACAATTAGTGTGGTGCTCGATTTTTTTAATACTATGTATTATTAATGTTTACTTTATAATATTTGGATATTATTATATGAATTTTGATAATTAACATATATTTTATATGTAAGTATTTTATTTCTTATAACCATAGATACAAAGTAATATAATTTCTCGTCGAATTTCGACGGATTACAAACTAGTAAAATTAAATAAACAAATATGATGAATGTAATGAGTATTTTTCAGCTCCCATAGAGTAAAAGTGATCCATCTAATCATTCATAATAAATCACGACTAACAATATCAAAATTATGTGAAATGCTCTTCATGATAAAATATCTTATTAACGACTATACTGTTTACGATACTAATTTGTTTCATTCCTAAAAGTGTTTAGTTTGATGTTTTTTAGATAATTATATTTCATTTTACAGAGAGAGATGACAGAGCACCGCCAACGCTATCGGTTGCATTTTATTCAAATTAAATATGCAATAAATCAACTCAAAGCTTTATTAGTGATGGAACACTAGAGCTTTATTTGAATCTTACTCTCTTTCTCTCTATATATTTGAATAAAAACCACATATATAGTGCTTTTGTGTCTACTAGCTACATGGTTCGTAATGAATTAAATATATATTATCTCTCAAAATAGATAAATATATCATAATTTTGTAGTAGCAATCAATAAAGATTAGCTCTTGATAAATCTTAATGTGTGAGTTTGTGAAAGCGATAAAGAACACAAGAGACTTTACGTGGTTCGATCGAGGAAAGATCTACTTCACGGATGTATGATTCCTCAATACTTTCACTATATGCGATTACAATGAATGTATCTAAAAGCTCGAGTATTCAATAGTTGCTACCCCTTCTACCTTCAACCTAAATTCTATTTATACATATTGTGGATCCTTTAAGATTACAATGGATCCCTTGACTTGTGTAATCTCATCCCTGAATATCTCCTTCAATATCTCTTCTTAGATTTGATCTTGAATAGGGTTTAGATGTTGGGCTTTGGGCCGAACCGTGTAGGCGCCGAATTGCTAGGCTGGGCCCAATACGTGGGCCTGCTATTGAGCTTGAGCGGTTAGGCCATATCCCATCATAGCCCCCCCAATTAGTCGAGTAACAACTACGTCTAGGTGAGGTGAAGAGGGTATTTTGCCGAGGCTGGTTGTTGCTCGGCTGAGGTTATTGTCGAAGATTCTCATCCCTTTTTTTATGTCGGGGTTGGAATCTGATGATTGGCCGAGGTCCGAACTGAGTTGGATGTTTTGTTGTTCGGATCGTTGGATAATTTGCTTTGAGGTCCGGCGGGTTGTCGAAGTTGGATGGAGCGTTCTTTTGTAAGGAATGCCGAGATTGAATTGACCGGATGATTTATCAAGTCGGGATCGACTTGGACGACGTGCCGAGGTGGGTAACCGGTGAAGTTGACGGCGTTGCCTTCGTTAGGAGAATACCGAGGTCCGCGGGTTATGCGAAGTTGGATGGAGCGTCCTTTGTAAGGGGAATCTGAGATTGAACCGATCGGATGATTTATCAAAGTCCGGACTTACTTGGACGACGTGCCGAGGTGGGTAACCGGGCTGAAGCTAGAGTGATGATTGCACGATTAGACTGGTACGTCTGTGCGTATTAGGATATCACGTCATGTGTGCTAGACGGTTAGTTGATGCTCGATTCGCGCGCGCGTCCACCTCACGTCAAGTCATGGTTAGCCACGTGGGAATTTGAAACGGCAGTTTTTGGGCGCCTATTAGTACTTTAAATAGGCCAGAGATAAAGGAAAATGTTCATTTCCTTCATCCTCATCCATTTTGCTTCAGAGAGAATTTTTCGAATCGGAGGAGCCGTTGATCATCTTTCAGAACTTTGCGAAGTTGAAGCAAAATCACACTAAAAAAGTAAGTATGTCTTCCTCATCTTCTTCTACGTCTTCTCCGGTAGAGATTTCTGGATCTGCCCCTCGATCATCTTCTTCCGTTGATAGTGAGGTTGAGATTAGGGATTATATCAGTTATACCATGTCGGGTAGGTCCAGGGGTATTAGTACTAGGGTTCCGGTGATATCACCTGTATGGGATAGTTATAAGATCAGGGACGCTAGTTCATCTCTGACCGCCGCTGATATGTGTACAATAGGATCGAAATTTCACATTCCGACGGAGGCATGGTGGTGCTTGCCGCAATCTGGGGATAGGGCGATGGCCCCTCCGGAGGGATTTACAACCGTTTATAGTGATGCCTTGAAAGCCGGCCTTAGGTTTCCCTTGGCTCCTATTTTTTTGAACATCCAAGAATATTACCAGATTCCGATATGCCAGTTGACCTCGAATTCCATTAGGTCGGTGGTAGGGCTAGGACTTGCTTGCTATGGAATCGGTGAGAAGCTTTCCTTTGAAGTTTTGATGTGTTTTTTAGCATCAAGGGTATAGGAGGTGTGTACTACTACTTGTCACCTCGGCAAGCGTTCAAGGTGGCTGCCCCCTCGAAGGTGTCCCATTGGCAAACGAAGTTCTTCTTCTTGCGGGATAAGGGGAAACCACGGTATGAGTGAGGTATGGGTAAGATGAGGGATGTGAAGTGCAAGGCCCTGGGAAGTATAGAGGATGAATTGAATATGTTGGGTGAAATATCCTGTAACTATATTGAGGAAGACCTGTTTGATGCCGGGCTGAGCACATATAGATCGGAAGCTTCTGGATCTGGGTCAGATCGGGGTGAGGGCACCCACTTTTTCTTTATTTCCTTATGTTTCTGATGTCTTTGTGCTAATCAACTCCTCTTCTTATTGTGTAGTGAGCTCGATGCGTGAAGAAGGCGAAAGTGGCGGCCGTCGCCTCAAGCCTGATCATGCCGAGCACGAGGCCAAAAACAAAGAAGGCGAGGTTGACCGAGCCGAGCAAGGCGCCCGAAGTGGTGGCCAACCTCAGCCAGTTGGTGGCGGCACCTCGGTAGTCGGTCCGACCTCGGCGGAGATACCGTACTCGGATTACGTGCGAGTGCGGCTCAAGCTCCCTATATCATTTCCACGGTATAGGTTTATTTCATCTTCGATGTTATCTCCTCTTGCGATGTGTTTCTAACGGTGTGATTTTCAGGATGCGACTTCGGCGGCGGGGTTACTGCACGGACGGCGGGATCTGCCGGATCTCGGACTCATTATTGAGGCGTCTCGATATGAGGCGTGGAGAGGAGAGGCTGCCGTTGAGCCGCGAGGGCGATCTTTGAGGCCGCAGGGCCGTTCTTAGGCCGCCACGAGGGAAGACTCGGGCCTTGGAGGTGGCCACAGCTAAGGTGAAAGCACGAGGGAGGCAGCGGTTGTGGTGTCGGCCGTGGGCGAGGCGGAGAAGAAGTTCGCCGAAGAGAAGAGTGCCTGTTGGCGGGCGGGGCAATCTTGAGGGCCTTTGCCAGCAGGCTCATTGAATCAGAGACTTTCTCCGCCTTCATCTCGGACCTGGCCGCCGTGCTCAGGACACATGTGGTGTCCGACCATCTGGAGGAGTTGACGGCTGAGATGCCCGACTTCGACAAGGTCAGGCATGGTTGGGTCGAGGTCGATCCCGAGGTGCAGCAGAAGGACTACGCTCGCATAATTGTCGAGGCGGGGTCCTTCCCTCTGCTAGACACCTTGGCGGCCTCCACCTCTCTGCTGACGGCCGAGGTCGTCTTCCAATGCAAGGAGGATGAAGATGCCGATCTTCAGAGACTCCTTGCCGAAGTCTGTTGAGTCGGGGCGAGCTCGAGTTCCCTCTGAAGGCGGTGGTGATGCCGGGCGAGCACAGAAGAAGGTTCTAGTGAGCCCGCTAAGAGGCTCAGGTCACTGACCTTTTGTAATAGGCTTGATCTGCTGGGATCATTAGGATCTCGAGCTTTGTACAAACTTCCACTTATAAATAATAAATGCATCTTTTGAAATGAATGTGTTGTTTCTTGCTTTAGCAATCATCTCCTCGACACGTTGGGCTAGATCCCACGATCTTTTGACCAAGTTGAAAGAGGTCGAGGGTGCCCTGCCGGAAGGATGAAGAGGTGATGTTACGGAGGGCCGTTACGCGGTGACTCAAACCTTGCATAACATGAGCGATTGGAGTTCTTTGAGGTCGGTAGCACAAAGATCGCCATGACCGGAAGAAAGCGACTTGGTTGTCAAAACGCGAGTGACCGGCAGACGGATAATGAAGCCTTAAAGTCAAGATTATCAATCGGAGGTCCGAAGGTGGATGTTTACGCCGATGGCCTTCAGGCGTTGATACAATGTGAAGGCGCTGAGGCGGCCCAAGAGAAGTTGGCGCGATCGCTGAAGAGCATGCTGAGTATGAGGCGGTGATCCGCCGATCTGGTGGTATTACCATATCCGAGGCCGATGACCGAGCTCAGATACTGCTGGACGAGGGCATGGTACTGCGGGACGAGGAGGGGCCTAACAGCAAGAGTTTTAAAGACTGCCTCGAAGAGCTGGTCAAATGCCTCCAGCTTTATGAGGTCGTCCGCAAGCGACGCATGCTCGAGCCATGCAGTCATGCTCCCGCCGATGTGAGGATTGAAGAAGTCGAAGTGGGTGACGGCTACATGGACCACGCCGAGGTGCTTCGACTGATGGGTTCAGATGTGACATGAATGTCATCTCGTGGTGGGTATCCATTGTCGGGAGCTCGGCGGGGAAGGATGCCAGGTCGGGGGCGAGGTCGTAGCACTGGCAGGACGGCGAGGTCAAGAGGCAGGAGTTCGATCTCGGCCCCAATAGTATCCCCTTCAGGTCAGGACCCCTCTCCGCCTGCTCAAAGAGCCTCAGGAGTAGGTCGTGGCGACGCCGATCTTGTCGACTGGGTTGAAGGCATCGAGTTCATTCCGGGTATTCATCGTCGGCCCGAGGATTTTGTTTCGAACTGGTGTAGCTTTAGTGAGTCTTGGCGAGGTGCAGCTCGGAAACCCGAGTGATATGTATATAGCTTAGAACTTGGTTTTTATTCATAAATGTATTTAGACTGTGTACCGAAGTGTATATCTTCCCAATAAAGAGGTGTAAATTACACGAGATCCGATTTGGACGTCGTTTGTATGTAGATGTTCAAATTAATGAGTAATATGTATGCCTTGCACGTAGATGTTCAAATTAATGAGTAATCTGTGTGCTTGCCTTGTTTGTCGAGAAATATCGATAGGGGTGGTCCCTTGGCGCGCGCTTAGTTGAGTACCATACTTTGTAGGTTTGTCATCTTCGCAAGGGCGTCCCCTTTTGAAGGTAAGTTGTGTTTCACCCGAGGTGAAAACGGATTTTCACATAGATATAAGATAGGACGAAGTAATCCACTCATAATAAAAAAAGATGTTTTATTGATAAGTAAATGACCTCGTTCCTTGGAAAAATAGAAAGAGGGCTAACATAATGCCAACGTGAAATAAAAGCTATGTAAAGTACCTCCTCAGGTGAGTAATATGCCAGGTTCAGGGGATAAGTGTACCGGATAGGTGAGCAAGCTTATAGGCCCCTTTGTCGAGGTCCTCGTGGATGCGGTATGGGCCTTCCCATGTTGGATCCAACTTATTAAGGCGCTCGGCTTTACTAGCTTAATTGTTCCGTAGGACGAGATTGCCCATGTGGAGTGTGGAGGCTTTCACCCTCTTGTTGTAGTACTTTGCTAATTGGCATTTGTACTTGGCTTCATTGATGAAAGCGAGTTCACACCTTTCCTCCGAGCATTGAGATTGGCTCATGAGTTCTCCTCGTTGCCGTGCTCGGCAAAGTTAAAGTTCTTGGGCTCGGGGCACCGATCTCGGTGGTATAATGACTTGGTACCATATACTAGGTGAAGGGTGTTTATCCGTGGGAAGTCCGAGGTGTGGATTAGATGACGAGAGGACTTGAGGAGATTTTCAACCCAATCCCTTTAGCTCGATCTAGCCTCTGTTTCAATCCTTATGCGATCGTGCGATTTGTCACTGGGTCCGATCATTCGCTTTGTGGGTGTGCGACCGAGGTGAACTAACTTGTCTGGAGCTCTTCACACCATTCTTTGAAATTTTGTCGATGAACGGGTGCCGTTGTCGAGATCGAGACATGTGGTATCCGGCGGCAAACTATTTTTCCAAACAAAGTTACGAATCCTTTTGCTTGTGAGGTTTGAAAGTGGCTTAGCTTTGACCCATTTGTGAAGTAGTCAATGGCTACAACCAAATACCAAGTCATGTCCGGTGCTCGGTCGAAGGGACCAACGATGTCGATTCCCCAACGCATAAAAGGCCATGGACTTTGTAGGCTCTTGAGGTCGGTTTAGGTAGCTTTTAGCGTAGCGTGAAGTTGGCACTTGGATACTTCTTGACGAGCTCGGCGAATCCGGGATGAGGGTGGGCGATAATATCCCAACCTCAACGTTTTCTTTGAGAGAGCTCGTGATCCGATGTGGCTTCCACAAGACCCCATGTAAATTTCTTTAAGTACATAGTCCGCCTCTTCTGGCCCAAGGCATCTCAGGAGGGGTTGGAGGTAGGATTTCATATAGGGTGTTCCTTCATGAATAAGATATCTCTGAGACTTGACCATCATTTTTTTGGCTTTGAGCTGATCCTGTGGTAGCACGCCTTCTTCCAGGTAAGCCCGTATAGGAGTCATCCAGTTCGGTTCGGTCTCTGTGATGATGCCGATGTGGGACTCTTCGATACTTCTGGATTGAACTTCCTCCACTGGTGGATTTGTTGATGACGAGGCTAATTTACTGAGGACGTTAGCTCGGCTATTCTCACCTCGCGGGATTCGGTGAATTGTGAAATACAAAACAGTCGACATTTCTTTGCTTTACGAAGGTATTGCTTCATCCTATCCTCTTTGGCCTCGTATTTCCCTAAGACTGGTTTACCACCACCGGAATCTCCAAAGATCGGATTTTTCCACTTTCAACTCTTTTACGAGACGAAGTCCTGAGATTAGTGCTTCATATTCCACCTCATTGTTTGTGGTCGGGAAGGAGAACCGAAGTGCATAGGTTACTTCTTGTTTTTCCGGGCCGAGAAGCAAGATGCCTGCCCCGCTACCTGTTTTGCATGAGGCTCCGTCCACGTACATTTTCCAACAGCCATTAGGTAAGTCGAGGCGGGTTCCTCCGTTGTAGGCGGAGGTCGGAGTGACCTCGCTGATAGGGTTGACCTCGGTAAACTTGGCTTCTACCAGAAATCGGCGAGCTTGCCCCTTTATGGCGGTCGGGGGGAGTATAAGATATCATGCTCGCGAGCTCCAAGTGCCCACTTAGCGATCGTCCCGACGACTCGGGTTTTGACAAGACTTGCCTCGAGGTAAGTCGGTTAGTACTGGATGGAATGGGCTTGAAAATAAGGTCGGAGCGTCACTTGGCGTTCACCGATGCCAACGCTATTTTTCAAGTGGTGTACCTAGTCTTGATCCTTTGAGAGCTCGGTGATGAAGTAAATAAGAAGTTATCGTCAGAGCTCATCTCGTATCAATGATCATGTTGATGGCCTCGTTCGAGGCGGCTAGATATAAGGACGAGTTCGCTCTCCTTTGGGGCGCAACAGTGGGCGGTCGGCGAGTACTCCTTTAGTTGTGTAAAGGCGGTATGGTGTTCTTCCTCCCGAGCAAAATCCGGGGCTCTCCTCAAGATTTTGAAGAAAGGAGTTGTTTCTCCATGACGGGATATGAACCTACTGAGGGCGGCTAAGCAGCCGGTGAGTTTGTGGATTTCACGAACTGTTTTTGGTACTTGCATGTCAAGTATCGTCTTCACCTTGGTGGGATTAGCCTTCAACCCTTCCTGAGAAACCCAGCATCCCAAGAATTTCCCCGTTTTTACCATGAATGTGCACTTTTGAGGGTTGAGCTTGAGGTTGACCGACCTGAGGAGCTGGAGGATAGTTCTGAGATCCTCGGCATAATTTTCCATCTTTTTGCTTTTGACCACGATGTCGTCAACGTAGACCTCGACGATCTTTCCTATATGGTCTTTGAATATTGCGTCCACCATTCGTTGGTAGGTAGCTCCGGCGTTTTTCAATCCAAAAGGTATTTTTCGGTATGCGAAGACACCGAAGTCAGTGATGAATGCCGTTTTTGGAGCATCTTACTTGCTCATCAAGACTTGGTGGTATCCCTTATATAGATACAGGAAACTGAAGATCTCATGGCCTACCAATGCCTCCACCTTTTTATCAATATCGGGGAGGGGGTAACAGTCCTTTGGGCAGTGTTTATTTAGGTCGGTATAATCGACACACATGCGTCATCCCCCTCCTGGCTTTTGAACTATGACAGGATTAGCCATCCAGGTTGGGTACTTGACCTCGAACAGGATCTTGACTTCCTGGAGTTGGATCACTTCGTCCCTTATCACCTTGCTGCGCTCTACCGCAAATGCCATTTTTTTTGTCGAACTGGTTTGGTAGCGGATCGATGTTGAGTCGATGAGTGATGAGCTCGGGTGACACTCACGTCATGTCGAGTGGTGACCACGCGAACATGTCCTGTATTCCCTCGAAGTTGCATAACATGTTGTCGAATGTCGGTGGGACCACAGGTGCCGACCTTGGCGACCTTGGAGGATCGTCGTCATATAATTGGAGGTCTTGATCGATCATCCGGGTGACAACTTCGAGGAGGTTACGTAATTGCTAGGCACGGTAAGGCCTCGTCTTGGTGAGATCCTCGGGCATTCTTTCGCCTTGCTGATCACCCTGGATACTCGATACTCAGGTAGGGTGAGTATCTTGATGGTGAGGTGGTAGATCGAGCAGACGGCCTTGGTGGCATAGAGCGATCTCTTAGGGATGATGTTATACGGAGAGGGAGCCTTGACCGGGAATAATTGTATGGCTTTGGTAACCAACACAGGAGCACGTCCTACGGTGGCCGGAAGGGTGATGATGCCTTCTGGTTGTATCGCCTCCTGAGTGAAGCTCCGTAGTTTAGATGGTGTTGGATGAATTTGAATCCCCCGACCTCGAGTTTGTCTAAGCAACTCGGAAGATGATCTTGTGAGGCACCAATGTCGATGTAGACCACATGGACATTTTATTGCCACCACTTTGCTTGTATGGTAATAGCATCTTGATGGGCATGATCTTGGGTACCGGTCGTCGTTGGAAAACATGATGCTCTCATCGTTCCGAAGTCGTTTGTTTTTTGGCTCCTCGGGGATCGGTCTCCGAGCTTTGGTTTTTAATGACGACCTCGTTGTACCTATAAGTAGTCCGGTGATGGTGTAGACTTGCTCCATCGCGTTGGGATCGTCGTCCTCGTCATCGTCGGGGTGCGTCGTCTTCGAGGTCGGCCCACAATTGTTGCCACCTCCGTTCTTTCCTCTGCGCTTCTTGTTTCCCGACTCGCTCGTGGTGAGGTCGAGGTATTTCTTAAGCGCCCCTTTTTTAACGAGCTCGTCTATTTCCGAGCCCAAACTTCTGCATTCGTCGGTATTGTGAACATACCCCTGGTGGTAGTCGCAATACTTGTCCTTCGATTTTTCTTGGATCATCCTTTCATGGGAGGTGGTTTTGGGAAGAGCTCGGTGTGGAGTTCAATATCTCGCCTTGACTTGAGCGACTATGGGAGTTGTTGCGAGTTTGGCGAGGTCCCAATCTAGACTCCATTGGGCCTTTTGATCGATCGAGGCACTTGACGATCGATGCCCTTCTCGATCATCCGACCTCTTCTTCTCGGTTTCGCTCGTCCCATGTCTCTCTTTTTACAATCCGACTCGTCCCTTTGGCGTAGTTATCCACCAAGGTCCGAGGCTACTCGCCGTCTTGGTTTCTCCTGGTGATCTCT
The DNA here is from genome assembly GCA_036937905.1 of Salvia rosmarinus. Taxonomy (NCBI): domain Eukaryota; kingdom Viridiplantae; phylum Streptophyta; class Magnoliopsida; order Lamiales; family Lamiaceae; genus Salvia; species Salvia rosmarinus. The sequence continues at coordinate 23,959,725 of CM072819.1, read as the reverse complement.
TTGTTTAGTGCGCGGTCGGATCCCATTTTGAATCGTTGATGATGTAGAGGTCGTTGCTCTCATCGATCTTAAGGGATTCCTTGATGAACCTTGAGACGAAGTTGGACATCGTCTCGTCTCATCCTCGCGGGTGGTGGCGGTCGGATGAAGGTTCTTGAGGTGACATCTTTTGATAAGCTCCACTTGAATTGATCCATGAGATCTTTGAAGCTATGTATACTATTACGGCGAGTGAGGTGAACCAACGACGGGCGTTGGAGACCGGCGCCTCGGGAAGATTTTGCACGTGGAAATCTTCCATCCCCGATTGCCGTGTTTGTAGTATAAGCGAAAAGGAAATGTGAGGATCTCCTGACCGCCATAGGCGGCGATGTTGGGTGCCCGATATCGATCGCGGCGGTGTATCGAGTTTCCCTTGAGAAAGGGAGATGATCCGTCCATGCGGTCGAATCCGGGAGTTCGTTGCCGTCCTCTCGGGAGGGTGGGAGACCGATAGCGACGTCTATCGTCTTTTTGATGAGGAGATCGACTCCGCCTTTCCTCTCTTCGGTCTCGTTCGGCCTCGCGGATGTGTCTTGGCGAATGACTTCGGTAGTTGTACCGAGGTGACCGACTTTGTGGATGTCGCCGGGGTGAATGGTTATGGACGACTGGCCGAGGTGATCGACTTCGGGCATTATGCCGAGGTGATCGTTCTCGGCTATATCGCCGGTGAGCGCCTCGGCTATCTCGCCGAGTGAGCGTCCTGGTCATTTCGGAGGTGGCGACCTCGGGCGCCGTGATTACCAAACCGGGCGTTCTTGAGGTTCCCGCCCATTTGCCCTTTGGCTCAGCTTTGAAATTGGCCCGTGTGGGCATTGAGGAATCGAACACGGCTCGCCGAGGACCTCATGAGATTGGTGAGTCGCTTGTTCACGGTGTTGAGGTCGGCTTCTTCTCCGATAGAGCAACGGTCCCGAGGGTGTATAGGTAGTTTCTATGTAACCTCGGGGCGTGTTGTTGCTATCGGCAATGACGACTTCTTTTCCCGACGACGTGTGATAGCTTGGTCGGGGTCTTGGATCGTCCGTTGCCGGCACCACCGTGGCGCTAATATTTGCACGAGTCCTTGCCATTGATTTTGCGTGAAAGCGAAGCTTTTGTAGATGTTTCCCACGACGGCGTCGATGATAAATCTTGTGTGAGTTTGTGAAAGCGATAAAGAACACAAGAGACTTTTACGTGGTTCGATCGAGGAAAGATCTCGTCCACGGAGGTATGATTCCTCAATACTTTCACTATACGTCGATTACAATGAATATATCTAAAACTCGAGTATTCAATAGTTCTACCCTTCTACCTTTAACCTAAACTCTATTTATACATATTGTGGATCCTTTAAGATTACCATGGATCCTTGACTTGTAATCCCATCCCCAATATTTCGTGATATCTCTTCTTGATTTGATCTTGAATAGGGTTTAGATGTTGAGAACTTTAGGCGAACCAGTGTAAGACCGAATTGCTAAATTTGGGCCCAATCGTGAGCTCTTATTGAGAACAAGAAAGCGGTGAGCCATATCCCATCAGCTACAATCATAGGTACTATATTTTTGCGAAAGAAACAAATACAAATCCAATAATATACCCTTTTGTTTTTTACAAAAATCAAAATAATATACTCAAAATGTGTCCAATCTATTTATACCAAAATACGAAGACCCAAATCAAAAATTACGAAAAAGAAAAGAAAAGGGTAAATTGGTAAGATGGACATTTGACCCCGCTTAAACCCTATCATAATTCATAATATCTCTGAAACAAGAAAACCCTAACACCAAACCAGACGCAGCATTCATTGATCAGAGATGGGGAAAGTGAAGGGAAAGCATAGGTTGGACAAGTACTACCACTTCGCCAAGGAGCACGGCTACAGATCGCGTGCGGCCTGGAAACTCGTGCAGCTTGACTCCAAATTTCGCTTCCTCAACTCCTCCCGCTCCGTGCTCGACCTCTGCGCCGCTCCGGGAGGATGGATGCAGGTCTGCGTAGAGCGCGTCCCCGTCGGCAGCCTCGTCGTCGGCGTAGATCTCGACCCGATTCGGCCCGTGCGCGGCGCCGTCTCGCTGCAGGAGGACATCACCGATCCCAAGTGCAGAGCCGCTGTCAAGCGTGTGATGGCGGAGAACGCCTGCTCGGCTTTCGACCTCGTTTTGCACGACGGCTCTCCGAATGTCGGAGGCGCGTGGGCGAAGGAGGCGACTAGCCAGAATGCGTTGGTTATTGACTCGGTGAAGCTCGCGACGGAGTTGTTGGCTCCTAAAGGAAATTTTGTCACCAAGGTACATGTAGTTGGGGCTTTTGTTTTGTGTTTGCTGGATAATTTATTGGTTAATTATATTTAATGTTGTGCTTCCACTAATTGATGTTTGTAAGTTGAATTGCAAGGAACCGTGGACTCTTTGTTTTTTTTTGTGCCAAATATTGGTTATTCTTACATTACATCATTCTCTCTCTGTTTTCTATTTGGCAGGTATTCAGGTCCCAAGACTATACTGCCGTGTTGTATTGTCTTAGACAGGTACTATTTTTTTTTTCCTTCGAGCACATTTCCACTTTTCATGTACGACATTCTGTGATCTGGGATGTGCATTACAGTTATTTGAAAAGGTTGAGGTAGACAAGCCCGCAGCCAGTAGATCAGCATCAGCTGAAATTTATGTTCTGGGCCTTAAATATAAGGCGCCTTCTAAGATTGATCCTCGACTTCTGGACTTTAAGCATTTGTTTCAAGGAGGGAAGGAGCCTCCAAAGGTAACTACTAACTAGGCACTTATTTGAACTGTTTTGCTGTATCCTCTTCTGCATTGATTTCTTTTGAGAGTACTCATCCCTGTGCAATTGATCTTTACCAGGTTGTGGACGTGCTGAGAGGGACAAAACAAAAACGTCACCGCGATGGGTAATTGCCTTATGCTGCCAAATTGAGCAATTGCCTTATGATGGATGCCAAATATGCTAATGTTATTAAATCATCATGTTTGGCGGATATTAGTGTTCTCTATAAATGTGTGGAGTCTGTGGACTCCCTATTATTATAATCAATCTCATTTGGACCTTTGTTTTTTTAACTCAGCGGAGAAGGTCTCTACATGTATTGTTGTTTCCATTGCCTGGACTTTTTGTGGAGATTATAATCATATTTCTGTATTTTTTTTTGGTTTATAGAGAATATAGATGTGAATTGATTCCTATGGTCAGTTATAAATTTTATGGTATTTGTTCTTCTGCAGGTATGAGGATGGTGACACAACTTTGAGAAAGTTGAGCACAGCATCTCAGTTTATTCTGTCTGACAACCCTCTTGAGATCCTCGGTTCAGTTACTTCTATAACCTTTGATGATCCTGACTCTTTGCCTTTAAAAGATCATACACAAACAACTGAAGAGGTGCGTGTAACTGTTATTTTTCAGAAATGGTAAAACCATTTCGCTCCTGATATCGTTGAATAATATGACAGTTGTATTGCTTTGTCTTGTAAAATAATGGACAGGTTAAAGCTCTCTGTGATGATCTACGTGTTTTAGGGAAGCAAGACTTTAAGCATCTTCTAAAGTAAGTCTGTTTACAGTGAAGTATTTATTAATCAGTGGACTAGTTATGTCTCTCCGGGACTTCTGTTACATGAATGATTTGTCTTGCTTTTACAGATGGCGTATACTTATGAGGAAGGCTCTTTCTCCATCCGAGAAGACTACTTCTACTCCCTCCACTGTTGAAGAAGAGAGCAAGATAGATGAAGATGAGAAACTACTTAATGAAATGGAAGAGCTAACTAATGCCATGGATCGGAAGAAGAAAAGGGGAAAGAAACTTATAGCTAGAAGACTAGCCAAGGTTTTTGAATTTCTTCCCTTTATTTGTTGACTTGTTAATATACAAAATAGAAGCATGCACTGCCATCATTCAATTGAAAACATGATGAAGAGGTCTATGACATATTGAGCCCTTTTTTTTATCTGCTGCTAGGTAAAACGATAGTAGTAATTTTACCCGAAAAAAAGTTTGAACTTGATATTCTTTACAAAAAGTGATGATGCATAGATTACGTTGTCCATGCCCTCACATGTGGCTTATAATTAGGCTAGAATAAATGTCTCTGGATGGTGTAAAACTGATTTAGTATTATATTTCTTGTGGTTCTAGACACTTGTAAATATCTCTATTGCTGATGTGATATTGCATTTTTACCTAGTTTAGAAGTCTTCTAATCCTTATCCACCCTTATATTGGACTTCGAGGTCTTTTAGCTGTGACTTAATTTTCTTTCATCCTTCTATTTTCAGGACAAAGCACGTAAAGCATTAGGGAAACAGATGGATGCAATTGAAGATGGTTACATTGATATGGAGTTGTTCTCTCTGTCTTCCATCAAGGTACTTCACTCACATGCTCTGCATTATCTCACCCTTCCGCTGCCATATATGTCTTAAATCCACAATCTTATCTTCTGGGTACTGCATTTTCTGGGACCTTCTCTTTATTTTACAATATTATAAATCATGAAATCTCCCTTGACTCTAAACAAAATGGAAAAGTACACACTCAGGTGCAAAAAGAAAAGACTGGTAGTCTGCTTACTGCTACAAGTTATTATTCCAGTGTTCCACAAAAGCCTAACAGTTTTGAAATTTGGGACTATTTTAATGTTTTTTCTTCTCCTGATTGTGCATCTTAGGAGAAGAAAGATCTTGTGGCTGTTGATAATAATGAATTTGATGACAATGCCGGTGAAGTTGGGAACAGTGAAAGTGAAAGCCAAGATGATGCTGAAGAAAGCTCACATAGTGATTTGGATTCTGAAGAGGAAAGAAAGCGGTAATTGTTCTTTTGGTGGCTCGATTTTATGATTGAACTGAATGTCCCTGTTAATTCTTTTCGCTGTTGATTCTGCATTCAGGTATGATGAACAAGTGGAGAACTTACTTGATGAAGCTTACGAAAGGTTTTTGACTAAAAAGGATGGAAGTACAAAACAGAGGAAGCGGTCAAAGCAAGATTATAAGGATGATCAACTCTTAGAGGTATTTAGATTAGATCTTCCCTATTGACCAGTATTTTTTGTTAATTTGCTATTTGAGTGCTTTTTCATTTCTAAGAACTGGAGTTCGCACCATTTTTCTGTTTTTGGTAGTCACTCTTCTGCTCTTCTCATTTTAAATATGATTTGAGTTTCACGATGATGATTCACATGGTATGCTTGCCATACAAAGATGACATACAGGACACTGTAAATTTGCATTTTGCAGTTGCTCAGTCATTTGATATTGGTTATGCAGGGTGATGATGATACAGTGTTGCATTCGGATCAAGACTCGGACAATGAAAAGGGTGATCACGAAGCAAATCCTCTCATGGTACCACTAGCAGAAGATGAACCAACTCAAGAGGAAATTGCAGCTAAATGGTTTAGTCAGGATGTGTTCATGGATGGAGATGAACATGAGAAAATATGTAATGATGATAGTGAAGATGAAATGCAGGTTGATTTGCCAGTCAAATGCCCCAGAGTTTCAGCGAAGAAAATTGAAGTTTCTCCCGAGCAGCAGCCTGTTCATCAGAAGAAGGCTGACAAGGTAGATGATGTTTTGAAGTAGTGCCTGCACCAGCTACAGATTCAGATGATTCTTCGTCTGATGAGTCAGACGATGACGATAGCATTGAAACAAAGGCAGAAATACTGGCTTGTGCCAAAAAGATGCTATCGAAGAAGCAGAGAGAACATATGATTGATGATGCTTACAACAAGTACATGTTTCATGACGATGGGCTGCCGAAGTGGTTTCTGGACGAGGAAAAGAAGCATCGTGTGCCAGTCAAACCTGTGACGAAGGAAGAGATAGCTGCAATGAAAGCACAGTTCAAAGAAATCAATGCCCGGCCTGCTAAAAAGGTAGCGGAAGCCAAAGCCCGTAAGAAACGAGCTGCCTACAAGAAACTAGAGAAGGTACGGAAGAAGGCTAATACTATTTCAGATCAAGCTGACATATCCGACCGTTCCAAGGGAAGAATGATCGAATCGCTTTACAAGAAGGCGACAGCAACGAAGAAACCACAGAAGGAGTATGTGGTAGCGAAGAAGGGGGTCCAAGTTAAGGGTGGGAAGGGGAAGGTTGTCGTTGATCGACGAATGAAAAAGGATGCAAGGAAGAAGGGAATGAGCAAAAATGGGAAAGACAAGAAGGGGGGAAAGCAGAAAGGTAAAGGGCCGTCGGCGAAGGGTTCAGGAAAGGGAAAGGGAAAGGGGAAGTATACCAAAGCCAGGTAGAGAAAGTAGAGATATTGCCAGATGAGATAGTAGGGATCAAGAATTCCTATGTTTACAGTGGAGGTCCATTTTTGTTGACTTTTTTGTATTACTTAAATGTCTGTACCGACTTTGATAATTATTTAATTACTGCTGTTATGAAAACGTAACTTTTTCGTTATGTTGAAGAGTTGATAAATGCCAAGTAGAACTAAAATGTCAAAAGCGAAAGGAACATCTATGTTTGAACATGAAAATCGCGAAAAGTAGCATTGTATCCACAAGAAACTTGTAACTTTATGCAGCGTTGCCTTCCTGGCAACAGATTAAATTAGGGTTCAATATATCTGACTTCTATTTTTAATATAGAGAAGTCAACACATAAAGGGAAGAAATTCAGAAACCTTGGCTAGTCTTCTAGCTACAATTTTCATCCTCTTTCTTTTTCGGTCCTTGACATGTACGACACTTTTACGGTGAAAGTAAATTTATTCATGCTTCGAAATTAAGACATGTTGAAACTTCGTCCTAATTCACATAATTTTGTGCAATGAAAAAATTTCATTGTGAAATATTTAGGACCTCGTTAGTTTAATGGTTACAGAACAGTAACGCTGTTTAATTTTTAAAAATGGAACACCGGAATACTCATTCACCTATTCGGTATGTTACTATTTGCAGCTTTTTACAATACATCGTTAACCAAACTAATATTGGCCGACCAACTTAAAAAAAAAAAGTAGTAACCTTCCTTAGAAAAAATAGTAATCGCCCTTTTGGGACAGTACAATGATAAAGTGGAGTCTCGTGGTAAAAAAGTCATAGGTTTAAATTCCATTAACGTTTCTATGGATTTAAGTTTATCATATCTGATTTTGCAAATATGATTTATCCGTTTCGCCACACTTGCTTTTTCAAATATGTGGTTGCAGACTATTACATAGAAACACATGATTTTACTCAGGCTGCGGGTTTCCATGAATTCAATAAAATAAAAATTAAAGACAAAAATAAAATGAAAAGTAGTAACGTTAATAAGAGCCACTGTATTTTTGAGTTAGGGTTTTCAATTATGCAAAACTTCATAATGGGCAAAACCGACATTTGCCAAAATCGTAACGGCTACTAAAGGATTCATTTCCTTCCTGCATTTAAATTTGGAAACTTCCCAACGGATCGCACACCCTTGCCTTTGAACTCTATCTTCTCCCGGATTTCATTTCCATTTCTCCGCTCCCTTTCTCTCCCTAAAGGTTAAATCTTCGTTTCTTGATTACTGGCGCAATTCCTACGAAGAATTCTTCTTTTTTCTCGCACTCTGTTTTCGGTAACAAGATTGTTCACTCTCTCTTCCTTGATTTGAATGTAATCGTAGCAGGTTGCTTCTTGAAGATATCAAGGGTTCAAGCAAAAAACTTCTACCGTCGAACAAATAATCTTTTCTTCTCCAGTTTCATTTCTGTGGTATGAATAATCCACACACATTTTCTTAATTTCCTTTGTTTGTAATAACTGTCTTAACCTTTTATGAATTTTGCAGAAGCGGGAAGATGAATGACCTAATGACGAAGTCGTTTCTAAGTTATGTCGATTTGAAGAAACAAGCGATGAAGGATCTCGAAGCAGATGTCGAATTGGGGCAACTCGACCCTTCACACGAAATAAACCTCTCCAAATTCTTCGAAAACGCCGGCGAAGTAAAATCCGAAATGGAAGAAACCATCAATCTCCTCCTCCATCTCCAACACCTCAACGAAGAGACCAAATCCACGCAGAGCTCGAAAATCCTCCGAGGGCTGAGGGATCAGATCAACTCCGACTTGGTCACAGTCCTCAGAAAAGCCAAGATCATCAAATCGCGGCTCGAATCCCTCGACAAGTCAAATTTGGCTAATAGAAACCTCTCTGCAGAGTACAGAGAGGGTAGCCACGTGGATCGCACGAGAACCGGTGTGACTCACGGATTGAGGATCAAATTGAAGGAGATGATGAATGATTTTCAGTGTTTGAGGGAGAGAATTGCTGAAGAGCATAAAGAAGGGGTTAAATTGAGGTACTGCAGCGCGACGGGGGAGGAGGCGAGTGATGAGATGGTGGAGAGGATGATATCGGACGGTGGTGTGTTGGGGGTTTTTGATGGGAAGGGGGAGTTGTTTGAGGAGAATCGCCAGAGGCACGAGGCGGTGAAGGACTTGCAGAGGAGCTTGGTTGAGCTGCATCAAGTGTTTCTTGATATGGCTGTGATGGTTGAGGCTCAGGCTGATAATCTGAATAATATTGAGCAGAATGTGGTGAGTGCTGCTAAGGATGTAAGAGGCGGGGCGAAGGAGCTCGATCGTGCTAACCAGATGAAGAGGAGGAGGACTTGTGCCTGCTGGATTGGTGTGGTGGTGCTGGTACTCATGTTGGTTTGCCTCGTTGCCATTTTCTTCTGATTTTAAAGAATGAAGAAAGATGTTTAAGGGGTTAGGGATTGAGTGTAATTTGTCTGATGATTTCTTTTCATCATTTATGGTATCATGAGAATCTATTCACAGTGTTGTGTTATGTTGAATTTTTATTCTTTTTATTTTTCTTCACTTTTCATTCTGTAGTATATACTCACTGATCTTGTGGGGAAATTGATTTAAATACAACTTCAAGAATTTTGAGTGTTGATATCATATACATTTTCAAAGCCTTTTCCAAATGAAATCTTGTGCAGTATAGTATTTTTAGCGGACATCAATCGCAAACATTCATATTTTTGATCTTTCATAATGAAAAGATTTTTTGTATTTTATTGTTTTAACTCATGCATTTGGCAGCAATGAAAAAGATTCAGATTGAGAATAAACAATTCCACCCAAAATCATTAACTATGTGGAAGATTCTTGGGTGGAGGAAGAACTGCATGATCTTGATCCGGTCCATCCTCGACTACAAACGCCATCTTCAATACCCATCCGGTGTGGAGATCCAAGTGACAGTGCATGAACCACACACCTTTTCTAATGACTGCAAATTTTTGAAATAGTTTGAGAAACAAATATTTTAACATAAGTGAAATATGTGACGCTCGGGGCAGAAGTACGGAGTGATCGCCGGTGCAAAGGCATGGACAAGGAGCGGCTCCGATTAAGGTTTCAAAGCGGAGGGGTACATAAATGAACTAAAACGCACCGGAATGAGAGAGATTTCGAGAATATGCAGGTATGAGACTGCATATTTGAGGAGAGCTTAAAGGATTTGATATGTGCTACTCATACCAACAAGATGCATCTTCTTTTCGTGAGTCCATCGCATAAAAACTCTAAAGTTAAGCGTGCTTGACTTAGAGCAATTGTGTGATGGGTGACCCCCTGGGAAGTTTTCTCAGAGAGTGTGTGAGTGAGGACAAAGCACACTAAAAAGACTCGTGTTGGTCTGTGGGGTCAGCCGTCAATCCGGAAGCCGGATCGTTACAAAATATGTTAGATCACTGTCACTGTCAGTATTGGCTTTGCATGGCACAATCTGCTCACATTCTTCACTTGAATCTGAAAATAAAATGTGTTAAGTTAGAGATAGTTTCATTTTTATTTATGAAAAATAAAAATAATGATAGTCTTCATCTTGTACCAGTGACGAATCTAGACTTTTTATCTAGGAAATCCAACCTCTCTGCTCTCATGTCTCTCTCTCTATACGATACACACAAGCATACTCTCTTATACCTTCTCAAAATCGCCGCCTCCGTCTCCTCTGATTCCCACCAAGGCCGGACTAAGAAAAGACAAGGGCCTTAAGCTATATTAAAAAAGGCCATATAAAATAAATGTTCCAAAAGTCCATTTCAACTTCCATGCATTATCAACCACAAAATTATTTATTATTTTTTTATAATTAAGATATTATAATATATTACTCTTACTAAATAGTATATTTAATCTACCTTGCCAAATAGTTTATCTTTTGACAAACTTATTTAACCATCTTTTTTATTATCCGTAATGAAAAGTGCTCTATTTCATAATCACTTTCATATTTTCTATTAGATATATTTAGTAAAATAATTCAAAAAATCTTCTAGACAATAATCACAATACCAATATATTACATTATATAAAAAACTAAAGAGAAGAGTCCTGCAAGATGATGCTTCAACTTAATTTATATATGCTTTTGTAATTTATTTTGTATTAATAAGCATAGAGATACAAATTTGGTAATAGAAACTATGTTATAAAGAATTTTTTTAAAAATACTTCATTCGTCCCGCTCTAAGTGACTCTTATTCTTCTTTGAAACGTCACACTCTAAGTAGCTCATATCCAAAAATAAATTATTTTTACATATAAAAATATCTTGAACTCCGTGAGTCATACTCCTTCCGTCCATATATAGTCATAGCTTTTATCGGCACGAGTTTTAATAAATACAATGAGTATAAAGTGAGTGAAAAATGAGATCCACATAATAAAATATGTTATGTGAGTGAAAAAGGTGGATCATGTATGATTTTTTTGTATATAAGTGGGTTGAATGTGGGTAGAGATGATAATGGATCCCGGACCCGGTCCAGATCCGTGGATCCGGATCTATTTTTCAGGATCTGGATCCTCAAAAAATTGGACCCGATGTATCTGGACCGGATATGGATCCTACTCCCATATTTCAAATTTGGATCTGGAATTTATTTTTTGAGACCCGAATCCGCTCCAGATCCGGTCCGCAGATCCATTTAAATTATATATATATATATATATATATATATATATATATTTTTATTATAATTAATTACCTAACCCCAATTTAAAACTCTTCAATTTTCTTTTTCAAATTCTCCCAAAACAAATATGCTCCAAATTTCATTTCAAATACTCCCAATTATGTATCAATCGACATTCGTGACGGATCGCGTCACTTACACCATCGACTATCGAGTTGTTTGTTGTTTCCTACTTTATAGTAAATTTGTAACTAACGTCTTCCAATATAGTGATAATTGCAGAAATTCTAAATAATTATTATAGTATTCTTGTGTATTTGGATTATTATGTTGTTACTATGAATTATAGTTGATTTAGAATTTATTTTAGAAGCGAAAACATATGGATCCGGATCTAGACCCTGGATCCTGTGGATCTTATGGATCTGGATCTAATTTTTTTGGACCCAATGGATCTGGACCGGATCCGGACCAAACCAAAAAAAATCGGATCTAGATCTGGACCTAACCAGATCCGGCCCATTGACATCCCTAAATGTGGGTAAAAGTATTGACTTTTGAGTGGGGGTCCATGTCTATAAAAGGAAAGTGAACAAATTTTGTGCACATACCGAATAAAATTAAATGAACAAATATGATGGATTGATGAATGAAGTACTACTTTATACACAAAATATAATCTTTCTTAATCTACGTGCCTAAAAACAATGAACCGCTCAGGACAGAAGGAGTAAAATAGACATATACAAAAAAGACTAGATGTATATAAATTTTACTAAATAATCAATTATAACAAAAACTTAAAATTAAAACAAAAAAGACCAATCACGATTTTGGAAAAAACTAGCTAAGGACCAAAAGTCTCTACAACATAACCAATTAATACAAAGATTAAATTAAAACAAAAGGGGACAAAAAAAACTCTAAAACATCCATTAATACAAAAATTTAAAATTACAACAAAGAGACCTTATTAGGAGTTGAAATCATGATCATGGATTATGCTAACAAAGCTTCTATCAGTATACTAACATACTCTTGAATAATATAATTATCTCCTATATATATATATATATATATGTCAAAAGTAAACATATATACATAAAATTACTAATATATTCTTAATACTTTATCAAAATCCAGGAAGACCAGTGCCCCATTGCCCACCTTAGGTCCGCTCCTGTCTTGTATTAACATCAAACTGGTATGTTTCCATTGTAGCCTCGACGCACCCGAGAAGAAAACACACGAAAAAACACCAAAATTCCACCCCATTTCTACACAGTTAAAACTCCCAAATTCTTGCCTTGAAATTTTGTGATTTTTGTTAGGTGAGTTTGTGTGTTTATTTATAGGAGGTGTGACTTGTGAGAGGCCATCAGTTTGTTATGGAAGAAAGGCTGGTTATTGATGATTAGGGGAAGAAATACGAGGCTTCTAAGCAATATTTTTTGATTGTATATAAAACCAACCATTTTCCTCAGCTTTAACTTGAAGACATAGGTATATATTAGATATGTTTTTTTACTAAGTTTATTGTTGTTTTGAATTTGCAGGACCTCTTGCTTTAGTCTCTCTCCTTCTTTTCTCTTGTGTTTGATGTGAATCGCAATCTTCATCTTATGTTGTGGTTGGTTTTACAGTTGTTAGCTTCAGAGTTTGGAAATTATAAGGGCATCTTTATTACTAGGATTAACTTAGATAGATAAGGATCATATATGTGAATCTATTTGTTTATTAAGATGAATAGGTACTTTGGAATATCTCAAGATCCTTGATCATTTCTATAACTTAAACTAACTTTGCTCGATTCATATTCCACCAAAAGAGTCAATCTTAATGAAGAAATTTTAGTAATGAAAATAAAATTATTTAATCATGAAAAGTAAATATATCCTGCTATTCCTGCAAATATGTTGATGTATAATTGATATAAGTTTAACTTTCGATCATATTGTTGATCGTCTAAAATTTTGGTGAAACCATTTGAAGGGCCATAGCCCCATAAGATTGTACTAATGGCAAAACTTGCATAACAAACCGAAAATGCCTTATAATTAACTAATAACTATGTCTCAAATTATTGAGAAATCAATTAACTATTGAATTACAATTTTTTTTTGAAAACCCCGTAGAATGAAAGAAAATTTAAAATACAAATTCTCAAAATTTATTTATTATAGTAATTATTTTTTCGCTCGTGCCTTTAGAAGTTAAGAGTCGCATATAATTATTCTTGTGTAACTTCATTAAAACTTTAACACTGTGAAATACTACTGAATTCTTTATATAAAGAGTTACAGAAAATAAAATACCACGAGAATATAGGATTGGGTGGCTTCTCCTGGTCGAACTTTGTATGTAAAGCGATTTCACGACAACAGCTATACCTTTATACAAATTGGTAGTTTCAAATCCACCTACAGATGTAAAATTCATATTACATTAAATTATTGTAATCACTAGCAGCACTAAAAGTTCAAGATTTAAATTTCCATAAGCAATGTCTGGGGAGTTGGTCAACCACAAACCAAACAAAAGCTCCATTTCTTTAATAAAAATTGAGATTTTTATTTTTATTTTTATTTTTCCTTTTCTAGGACTAATATAATGCAACATTAGTGGCTAAAAATACATGCCATATTAACTATCAAATAATAATCATCAGTATAAATGTATATTTACACGTCGAGTGGCTAGGTTAGAGAGAGAGCACTGCATAATAAAAGGGAACTCAGATTTCACTTTGAAATTCAACTTTCAAATTTACAAACATGAAATTGGAGACAGTTGGGCACCGTACAACATTATCCTCGGGAGAGATTGGTGGCATGCACCAAGGCCGTCTGTTCGGTCTACCACCAAGTAGAAGATTCCCACCTGTGGGAGTGCTCGGATCCGGGGGACCAAGCGGCCGCAAAAGAATGCTCACGGCTCTCAACTCTTGATGCGGCCTCGCCCAGCATAGCAATTCTGGGCCCCGAGGTCACCTGCGGGATGACTGACCGGGGACCTCCAACTATCTGACGGCGATCCTCCGAGGTCGTCAGTCGGCACCTGGGCCCCGGACGTCCGGCGGCACGTCAACGACCACGAAAGAATATAGGGGCGTGTTTGCTTGGTCCCTTCGATATGACCGGGGTGTCGCCCGAGCTCATAACTCACCGCCAACATCGACCCGGCCACCAAGCGGTCCGTGAGAAGAAAAGGATATTCGGCGGGCGCGGCCGGTCGTTAAGGGACGGTGACTCAACTTCAAAGCCAAGATCTTGTTCGAGGTCAAATACCCGACACGGATGGCTAATCGATCGTGGTCGAAGCCTGCGGAGGGTGGCGCGTGCAAGGTCGATTATACCGACCTCGACAAGCCGCCCAAAGATTGCTACCCGCCCGATATTGACAAGAAGGTGGAGGCTTTGGTGGGCCACGGATGTTGACTTCGGATCTATACAAGGGTACCACCAAATCCTAATGAGCCGGAGGATGCACCAAAGAGCGCATTCATCACCGACTTGGCGTCTTGCGTCGAAGATGCCATTCGGCCTCAAGAACGCGGGCTACCTACCGGAGGATGGTGGATGCAACATTCAAAGACCACATCGGGAGATCGTCGAGGTCTCGTCGGCGACATAGTAGTCAAAAGTCGAAAAATCGGAGAGCTGCGCCCGGCGACCTCGGCACCATCCTCCAGCCGCGCTCGGTCGGTGACCTCAAACTTAACCCCCAAAATGCACGTTCATGGTAAAACGGGAAATTCTTGGGGTCTTGGGTTTCCAAGAAGGCTTGAGGCGAACCCCACCAAGGTAAAGGCGGTGCTCGAAATCTGAGTGCCAAAACCATTCATGAGGTCCACAAACTTACAGGGTGCCTGGCCGCCTCGATGGGTTCCTCTCCGGGCTGCAGAGCGGCTCCCATTCTTTAAAATCTTGAGGAGGGCCGGGAATTCAGCATGGCGGGAAGAGCATCACCTCGCCTTCTGCATGCCGAGGAGATCTCCGACCGCCTTGACCGCCCCCAAAAGCGAACTCCTCCTCAGATGCTTGGCAGCCTCGGACGAGGCAATCGATCTTGATCTTGGTCGGGGCGGTCGGACGGCAGGCTTCCATTTACTTCATCACCGAGCACTCAAAGGGCGGAGGCAAGGCAGTGGGCCGAAAAGGTTGAATGCTAGCGACGGCTCCGACCCTACTTTCTGAGCTCACTCCATCCAGTCTTGACCGACACCCACGAGGCAAGTCTTATCAAACACGAGTCATCGGGACGAATAGCCAGTGGGCCTGGGCTTGGCGAGCACGATATCTCGTACTCCCAGATGGGCCATAAAAGGCAAGCTCGTCGATTTCTGGTAGAAGCCAAGTTCATCGAGCTCGGTCGGTCGCCCCCAATCTCGGACTCAGCCCGCTAAGGAGGCAGGGTGGGGAGATCAAATTTTCGGCGATTCCCGTGTCGTCGTGAACCGGTGTTAAAGCAATCTGAGGCGAGAGGACCGAATGAAACAATACCTCGACAAGGCGAAAGAGATGTTGACCTCGTTCGGATACTTGACATCCACGAATCCCAGAAAACAGCGGGTGGCGTCCTCAAACCAAGCTAGTGCGTCATCAACAAGTCCACAGGTGGAGATCCGTTCGAAGCATAGCGAGTCCCACGTCGGCATCATCACGAGATAGAGCCGGTGGATGTCTCCACGAGCCTACACGGAACACGGCGCAGCCTACCTTCAGATCGGCTCGAAGCCAAAAGATGATGGCAAAGTCGAGTATCTCATGCATGAGGCGTTCTCTGGGAAGTCTTACCTTGACCCCTCCCCGAGATGCCTCGGGCGGAAGGCCGACTATGTGCTCAGCGAAATACAGGGGTCTTGTGGAAGCCACATCGGGTCGCGAGCACTTTCAAAGAAGACGCTGAGGTCGGGATACTACTGGCCCACCCTCGTGAAAGATTCGGCCGAGCTCGTCAAGAAGTGCCCAAAGTGCGGATCCACTCACGGTCAGCGCCTCGAGGCGGTTTGAGGCGGCTGCGAGTCCGTGGCCTTTCATGCAGTGGGGGATCGACATTGTTGGCCCGTTCGACCGAGCACCAGGTCAGCTCCGATATTTAGTCGTGGCCATAGACTACTTCACAAAATGGGTCGAGGCCGAGCCACTTTCGAGCATCACGGCGGGAAGGATTCAAACTTTGTGTGGAGAAATATAGATGCGCGGCGCATACCGCACATCCCGGTCTCGGACAAGGCACTCAATTCGTCGACAAAAACTTCAGGTGGTGCGAAGAGCTTCACATCGATCAGCGCTTCACTTGATCGCACACCGCAAGCAAATGGTCGGACCGGTAACCGCCGCGATCGTACAAGGATTGAAGAAGAGGTGGATCGAGCTAGGGCGATCGGGCTGAAAATCTCCTCAAGTCCTCGGTCTCACAGACCACACCTCGGACGGCGCGGGAGACTTTACTGGTCTGGTGCGAGGCCATCATACCGGCCGAGATCGGGCGCAGCCCTCGCCTCTCCACTTCAACCAGGCCGGGAACGAGGGAAGACTGCGGGCCAACCTTGGCCTCGAGGAGGCGCGAGCTTGCATATAGCGAAGCTAAGTACAAGAGCAGGGTCGCTACTACTACAACAAAGAGTAAAGGCCTCCACACCCGTGGGCGACCTCCTCTGCGAATAATGAAGCAAGCCGAGCCGGCGTCTTAACAAGCTTGATCAGGCATGGGAAGGACCTACCGCTCACGAGGACCTCGGCAAAGGGCCTATAAGCTTCCTTTTGTCCGGCACTTATTCCCGAACACGCACATAACTCATCCGAGTGGCTAGGTTAGAGAGAGAGAGCACTGCATAATAAAAGGGAACTCAGATTTCACTTTGAAATTCAACTTTCAAATTTACAAACATGAAATTGGAGACAGTTGGGCATGATATTTGGTGGTAAATATTTGGGTGAAAACAACCAATTCAATTGCGTATTC
This sequence comes from Salvia rosmarinus, assembly GCA_036937905.1. Classification (NCBI taxonomy): domain Eukaryota; kingdom Viridiplantae; phylum Streptophyta; class Magnoliopsida; order Lamiales; family Lamiaceae; genus Salvia; species Salvia rosmarinus. Next base: position 23,942,781 of record CM072819.1, on the reverse strand, counting down.
TATGAATAAGGAAAATACACTTACATATATATTGTAATTTGTCTTAGCTAGATTAAACTTTGCGATCTATTTTATGTTTTAAAAACTATGAATAAAACCACAACATGATTTTCCGTACTAGGTCAATCTCAAAATAAATAATCACTTAAAAACATGCGCATATAAGTGTGTGTGTAATATTTACGGAGGAGGGGAATCAAGCAGCCCCCCTCAGTCGATGACGGTGGGTGGCATGTTGCACTTCAAGAATTCTCACGAATGATATGCATTTTTTCTTCTTCTTAAACTAGAATTATTCGTTCGATGGATATTCTTTTTCTTTATTATTATTATTATTATTATTATTATACTTTAGTGAATTTTTCTTTGCATTTTCGCTTGAGGGATTTTAATGAGGCTCAGCTTCAAAGGTTTGACTTGTCATTTTATGGGTGTTTGATTTGAGTGATTAGATTTGATTGATAAAATAATCATATTCTATCACATGTTTGATATCTATGATTAAGTCCATGATGAATAATTAAACCTGTTTTCTAATAATCCATTTGAATGATAATTTATCACCTCAAATTTAAGTTGATTATTTAAACTTCATTCACTCCATAACGTAAAATTTCAAAAACACCCTTATTAAATTTTTTTTTGATCGTCTTTGCATCGATATTTGTATTTTACTATACTCTATTTTAGTCATAATCATTCAAGTTATCCTACACCATACTCAATCAATTCAAACATAAAATCAAATAATTCAAAGAATTAATATCATCATATTCTATCATATCAATCTTATATATCTCATCCATCAAATAAAACCTATCATTATAGGTTCTATGGGAGACAAATTAGTGGCACATGCCTGTTTTCAAAAATGGGCCCGAAAACGGGCCGGGACCAATGATAGTGGTGGACCTCGTGAAGGCTAAATGATTCTTAAAAGCAGTAATATTAAAAAGTGGGAGCCCAAATCCAATCATTAGGAAAATGCCTTGGGATAATCGGTATCTTCAATAAAGATGATTCTTGATATAGGGGAATATTTTCACGAATTTAGGATCCAAAAAGCTTTTGCTTTCTGGATCAGATCCTTCAGAAATTGGTCACATTTATGCTTCTTCTTTTTCTTAAAAAATTAAATGAAAAGTTGAAATCTTAAAATAGGAACAATGAATGTTTTGGACCATTTCTTTCAATCTCTACTTCGTGTTGAATTTGTTTGACCGATATATTCTATAATATATACATAATAGTATCATTGGTAACATATACAATACAACGTTCATGGATGGAAAGAAGAAAAATGAAATCAATTGTTATAAGTTTATTGATGGTTACTAGGATTAAGTGATTTGAAGATGACTTTAAAATCCATTGGTTTTTGTTACAAGGAGAAGCTCACAGTTTCTAATCGCGGGTGGCCCTAGGTTGACTTAGAGGTGTTTGGTGAGAACATATGTTCCTAAAAAAATTTTATAAGTTTATTTTTAAACTCAAAAAGCAATTTAAAATTGTTTTGGGGAGCTTATAAGCTCAGCAAAACACCCTCTTAGCTTATGTGAAAAATAGCTCATAATTAAATCATATATGAGAGATAAGTTGCACAAGTTACCTGACAAGCTCATTCGACATATTTGATCTGTAAAGGCGCAATGTGGATAAAATCCGATTATGTATACGAAGAATGACCAATCTTGACATTCCAGGAGTCCTAGGCATAAAGAAAAAAAAGATCACCTTAAAAGCTGATGGCATGTCAAATCTTAAAGTCACATAGAGAAAAAAAATTAATACAATGTATTTTGTTTTTCATCGTTTTATATAATATGCTTAAATACAATTCATTTCACATAACTATGTAACTTGCTATCAAATGTGCTAATACCAAAATAATTATTCATAGTTTTTTTTTTTTTTCCAAATGGGTAATGACTGATGGGTTATGGGTAATGAACTTTTTTTTAGAAAAAAAATAAAATTGGAGGTCCTAAGCAATTGCCAATTTGACCAATATACCATCAGGGCTGACCCTGTACACGAGTTTGTGAATCTTACATGAGAGACATGTCACATTAGGGAAGCCATAGAAATATATATTTAAGGTAAAATTTGCTCATGCAATAAATTAACATGTATCAAAATATTATTTTAGAAATGAAGTGGAAATGGGAAGGATGATTTTGGAGGGATTTATGGGAGGTGGGGGTAGATGCAGCTCTGTGATTTTTGGAATTTTGTTAATTTGGAGATGATAAAGTCCGAAACTCTAATCCCAAGGATCTGTAGCATTGATATGGAGCTCAAACACTTCCACATTCAAAACATCACCTGTGTCACGTAATTCGATTTTTTTGAAACCTGACAAACTTCAGATATTAATGTTGGTATATAGTAATATATATACATCTCTCAGCAATAGAAAAGGCTCCATCTGAGGACTCAGCTTTGTCTACTTACGTCATGCAAGGTTAAAACCAAGATTCATTAATTTATTTATTTTTACAAGTTTTAACTTGATTAATTTTTCTTAACTGCCATATATAGTTTTTCTTTTCCCACCCTGAATAAATTTGGGAGGAAATCTTCACAATGGATTGGAAGATAGTTTTTGACAGACAGGTTAAGATCCAGATCTAAATCAAATCTAATACCAATAAAATGTCAAAAATATTATTAAAATATGAATTTAGATTCAAATCTTGACCATTTAATTTCAACACTAAATGTTGACTCTTACACAATTTTTTGTGCAATTCAGCATGAGACAGAAGGCGGATCTAGAATAAATTAACAAGAATCTGTGCTGAACAAAATTTGATCCGACCCATATACATGCTTTATGGCTAGTCAAAATATTCTCTGAAAAGTATAAACATTTACAGAATATAGTATCATACTGAATATATGGAACCCCATGATAGAATCCAAAAGTGATGAGAATATATCAAAAGGGGATTTCATGGTATATATTATATCAGTAGAATTATCCTTAAAAATGGACAACCAAATTATCTTTATATCCCCCGGGCGACGCGCCTCAACAAAAAAAGTTGTATTTTAATTCAATTTCAATCTCTAAGTTTTTTTAATAATTATTAATTAGGAATCATAATCTTATTATTGTTTAAATTGTTTTTCTACATTTAAATCCCATTTTTTTAGTTAATCATTTATTAATATGATTCTTTTTTCGTAATTAGGGTCTTTTATAATGTTAAATAATAAATATTAATTAGAGTCATTATATAATAATAAGTTTATTTTTAAATAAATATATTAATATTGTAAAACTAATTGTGGAATAAGATAAAACACAAAATTAGGAGACAAATGATCTGAACCTCATATTAAGTTAGTGATACCAAAAAATTAGTGAAATACAGATTATATTAAGTAACCAAGTATACTGGTTCTTGTGGTTGGAGTGCGAGCGAGTCAGGCATACATGCTTAATACCCCCAACTATATATATATATATATATATCCGCATGCACACAAAATATTATCCTACCGTTGCATATCAAACTAATACGACACATATATATTTATTTCGTTATTTTTATTTTGATAGCAAGAAATGGCGTCAAGTTCAGTGCAGAGTTCGCGTAGGCCCGGTTCATGGACGGTCCAAGAGAACAAGTTGTTTGAGGAAGCGCTGGCCCGGTTCGACCGGGACACGCCGGACCGGTGGCAGAACGTGGCGAGGGCCGTGGGCGGCGGAAAATCGGCGGAGGAAGTGAAGATGCACTTCCACATTCTCATTGAGGATCTCCGCCGAATTGAGGCCGGCTACGTACCTATTCCCAACTACAACGACAACACTACTGCTGAAGAAGAGAAAAGGTTTTGCTTAATTAATTATTATTTTGTTTTTCTCGATTTTTTACTTTTTATTTTTGAGTTAAACTTACGAACTTTTTCAGGTGAAAAATATAATTGTTCTAACTTAGAATTAAGGGGTGTTTGGCAAAGCTTATTTTAGAGAGCTTATAAGCTCTATAAGCTCCAAGAGCTTATAAGATGTTTCAATAGCTTATAAGAGTTAATGTCTCAAGTGCTTATAAGTTGTTAAAGTGTTTAGATAATTGATCTTATAAGATAGAGAAAGAATCGTGAGTTAGAGAGAGAAAATCATAGTTAGAGAGATAAAATTGACGAGATGTGAAGTTGATAGTGTTTGTGTAGAAAATAACGAACTATAATAAGGTTATTTTGGTAAATTTATGGTTACTTATAAGTTTATGAAAAAATAAGTTAGGGTTGACTAACTTATTTTAGGGGAGCTTATAAGCTGTTAGAGCTTATTTTCACAGCTTATAATCTGTTTAGGAGTTTATTTTGTCAAACACTATGTAACAGCTTATAAGCTCCCAAACAACTTATAAGCTCAGCCAAACACCCTCTAAGTCTGGCAAAAAAAGAATGTGGGATTCTTTTTTATCATCTAGTATTCCTTTTCATTTTTCTGGTCAGCTATAATGTAACGAATCTAATTATCACAATTTTTTTCTCCCGAAAGGGCAAAATCTCAAGAAACAGTCTCTATATAGATTGGCATCCTGGAATCGGATTCTGCATAACACTATATGTTATAAATAATTGTTCGTGTATAGTGAAATATATATGACCAAAATTATTTAGCATACGGAATTAAGATCGTACTGCAAAAAATATTTTCTATTTTTTGATAGAGTATTGCAGTATATTTTCTGTTTTTCACCATTAACACTTTTTGATATATAATTTCATCTCATTACAAGATATGATTGAATAAATTTGTGTTTTGCTAATATTATCCTTTGCACTAAATGCTATCGATCTTTGATGCGTGACAGGCTTCTCAAGTATCTCAAGATGTGAGTCAAACATGTTTGGAGGAATGAATACATATGATCAGCTTCCGAATGCATGGAAATTACAAGAAGCTATGGAGCTATAGTAATTAAGTGCCGAAACTATATTTTGGTTTAGTTTCATTTTTGAACTTTCATAAATCAATATACGTGAATATATGAATGATATTAGCAGCTAATTAATGTTGTAAACTATTTTAATTTTACTTTTCAATTAGTAATGCATGTAATTCCACCTGAGATTTAGGGTATCAAATTAATTTGGTGTTCCACCTGAAAAGAAAAAAGAGAGTTCACATAGATTTTAAATTAATAGCAAGTTTAAATCTTTTTAAAAGAAGTACTATAAACAAATTAACAGTGGACATCGATTGTAGTAAGAGCAGTGGGAAGATGGGTGTTAAAGGGGTTGATTATAGCTCACACTAGTGTTATAAAGCCTTACTTAGCATCTCCTAACGAGTTGTTAAGGTTAAGGTTCTCTTATGAAGTACTAGAAGTTAACATAATTCTCAAGTCTATCAAATTTAGAAGCATGCTTAACACAAGTCACATTGATGAAAAATGATTTTACAGAATTAAAGGAGCATAGATTTTATATGGCCCTAGGAGAAACAGAGTTTCACGGAACATGTAAGAGTAAGAAATTCATATCTAATGTAATGTTTATGTGTGTTGTATGTCGAACTATGTATGCAATTTATAGGAACTTAAAATTTGATGGTAAAATAAGTATTTTCCCATTCACACAACAAGTTTCAGCAAAAAGTAAAAATAGAGCAAGTGGAATGATTGAAACAAAACCAATAGAATATATTACTAAAGAGGTGATCAAGGACTGCTTGATAAACGAGGTATGGAGAAGTAACAATTTATTTATGTAATGTAATAATCCATTACATGGAACGAAGTTAGATTCACACAAAGACTAGTTACGAAATTTCAGTTTCATTTTTAATTTGTTTAATTTAATGTACAAGCATATTTCATTTCATTTCATTTTTTTTTCATTTTTTTTCTAGATTATAGGAGCCATCAAGGCTAAATGGTCAACACTTGCAAGTAAAAATATTAAATATCAACAAGACAATGCAAGACCATACATCAAAGATAATGATCCTGAATTTAGGACATCACCTACCAGATTATCCAAACACCAATGGGTTGGTTTAGAGATTTTAGTCAATACAAAGTGAGTCTGTGGTCTCCAAAGTAGATAAATTAATGAATGCAATGGAATTATCATTTGAAAAATTATCACCAACAACATTGAATAATGCAAGGTTGTATGATAGAGATTATGAAAGTTAGAGGCCAGAATTGTTACAAGATCTAACATATGAAGAAATGAACATTAATAAGAGAAGAAAGACTTTCGATGAACTTGAAAGTATAAGAGATTCTAGTACGGGAATGAATAGCATATTTGATTGCAGCCAGGAGTTTAATTGAAAGGCATTTGTGGTCTTCTATTGAAAGACCTAGGTATAGTAAGAATTGAATAGTGACAACTTTATCTGGTTTCCTAAGTTATTTTGAAGAATGCCAACCACCATGGTTTGAATATGTAAACTGTAAACTTTTTCAAGAATCTATTCAATCTACCATCAATTTCGAATGAAAGAACTCCCATTCCACAACTAAGCACCAAACACCATACACCAAACACATATCTTCCAGAAAATAACAATAATGAAATTTCATGGCTTTCGAGATCCACAAATCACCAACACAAGATCATTCAAATGATTCACATAAATCAAAGCAGCCACTAATTAGTAAGATTAATTGACAAAATGAATCATAATTTCACAAAATCAGCCAAAATTAATCTACTGTGGGATTTCGCAAAAATTTCTCAACAATCACATGTATGGTTTCACAAAAATTTCACTAAATCAATCAAAATTTGCAATTGAAAATAAAATAAAGGAGTACAAATTACATATTTGAACAAAGTAGGGACCCAAATTTGAAGCATAATTTGCTTCAGTTCATCAATTTCTAGAGACCATTCAGCTATCCACAGGTCCCATATGTCATAAATACTTGATGGAAGAGCGAGCGTCTCAAAAATGGCGGAGTCGAGTTCCGACCATGGAGATAGTGTGCCATCGACCGTCGCTATTCCAGAAATCGACACGTACTTAGAATTTAGTTTTCGTTGAACAATCAATTTTGAAGAGAGAAAGGGTTTGATTGGGTATAATTTCATTTTGAAAGGATTTCAATGATAGTTTACGGCGGATTGAGCGAGGATTAGAGTTTAGAGAGAGATGGTTGAGTGGGGTGATCGATGAGAGAAGAGATAGAAAAGTGGAATAATTAAAATTTGGTTTCCGGAGTAGTTGCACTACTAATTACAAATTGAGGAACCTAATTATTTCTTGAAATGGAATGCTACAATCTAAAAAAGTAAAGTGAGATAATCTAACTGGACTACGAATGAGGTAATTCATTATTAGGATTCATAAATTCAAAATTGGAGTATATAATTTTAATTTTAATTTTCTGAAATAAAAGTTAATTAATGATTCATTCATAACATTAGTAATAAATTTTATTTTATAAAATATATTATTAAAATAATAGATATAATAGTGAGACACACTAACGCACAAAAAATCCTAGGATACTAGATCTTATCAAATTTGGGACACACAAAATCGTAATTCATACGTAGTGCTAGATATGCAGATAACTATATATCGCATGTAAAACTAACTAAATTCACAGTAATACATACCTACATCTAAAATGGTGCAAAATATCGGTTCAAATCCTATATCCCAATATTTAAACACAAGAAAATTAAAAAATGAAGAAAAAATATAAAAGATAAAAAAATTGAAAATAAAACACCAGTGATGAAACACATAGCTAGCATCTAAAGAAATTAATTCCCACTTGAATATCACTGCATAATAACACATAAACCTTGTAAATTATAGTACACCATTCAATTACTAATATTATTAGGATGGTAAAAAGAAAAAGAAGAAATTCAAATTTGGCAACAAATAAAGTTTAGACAAAGAAAGAGAAACTCTTCGATAACAACAGAAGGGGGAGGATGGTAAAGCTCGTGATAGAAAGCTCGCTTGAAATCTGGATTGATTTGTCGTCTTTTTCCAGATTCAGACAGTCTCTTATGGGTCCGGGCAACATGGGTGTTTGGAGCTCCGATTCGATAGCAAAAGGGCGGATAGTCCTACCCGTAACAAGCAATTAGGGATCCACATTTATTTTTTGTTGCCGAACTACGTACGTACCCGGAGTAATTAATTTGAAAATAAAAATAAAAATACTTTTCTCAGGATTCTCTCTGTAATACTAGTATTATCTGTATGGTAAGATATTAGAATCAATTTAAGCAAATTTTGATATTAAAACGAAATTTACTTTATTATCATAATAAAGACATGTATGATATTTTTATCATATATACTTCATTATCAATATTAAATTCTATAAGGTTTGGTATTTTTCGTTTCATTCTTATTCTTTTCACGTCAAATTATCACATTATGTTTACTGAAAATTTAATTTTTTGGTCTATATTTAGATATTTAGAATTTAATGGTGTCCTATTTAAAAAACTTTACCAATAAATAAATGTAATGTCTCATACCGAATATAAGATGAAAGACTATATAAAGGGTATATTGGATTTTCAGCAATTTGATCAGTTGATTAATTTGATAATAATAAAGACGAGTTAAATACATGCTAGTTTGTGGAGTTGTTTATCCAATTTGGGTTTTATTATGGGCTTTGAATCGATTCATTCGTTTAGAATATATGGACTCATTCCAAGACAATGTGTTATATAACATCAATCCAATTCGAATTGTGGCACATGTATTATATGCGCAAGACATCATCATCATCATCATCATCATCATCATCATCATCATCATCATCATAACCTTCTTATTTTAAGCAAAACAGACAATAATTGTGCTATGTAGTGGTGCATGTCAATTTCCTTTAAAGATTGTGTAGTACATGTAAACTTCGGTTAGGATGGTTTTGCTTATGAACTCCAACACCGAACAGCTCTCATAACTAGGTATGTATCTACATATTTTATAAAATACACACACACACACACACACACCATATGTCCTATGATTTTATCGTCAACCCACATTTGCTGCCTTAAGTCACTCATCTTCCACATAATATAATTAGGCATTAAATCATTAATTAATAATTATGCACATATTTATCTGCATAGATTTTGCAATTAGGCCACGAGCAACAATACCATTAATTATGAACCATTCCATTAATACATAGTAATGATGGGCCGACGGATTGATTCATCTTTTGATATACCCGTTGAATGGGACTCACGATGCCCATACAAATTATGAATTTAATAGTACATGTATATCAGAAAATAGATAAATTGTGTCACAATTTCAAGAAAAAATAGATATTAAGGATTTTTATCTTATTTCAAATAATATATATACATATATTTAAATTACTAAATTATCTTTAGGATTTAAAATCGATAAGGTTAATAAGGTACATCAAAATTTTAAAATTACACACTTCAATATTTGTAATAGAATAGTAGATTCCATGTGCTCCAAGTCGGATTCCTTGTTCTCAAGCAATGCATGCTTTGATGAATTATTTGTAATTCTCAGTTGACTGTCAGTATTTGGAGAGTTACATGATTAACAAGCTCAGATTTGTTCAAACCATAAAAATGGTATGCGACAGGACTGGTCTATATTAATTAGTTTTTATCTATCTAAGTTATCACGTAAAGTGAACACCCATCTTTAAGTGTTTACGGTGTTTCACGAATACCCCTAATTAATGTATATTTTAAAGCAAAAATATTAAATCTCCAGATCAATATTACAGTTACACACCTGAAAATGACAGCCGGAAAACAACCGTTCAATTAAATAGTTGTTTTTTATTCATTATCGTGGCACCACATATATACACCCAGTCAGTCAATCTAGAAGAAATTGCGGTGAAGCTAGCAAGAAATTGAAATATTGGTTTGTCTGAAAAAGGTCGGTGGTCGGTTACAGCATAGATCCAGAATAAGATTAAACATACACAACTTGAAACATATTGCCATCAGAAATCACCATTCGTACATATTTCCCACCCACATACTACCTTAAGCTACATGCATTCTACATTATACATATGCCCATGTAGTTGGATCAACAATCCGTCTTTAACTCTTAATTGTTTCACACACCACCACCTTCAACTCCATCAAAGCACTTCAGCTTTTCGTCCTGCATGCCAAATTAATATATCATCTTCAAAATAAGTTGTCCAAATATATATATATGTGTGTGTGTTGATCGATAAGCATCGACGTGCACGTAAATATCCAGCATGTGAATTAGGAAAAAAGGGGGTTCTTTGGGAGCCACATTAATTAATTTGCATGTCGTGAGAAAAGAAATGTGGATTAATATAAAAGTTGGGTGTGAAATATGTTAGATAAGTATATATGTCAATCATAAGTACACCTCCTAGTACTTATGTGGCCGACTAAAAGAAATATCTAGATTTGATATATACAACACAATCCTACCAAATTAATTAATTAAATATCCATGGTTGAGTTACTTATTTGGGACATACATGCATTAGGAAGAGTTAGGAAGGTTTCGGTATTTGCATCCAGCTTTAGAGATTTGGCTCTAAAACAATAAAGTGAACAACGACTTCAAACTCAACCTCGCTACTGCACTCATAGGTCCCTCACACACTGCTGCACTTACTGAAATTTATAATTTAATTTCGAACCAATATATACTTAAATACACACACTCAAAATAGAATAATTATTATGCATTTGATACGTTTGGCGTGCATTAGTTTATGATGTATAATGCAATAATTGGACGCTACTTAAAATCGAAAATTGGAACATCTCATCTCATGCAGTCATGCATAAGTAATTTGGAGTACGTATTGTTCACCTCGACTCGTCGTCGGAGGCGGCGCCGTTTCTGTAGTTGGGAAAGGGCACTCTGCCGCTCTCAATATGTTTGAGATCCTCGAGGAGGATCTGATAGTGGGCCTTGACCTCCTCCGGGGTGCGGCTGCCGACGGCCCTCGCCACGTTGGCCCACCGCTCCGGCGTGTCCTTGTCGAACTCCGCCAACGCCTTCTCGAAATCTTTGTTCTCCTTAGCACTCCAGTTCATGGAGCTTGATGCCATTTTTAGGTCAAGGAAGTGTCAAATTAATGTAGAATGTTGTTGCAATGACTCTTTAAGGATATGGAGAAGAAGAGGTGGAAATGCTGCTGTTTTATAGGCTCTCTCCAAAACCTAAAAGTGGGTGGGGGGCTTGATGCCAGTTGGCCTATAAAGCAAATCAAGACTTGTATATTTAGGACTGGCCAGACTTATTTGGTCCACAGTTGATATCATATTTCATTTCGTCTTTGGAGATTCTAGGATTTATTAATTCGCTAGGCCTCTGGTTTTCAGGAATAAATCATCTGAATCTTGTTTGTTTAATTGAATTCATAATTTAGGGCTTGTGTGTTGTTGGTATATAGGGTCAAGCTTTGTAGATATGAAAGGGGGGCTTTTTGAGGTGTTGGAGCTTACTTCTTTGGTGTATATTTAAGTCGGCTAATCAGCTCTTTCTCACATGGGTTGGTATTTTGGGATTCGATATTTCCTTTTTCATTGGCTTACCTTTTCCTTAAAAAACAAGCATATATTATGTAAACTAAACATCTATTCGAAAAAATCCAAAATCTCGAGGTTAGGTCGCATCCAGCTTAGTTTAAAATATTTAACCCATTATTAACATATGCATCGGGTTGAAGTATAATACAATATGCAAACTTGTAGTGTCCATTGATGACGAAAATATGTCCCTGCGCCATTTCGGAACTTTTCCACATGTTATGACCATAAATATAACAAGAACATTAATTTTCCCCCACCAAACCTTCAATAAAAGATTATGCAAAACTTCCACACACCCTTTAAAAAATAATTAATTGATTCCACATCCTAATACTAGGTCATATTTTGCTTAAGGGTCCTAGAAAATCCTATATTGTGGAGATTCTCTCTTACAGTTTAATATATTACAAAAGATTCCTGGGCATATATGTTAGTAACAAGTAGTGGTGTTAATGTTATCATCTTACATTGTTGTGCAGTTGATAAAATTCCAAGAACTTATAGCTGTCCATCTGAAAACAGTACAATAATTTTGTTGCACCCAAAAAATTGTACTCTTACGTTTTCTACATTCCACTTATTGTTTTTAAAGATTACTTGGCATATATAAACTACAAGACGTTTTGTTCGATATGCTTCCATTTTTTAAGATTGTGGTGTCTTCAGACCCTTCTGATTTCATTACCTGCAAAAGATCTTCACTCTACCACTCTCTTTTAACCACTTCATATTTCCACTTTGTACTACAATTATCTTAACTTCACATCTCACGTTGTGTGGTGGGAAAGTTTCCTTGGATTAACAATATACTATGAAGAATAGTGTATCATATTTTACAAGCTTGCTCAAAAATTAACGAGCCAATACCGTCAAAAGTTTGGATTTGGTTCGTTTGATTTCCCAGATCAAGTTTTATTGAAACGATCAGCTGAAAATAGCTCACTTATTCAAAAAAAAATAGTTCATATCAGTGGTTCCTCATTATTAATTTTACATGTATAACGCAACCCTATTAAATATGTTTTTCTATTTTTTTCTGAAATATGATGATAGAGAGGTACTAAATAATATTCTTGCTGACATAACCATATCATGCTAAATCTTAGGGATAAGATCACTAGTGTACCAGAAATATCTTTTTATTGTTTTTAAGGAAAAATACTTTGATCTTATACATAGTACAATTGTTTACTTGCTCTGATTTATGCTTCTTTTAATTGATTCTTGGCTTGAAATCCCGAAAAAAAGAGATCACTGAAGATAAGGAGTATAGCTTCCAGTGGTGGATAGAATGCTCCAAAAAATTGAAGAAATTTTCTTTTTTGACATTTTTGGTAATTGATTTTAGGCTTAATTGTATCAGCTGTTTTAGTTGTATGAACTTAGTCATAGTCAATATCGCTGCAATGATGGGCTAAATCCAAATTAAATTATTTTTAGAAAGTTACGTCCCATAATTAATACATAGATATTTGTGATTCTTGCCCAAGATTCCAACTTCCGTGGAAGTATGTCCAAACATTTGGAATGTGGAAATGGTAACGATCTTTATCTTTAGCAAAAGGATAAATATGATTTGAAACTTTGAATTATTTTGTTACCAATTATATCATAAATTATTGGAAATGTTTTTTTTAAATTTTGAACTGTATATTATTCTTCCCGTCAATTTTTTGGTTTAGAAGAATTGACGTGATTTGGCCCAATCCCACAGTGTATATAACAATCAACCAACATCATATCATCTATAATATAAAAGTTTTTTAAAAATAATTATTAAATACACTGTTGTAATCCGACGAGTCGCATCAATTTTTCGAAGCTAAAAAATGAACAAGACACAATTGATACAACATAATTAGTTCAGAAAATATTTCTGATAATTAGGATATAATTGATAGTGTCAAAGTAATTTAAAAATTAAAATAATAATTACTTTTAGCAAAATATATATAGCACAAGAATCAAACCAAGATTATTCTACTACTACTCTTGAACATCAATTACCATCGAGAGATCTTTAATTTCATCTATCCTAGAATTTTCTATTTTTAAATGTTGTAACCTCGATCGCTTTCTAGAATTATGGAAATTACAGGAAGTCGGTTGCTGCAACTGAATAAATCTTTGTTAATTTGGCTTCATATCGTTAGAATATTATCTATCAAGCACGTCTAGTTCTGACACGAATCCTTCGATCTAATTATTCTGGGTTCGATCGAATTCGATCTTTATTTTTTGATGAATTATGGATTTGTCTATCGTGTTTTAGATATTTTATTACTAAATCATTTTTTATTAAATTATGAAAAAATATATATGAATTGATAATAATCATTTTAGCATTCGAGTAATTACCCGATCTGGACCCATAGTTTGATAGTCCAGGCCTTGACCAGGTCTGATATCCCATGGATTGGTTTCAAAATCGAAATCAATATTTATTTATTGATTCTAATTCAGATAAAACATGTGTTGGAAAAATTCCTAAGTATCAAGAATGTTGGAAAATTTCTGAATATCAGGAATTAATCTATCTTAAATGTGTATTTTGGTTAGATATCAAAACTTCTAATTATTGTTTTGCTGAAATAAATAATGCTACTGACTTGTTTTGGAGTTAGGCATCTATGTTATAGGCTTTAGCAGCGGAACTACCAGTTTGAACATACCTTAGACTAAATGAGTTCAAGTAGTATTGAGAGTCAATCATACTGATAGAGGTATCAGTATCAACATAACTGCTGACAACTCAATTGAAGGATCACGTACATAAGATTAAAGACTGATGGAAGGTCAACTGATGTCTGAAGACGGAAGTACAATCAATGTTAATGATCCAAGCTATTTGAGTAAAATAAAATTGAAGACTGACGTCGGAAGACTGAAGCCTGAAGATCGAAGACTGAAGATTCAGCATTGATGGACGAGAATGAGTCAGGATATGACTAAGTGTTATATCAGGCAGCAGACTAGCCTTGCAGAAGTCAAAGTTGACTGCCATGAGTCAAAGCTGATATCCATGAGTCAAAGTAGCCTATCGATAGTCAAAGTTGGAGACAAGTAGTTAATGTTGGTTATATCAAGTCAAAGTTGGCAGATGAAAGGTCACAGCTGACTACCAGCAACGACGGAGTCCGGACTGCTGATGAAAAGAAGATGCAGCCTCGACTGACCCAACCTGAAGTCAATGCTGACAAAACACGGAGTCAACTCAATTGAATAAACATAGAATGATTTAAGCCTTCAGTGTTTGACTCGTCACGTGCAGTAGTATATCTGTAGAGGATCCTGACATGTCATTTCATATTTTCAAAGTTGCAGAGCTACAATGTAAGATGATGCGACCTATATCAGGAGACGTACGAGGATTCTCAACGGTAAGAATTCAGACGACAAATAGAAGAATTTGAATGGTAGTCCCTCCAATGACTCTATTCTTATTCCTCTCTATATATATTATACAGAATCCAACATTTGAAGGTTACCAAAACACTGCACAATTGAAATCTCAAAATATTCAAGCTCTAAGCTCAAGCCAATCAGGCAGTGATTTCAAAGAAGAAATAATCATTGTATCAGTAAATCTCAAGAGCCCACATACACTTATCAGCTCGAGACTTCAATATACATTTTCTTACGTCTAGAATATGCATCTTGTATATTTTAAGCCTAGATATCCTGAGTTTATCGTATGTGATAACTCAGATCCCTAGTTGAAAAACTACTTACAAAACCCCCATATTTGATGAGAAGTTTGGACAAGTAAGCAATTAAGTGTTAGTTTCTGAAAGCTTGGTTTATAGCACCATAAGCTAGAGGTTAAGCAGACTGCATCCTGAAAGCAGTTAGTGGTTCCTAGTACCAGCAAGCGTAGGAGGAACGTCAAGTTAGATGGGATACTGTAAGGTGACCTCAGTATCTAAGTTTACTCTTGTACCCGTAAACAAGACCAATCTGAAGTTAGTTGATTGACTGAGCAATCAGTCTGTGGACGTAGGAGTTGATCTCTCTGAACCACGTAAAACTCAACGTGTTATTTACTTGCTCTACTTTAATATTACATGTTATTGAACTGACATCAGCAGCACACAACAAAACAACATTATTTTGAAATCTTC
Source organism: Salvia rosmarinus (assembly GCA_036937905.1). NCBI lineage: Eukaryota > Viridiplantae > Streptophyta > Magnoliopsida > Lamiales > Lamiaceae > Salvia > Salvia rosmarinus. The sequence goes on along the minus strand of CM072819.1, from coordinate 23,927,113 downwards.
TATCAGTATCATTTCGATACTGAAGAGATCTAAACTGAAAACTGACTAATCAATATTCGACTAAGTGTTTAAAACCGAGTCTCAGTTTTCAGTAAGACAAATCCAGTAACCACCATATTTTGCACGTACACCAGTTATCAATCCAACTGACTTGCTGACCTAGCAGTCATTAGGTTTGCTAACTGATATCACTCAGTACAATACATTCCTTATCTAAATTGACCAGCAACACTTATACCACTACTAAACTGTCAGTTACCCGGCTAGTTAGTGTCAGCAACCAATCAATCTTGTTATAAGGTGTATCCTCCCATATACCAGTACGTATTAAGTGGGATCAATCAACCTCTTCAATTAATAAGCCTACATCTAAATTACCGAAGTCGGTTGCTGCTACTAATAAATCTTTGTTAATTAGGCTTCATATCGTTAGAATATTATCTATCAAGCACATCTAGCGACCAAGGATTCATCCAATATCAAACGGAGACACCGAGACCTACTTATGAAATGGGTCAATGTATTGTAATTATCCATAAACTGGGGTTTTTGTGTAAAAACGACTAAAGCATAGAGTGAAAATTATATTTTCTCTTTGTGCAGAAGAAAAAAACGATTTTTCATTATCGATCTAGATTTAAGATTTTTGGCTTGCCAAATCAGCACTCTCCTGCCTAAAATTCCTCCATAGGATATTGAAAAAATATGATAGAATAGACATTATTTCATAATATTTTTATATTAAAACACAAATATAAAAATTGTAAATATTGGAGTATATAATGATACGTACTTTACAATCGGTGTATTAGGAAAACGTAGAGAGGGCCATCGTTAGAATGGGCTGAAGTTATATTAGCCCATTAAAACAGAGTCGTTAGAATGGGCTGATGAAAGCATTATATTAAAGAAAAATATAAACATATTTATAGGTCTTCAAGACATTTAAATTTACCAGAGTTAACTGACCTGTCACAGAATCGTTTTGAGCCCAACCTAAAACTATTTTTGATGAAAGCATGTTTCAATTAGTAATTTCGAAAGAAAAATATAAACATATTTATAGGTCTTCAAGACATTTATTAATTATCTTTATATCTGACCCACCACCCCCTCCCAATAAAATTATAAAAAGTTATAAAAATTAAAATTGAAATTAAAATTGATATTTCAAAAATTAATTGATAATTGAAATGATTGTATGATAATTGAAATGATTGTATGATTTTCTGTTTTTTAAAATCTAAATTAGGCAAAAATATATTTAAAAATATTTTGCACTCCATATTGATGTACATCTTTTTAAAAGGTTGACGGGCATTTCCACTTTATTAATTATCTTTATATCTGACGTTGAGTTATCTTATTACAAAGGTGTTTTAGGTTGAGTCTGTTTCTAAATTAGGCGCACTCCCATATGACATCTAGGTCGGGCGACTCGATTTGTATCCTGATTTGTTAATATTAGTATGTTAATTCGTAAATAATACATTTATTCAGAACAAATGATACATTCATTAAAAGTAAAAAATATATTTATTCATAATAAGTGATACAATAATCCATTTATTTATATTTATTTACAACAAATAGTACAATTACATATTTATTCGAAACAGATAAGATATTAATCCACAACAAATAAAACCATGACACGAATATAGGCCATATCGAACCAAACGGGTCTGAGTGGGATAAACCAACGAAATCACCCAACCTTAAATATGGTCGAACCCTACCTAAATTTTTGTACTTGTAAAATTATTAAACACACCGAGTCTTGAATATACTTTTTCCCTTTTTATCTTTGAATATGTGGTTTGAGTAGTGATTTTTCTTTCTTTTGCCCCTTCCATTTCTGAGGAAGTCCCACTATATTCTTAGTCCATTCTAAATTCGTAAGTTGTAGCGTTTGAGCGTCGCTCTTAAAGTATTGCTAATCCATTCTAAAGTAACGAATTTCATATTATATGCAATATTACGTTAAAATACGTGTTTAATAATTGTACAAATGTAAATAAATTCCTTTTATGACTATTACATTGAATTGGTAATAGCCGAATTTTAAAAAATACAGAGATTTTGTTTATACATACCTCTAATAATAATAATAAAAAAAAATAAAATGTTGTTATTATTATTAATCAATACCTGATACAATAATAATAATAATAATAATAATAATAATAATAATAATAATAATAATAATAATAATAATAATAATAATAATAATAATAATAATAATAATAATCAATACCTGATACAAAACAATAATGATGATGATGATGATGAAATAATAATAAAAAATGTTGTTATGATTATTAATCAAGGGGCCGTGGCTTAAATACCCAATTTTGTAAAAATTGGTGTCATGTATACCCAATTCAAATAATAAATGCCGTGTATACCCAATACACTATTTTAATATATTTGCAAGACAAATATCATGAATTTGCGTAAGAATCTTGTCAGAAACATAATGATGGTGGTTGAATTCAGCAAAAAATGCAGGCTTTTGTAGTTCAAATTTTGTTGTAAATGAAGTCTCTCAACTCAAACGGCTAAAGCGCTCTCTCTCTCTCAAGACTAAGCTCTCTCTCTCTATCACTCCACTCCTTATTTGCTCCATGCCTCTCCCCCACAGCTCCTCCTCCTTCCCCGCCAACCCAGAGGCGGACTTCACTCCTTCCCGGCCAACCCTCTCTCAAGCACGGCTTCTTCTTCTTCAGGTTCTTTTATATATATATATATATATATATATATATATAGGGATGGATCAAATGAGAACCATATATATTTTAGGAACTAAGAACTAATCCTAACCTTTCATTTGATCTAATCTTGTGGTTGGCGATTAATATCTATATGTATTCGTTTGTAACTACCGGAAATATCAAAAGGATAATTTTGTAAATGATCCAAATTTATTAACGTATATATTCCTTAAATCATGGGATTCATATCTATTAAATAGTGTATCATTGATTTCTATATTTATAGTTATTATTAACGTTTTCTTCCTCAGTTTTCATATGTATCCAAATTAACAATGGACGCAACATGTATTCTTTCGTTTTTTATTGTATTGTTTTGTTTTCATCGCCATCAATGTTTATTGTTCAAGGTCATGTTCAGATTTCCAAAAACGATTATATTTACATGATTTTAATTATAACGTGCATAATACACAGTATGTTATGCATATTTGAGTTTTAGAGAACATGATTATTAATTTGAACATCTGAAATTTTAATTTCCATATCACACTATATAATATTCACAAGATCGGCATTATCATTCTAGAAATTGATTATATTGTTACATTTTATTAAATTTAAAGTGATTAAAACATAATTTGCTATGTATCTTTTTAGTATTTAGAATATCTGATTAGTTTCGGTTTTAAGAATTGTAATATGCATAACTCATTGTATATTATGCATAATATACAATACTATATATATATATATATATATATATATATATATATATATATATATATAGAATATGTATAAAATGTCTCGGATATGCATATGTATCATTGTGAAACAGTATGTTATTTTATTTATGTTGCTAATTGTGATATAATATATTACTATACATTGATTGAATGATTCAGTTTGTTATATGATTATATAGTTTGAAGATAGTTGCTTTGAAGTATTGTAATGTAATTTTGATGTACATGCATAATAAATATATTTATTATGCCAAACAATTTTACAGAGGGAAATGAATACAATTCATCTTCCGATTTTGTGGAGCATCAAGATTTGGTTTTTCCTTTTGCGATGAAGTCTTCCCAAAACAAACATGTCGTTCTCTGGATTGGAAGAGGGAGAAAAGTTTTATGATGTATATGAATCTCGTCCCATAATATTTAATTACATGCATGTATCTCTGATATATTGATGTTATGATATGCATAAATCAAAGAATTGTATGCATATTTATTTACTTTGGTTTTCATTTTGTGATGAAGTACTCAAGCCCAAAACAAACATGTCGTTCTTTGTGATGTCGTACTCAAGGAAAATTTGACGATTCCGATGATGGTGTTCTGAAAAGCGAGCGTATAAGATTTAGTAGTAGAGTTCGATGCATGGCAATAATTGTGTTTCGCTTTGAGGTGGGGTTGGTTATGAAATCCACAATTTGTTTAATGAATAATATTGAATCAACATATGCATATCAATAATAATCATATGAATAATCAAATTATAATTTTTCATATGCTATGCATAACCATATGAATATTCAAAATTATGTATATGAATCTCGTCCCATAATATTCAATTACATGCACGTATCTGTATATGTTGATGTTATGATATGCATAAATTAATTATGTATATGAATCTCGTCCCATAATATTGAATAACATTACAAATCAAATTAATAATGGATATTTCTAATAAAAAAACATATACAACTTCTTTAAAAAATCAGAGTATATCACTTTCAAATGTCATATCAGAGTATAAACAAAATAGATTTCATATTCACAACATTACTCATAATTATGCATATCATAAACATAACGACATACACCACTGACATACATAAAAAAAATCTGGATACCTTATTCGCATGGTGTGAATAACTTATGCATATTAACAAAACAAACACGACTTAAATGACATAATAGTAAACACATTATTCATAGTACGTCACCAATGTATGCCTAATATATTAGTCCATACATGCATATTAAAATGATTTAACAATATATAAGTGTATTAACTTAATTGTAGAAAAAACCTTCTTGTAACAAAAATTAAGAAAGAATTCCAAAATTAATGAACGAATACAGTTAAAACTAAAGATAGCCATGAACATATCCAACTTTTCTATGAATAAACTTTACCTTTTCAATAAACAAATAGAAAGCTCCGTGTAATAATAGGTGAATTAATATGCTCTATTCGCTTTGGTTTGCAATCGAATGGACGCCGATAGAGATACTTTCGAGAAAGAGATATTGTTGTCAAATGAATGGAGGCGTAAATAGGTAGGGTTAATTGCTACCGATAGAGATGAGAGATCAAGGGCCTTGAGATAAATTTCGGAAGGAGAGAGATTTACCAACAAAATTACAAATACACCCTTAATCACACTTAAAAATAAAAGTGAACTTTTATAAGGTAATTAATACATATTTCGGACCTATTAATCTCAACCATTTAATCTACTCATTTTGATGGTGTAGATTAGTTCTTATTTTCTACATAGGGGTGGTTCTTAACCACCCCTATATATATATATATATATATATATATATATTATAGATATTTATATTTTGTTAATTATTATGCTTTGTGAATTATAATTGAATTATATGCTTTGTTAACTATATATTGTTAATTATGTATTGTCTATGCTTTGTTAACTATATATTGTTAACTATGTATTGTTGTCTATGCTTTGTGAATTAATTCGAATATATGTGATAGGATATTAACTATGAATTCGGACATGAATTATTATGCTTTGTGAATCTATGCTTTGTGAATTCGGACATTAATTCGAATTTATGCTTTGTGAATTATTATGTATTGTTGTCTATGCTTTGTGAATTAATATATGTGAATTATAATTAGAATATATTGTTAATTATGTATTGGTGTCAATTTCACAGTTGGAATAGGATATGAAATACAACATTAGGATAAAGGTTAGCAAAATTAAATATACTCATTTCAGCCTTGCATGATATATTGACGAAAATTTATGTACATTCAAATATGCAGTACATTTATTTAAATTTAGGATCATGAATTTTGCATGATATATTGACAAATATCTTTCTTTTTAGGTAGAAATATCCACCAAGTAATTTTTAGGTAGAAATTTCCAATCCTTGCATCTATACTAACACACAAAGGTTGTCTAATGCAGTTTACTTCCCTTGTAATTTTTGTGAACTTAGAAACAAAATATATAGTGGATAATGTGCTCCATGGGTAAAGTTCTTAAGTTCAAATCCTTATATTTATACCACTACGTCGCGTGCTATTTAGGGTTTAAGTGGAAGACTTACATTGAACTTGTAATGGCGAACTCTGCATTCGACCGTAATGTCATCATTTAGTCATCCCTTAGATTATGAGCCTCTAAAATTTTAGTGGTGTAGGTTTGATTTGACATATTTCTTAATTAAGCATAGTTTAATTTTTTTTAATGAATAGGAAATCATCGAGTTCTTAAGGCCCGAGACCATCAATCGTCCATCCACAATCAGCACGTACTTCAAGCCCAATTATTTAAGAATGGTCATTATGAGATTGAGAGATATAGGCGGTGAAGAGCTGGTGGATAGGTTTAGGCAAGGGTGTTTCGGTCACTTTGTTGGTTGGGAACCCGGATCCAAGTCAAACATGAGTTTGCACCATGTGGTATCCCGACAAATTAAGCCCTCAGTGCTGAAGATCAGGCGATATGGTTTTTTATCAATGGGAGGAAAATTTGTTTTCCTTCTCGGATTTTGCGCCGTGTGGGTTTGAGTTTTGGGACGTCATCTTCGATCCTACACCGAGTACGATCCGTGATCCGTTGAGGTTTATCGAAGGTTTGTTGGTGACGGAGGGACTGGTATATAAAATCTAGGTATGAGATTCTTTGATACGGACCGTCCGATTGATGATGATGACGGTGATCTATATCTCCGTGTGGCCCTTATCTTAGTTCTTTACGCATTCGTCTTAGGTATCGACTTGTCACGACCTGTGGATCCGTGGATTTGGGTCTTAGTTGACGATCTGGACATATTTGCCAGATTTCCATGGACTGCATATGCATATAAAATTCTACAATACTACATGTGGAATATGAGACCAATACCAAATATCACTTCTACGGACCGTCGTGGGCATTATATATTTGGCACTAGAGATCATTCTGGATCTTGGCACGACGGTTGCGAAGTATGTCCGGGGGGATGCGTATCCTAGATGCATGAGGTGGAAGTTCACGAAGATGATTGACGATGATACACAGCCCATGTTCGATCGTGAGGGGCAACCATTTTGAGGGTTAGTCCCGGACGACTATGAGAGGAGCATGCCATACTATACGTCCTCTCTATATCCGGGTGCACTAGGAGTGAACTACAGGAGACCCGTTTCCATCTCAGAAGCCCGGAACAACCCCGTCCCGCATTAGGCAGCCTCGTTCTATAGCGGGGCCTTCTACCGATCTTGGCGTGAGGGATAGCCGGAGACCGATGCGTGATGCGAGGCACGTGCTTCATTGTTGAAGAGATTGATGAGGAGCACGAGGAGCCGACATCGATGCAGTGGGGATAGGCGTCGTCGGACGAGGGACGCCGATCCGATATAGGGATGCAGATAGGATACGGGGAGCGTGCGAGACAGCCACGTTCCTCTTCATCTAGCGATGGCGGTGACCACCACCGACGTCCCGAGTCGGAGGATCGTCGTTGGATCATAGACACGATCCATGATGTGGTTAGAGAGAATATTCGAGGACTCAAGACGTGGTTTGAGTCTATACTGTAGAAGACTCGATGTAGATGTTCGCGAGCACCGAGGCATATACGCCGTCCCGTCGTGGAACTACCCCACCGGCGATGCGGAGTGACGATCAGGGACAACAACCTTCTACTCGTACTCCTACGTCGGGTTCAGATGTACCCAACAGACTCCTCTAGCAGATCCGACGTCTCCTGTACACCAGCCAGAGTATACACCTCATCGTCAGTCTCTACATGAGTATGGATCTACCTCTGGATTCATTAGCCCATCACACAGTGAGGATCCAGCTCGTCATTCCATGCCAGAGATGCATATGGAACAGCCGAGACCATTGATAAATTATCTTATTTTATATTATTGCATCATATTTGATATGTTTACTTTTTCTAACTCTGTTGCTTAAACCAAAAATTAGCCAACTCGTAGAAGCGAACGAGTAAGGTTCGCTGCGCCTGCACTGAGGTCACCGTACGTGAATAGCCCTGTGCTAGTGTATTCGCTTCTTATGAAAATTTTCTTGAGGCGAGGACAGGTTCAGTGATTATTAGAGACAGTGGATGCACGCTGACCTACAGTGATTTTGTTCGCATCGAAGACCCTTCTGCCGATCTTGAAGTGGGGGTAAGTATCACTTCTATTTCTATTTTCATATATGAAATCGTTATTTAAAAAATAAATTATTTATTGCAGGATCTTGATTTGTACATGATGCATCTGAGGATCAGATTAATAAACAGGCAAGACTTGTTGGATGGGGTCAATAGTGCGAACACAATTATTTTGGACACCGATTTCTTTGTAAGTATATATTTCGTATTTCTTATAGATGTGAATATATATGTATATATTCTTTATATATATGTATATATTCTTTATATATATTGAATTTCTATTTCTTGCTGAACAATTGTACATTAGTCGATCATGGCTGCATATTTTTGAGAATAGTCAAACACAGCAGTCACTAGATCATGCTATATCTACGTGGGCTCCATCTAATAATTGGTATAGGGCAGTCCGTGGTAGAAGGGTGGGCCAAAGTCATAGACCATGGCTTATTGTTGAACATGTAACTTATTTATACAGTGACTAATTATAAAATAGATTTTTGTTTGTGCATTTACGAAATTGAATCTCTTTTTACAGATCATCATCCCTTGTTTTAGCAGAGGCCGCATCGTTTTTTGCTCGAATGCACATGAGGGACGGGGTGTGTGAAATCTTCGATTCGGTACATTATTCATTAGACCTCCGGCGACAAGAGGAGCGGTTGATGCATTGGTATGGCTTGAAGATGTTATTTACACAGTTTTACTCAGATCTCGTTGGTTTGAAGATAACACACTCGGTGTTCGTGCCTTTCCGTGTGATTTGACGTTTACATTGGCTGCTCCTGATCTGATTCGAGACGACAAGACAACACCGATCGAGAGCGTATATGTGCATGTACGCCGAAAGCATCATTTCAGGTTCCTCGAGCATTGAGTGGGGTAATGAGAATGTATATGCCTACCGAAAGAAAATAGCTGCTTCTATCTTTGAATTATGTGAACGAGAGTCATAGAAAGTGGGGTAATTATTATGTAATAACCTTATTTGTATTTGAGTGTATTTTCTTGAATATTGCAATATTTGAATCAATGATTGAACATATATAGCTTCTTTTGTATTACATGTCATGTTTTCACTATTATTGGCTTTTATGTTACATTTTATCACTTTGCAAATACACACATGCATAATTCTAATTGATAGTTTAATTGATAGCTTATGAGAAACGGAATAATAGATTAATTAGTAATACAAAAACAACACCAAAATGAAGAAACAGAACAATAGATTAATTGATAGCTAATATGAGAAACAACAAAACAAGAGAAACAATAGATCCTAAAATTCTAATTATCCCCTCTCCCAAAGACACGTTATGCGCGTATGGGGGCGTTACAACGCCAACAAGACACTATCATAGTTAATTAATGGGATGGTAAATAAGGACATGATTGTCGTGTGTGATCCGCGGAACCACACAAGCCACACCTCCCACGTGCACGACTTGTCTTGCTTGACCCATTTCTCCTCCACCGATCTTGATGGGGCGTTCGGTTGGATGACGATGGCGCCCAAGTTTGGACGACCACTGTCGGACCACGGCGGTGGCGATGCTTCACGCTGCGACATCGGTAGGAAGCATCCAACTGGATTGGGCGGAACATGATTTACTCGTATGAGTAAGCTCAGTACTAGCTTCTCGGCGTGGTAGTATTCTCCCACATAGCTGGAAATTTGGTCATCTTTATGCCTGCACAAATTAAAATTCAGTATAAAAAACAATGATAAAGTTGTTAGTTATAAATTGGCATACCGTACTAAAAAAATTATATTTAGTATGTAGCTCCATACCGTATAGCTACAACTGCATGAGAACATGGGATCAGATCCATGTCCCACTCCAAGCACGAGCAAGATTCCGTCCCGAGATTGAAATTGAAGGTTTGGTTTATGTCCTTGACTTTGAATGTGTCGTTACTTTTGGGCACTATAGTATATCGGCGTGATCTCTCACCTCCGTCCGTATCTTGCGAACAACTTGAGGGTTAGGTCGGGGTGGGGTATGTTCTTGATATGACGAATCGCTTCAACCATAGCTTCGTCTTGCCCAGTCTTTGATCGAACCATTTTCTATGATATGACGAATCGCTTCAACCATAGAGCAAATGGGCAATCGTCTTGCCCACAACAACCAATCAACGAGCATTGAAGGACTCGGCAATGTTGGAAGTAAAAAACCACAACTCGAAGGGGTCTTTTCGACGACTTGGATGGTACTAGATTTAGCAAGTATGCCACGTTTCTAAGGCATACCCCGAACGAAATAGGCGATGTTGCATAACTCATCATTGATCTAACCATTTCAAAATAGTCCTATTTCTTCGCACGACACCATTTTGTGTGGTGTGCCCGTGAAGTCTTGTTTGGAGGTAATCCCATACTTCACTAGATAGTCCATGAACTCGTTATCGAGGTATTCGCCACCGCGATCGAGACCATGATGACTCGATACTCTTACCAAGCTTCATCTCCACTTCCGCCTTAAACTCTTTGAATTTCTCAAGCATTCGGACTTGCGGTGAAGCGGTATAATGATCCGTACTTGAGTAATCGTCAATGAAAGTGACAAAATACTGTACCTCCACGAGCTTGTGTGGACATTGGTCCACACAGTCGAAATGGACTAACTCTAACATTTCTTTGGCTCTATAACCTTCGCTTTGAAGGGTGCGGTCGACATCTTACCTTCTATCACGAGATTCGCAGACCGGAATGGAGTAGCGTGAGATTACCCAACGCCCATTCTTAGCCGTCTTTGGATCCTATTTAGATTGATGTGACCTAATCTAAGATGCCGAGAAATGTGGTGTCATCTTCTTGAAAACTTTCTCTTTCTAGGGTTTGAAGAAGATGCAACATAGTTATGACGAATCGCTTCAACCATAGAGCAAATGGGCAATCGCACTCTCCGCCCACAACAACCGAGCATTTCATCAAGGACTCGGCAATGTTGGAAGTAAAAAGGCATGCGCCTCACAGGCACTTTGATCCGCCCACTTCTCAACTCCGACATCGAGTCATGTCGCCATATTCACCACCAAGAGGTTCATCTTTGAGCACATCTTACACGAGGACTTTAACATGTTCATTGCTTTGTCAAACTCCGCCTCCCGATATGCATAAGCCGCCTGCACATCATGCCACGACGGTTTTCCAAAAGGCGTGATGTTTTTCGGGTTTGTCCATGCGAGAGATGGTAGTAGCATAAGCCGTGGGCGTTCTCGGAAAGACATTTTCACAATTGGATATCTTGGCGAGCGCATCGGACACAATCAACGTCTCGAATTTGACCGGTAAGCGGTCTTCACGCGTTATAGAAACCAAGTCCATGATAAATCATTCTCGATCGGATCAATTCCATAAGCCAATGGAAAAACTTGCTCGCTGTCAGTCCCTCGTATGAAGAACAAACAATATACTCTTATTGCCCCTTCATGCGTGTCATCCACAACAATAACAGCCTCATGCACAACGTAACCGAGTCGGATGGAACCGAGCGCTACAAAAAGTGGCGAAAACGACTATCTGATCCAATATCCAAGTCAATCAACGAACCAGGATTAGTTGTCCGCAACATGTGAAGATAACCCGTAGATCCGACAGATTGTTCATGCCCACCATATATCATCTCGATTGCCCAATTACGAGCTCTCACGCGACAAGATATGACGCCGCACGCCATACTCGCGTTGTAACTCGCCATAATCGATCTCGGCTTAACGACTTCACCGTCCTCGCGTATTTTCGCGCTATGTATGTTGCAATCACACGGGCATCGGCCTTGCGCGTTTCGATATTCACGAGATCATCTACACAGGTGTGTACGGCATCAAACTTGCGCACAAATCAAAAACCACCCCATTGCGATGCGCGCAATAGAAACGGACACTGATCACGATATCTGCATTTGAACGTAATCCAGGTCTGGTCCGATCGCGGAATAACAAATTCTGCTCTTTGTTCCAAGTGCCACAACCCGATCGATATCTTAAGGTCCACCTTGTTGTCGAAGACGGAACCTTCGCTCACCATCGGGGTTCTAATAGAGTCAAGAGGACTAGCAAAAGATTGTTCAAGCCTCATGAGGAATAACGAGAGCTAGCCAATTGCTCATCTCTTCCATTTGTTCTACCGAGTTTCTGCTACCATTGCGTGTTACTCGCATAATCATCCCAAGCAACTTTTCTATTCCACCCTCTCGACGTATCCACACATCAAATTCTACAAACGTGTCGAGATCACATTTGCAGCCGCACGCTCATCCTCCTCCTCCTCCTCTTCTTCATCGACTGCTTGTTCTTCACCGCGACGACGTATTCGTCATCATCATTGTCGTCAACGATCGCGTCGACCACTTCGCGCACATGTTGCGGCACTTCGAGGTGTATCTTGCTCAAACCAATCATATGCTCCAAATTGTTGTGTGAACGACTCATCCGTAGATGAGTATTGTGAAGTGTAGTCATACTGTTGTATCACGTGGTTGCTCGGTGTGGCATATATGCTTGTGTTTCGGTTGGGAGCCGACGCCCGTATGTCACATACACCTCGGTTGGGCATAAACCTCGCACAATCGAGCTAGCGATCATCGGTAGTCAAAAGTGATTTGATAAGTTCACCACTTGAGATCTCGATATATAATGTATTTGGTAGTCGAAAATTTGCTCCTGTGAGGAATTAATGCTTTCTTAACTCCCAAATAAGTACATTATCGATCCGAACATATGTATATGATGATGCACCGTCATGATGGTTCAAACAATCATCCCAACATCCTCCATATCTAATGATAATATTCTTCCACTCAATCATCTAATTAAATCCTACAAATGCACAATAATTAATTAAAATTCATCTAGCATTAATTATAAAACAAACATCTAAACTAAATAATACAAATTAAATATAAAAACAAAAAGAATATTGATCACGAATGTTTAATAATAAGAACAATAAATTATAATTCATCGCCTCAATTCACCTAAACTTTGAAGGAATCGACAAAAAATATTATAAACTAAACTAAACTAAATGAAAAATTCAATAATGAACGTGTATAAATCATGATTCACCTAAACTAAATCAAATAATAATTCACATAAACTAAATAAATAATACAAATACACAATAATGAACGTGTATAAATCATCTAACATTAAGTATAAAATAAATATCTAAACTAAATAATAATTAAATATTATAATTCATCGGGGACGGATTTAAACCATAATTCACCTAAACTAAATTAAATAATAATTCACCTAAACTAAACTAAATATTATAAACTAAACTAAACTAAACTAAATGAAAAATTCAACTGCATTGGGACGTATTTATAATAATTAAATTAAACTAAACTAAATTAAACTGCAAAACTATAATTTAATTCAACTCTAAAAAACTAAACTAAACTAAACTAAATAATAATTAAATATTATAATTTAATTCAACTGCATTGGGACGTATTTAATTCATCTAAAAATTCATAATACACAATAAATCATACAAATGCACAATGGTTAATTAATTATTCATCTAACAATAATTATATGATGCCCTAAATAATTATTGATTGAAATTAATTAAAATTCACCTAAATTCATCTAACAATAAGTAAGGAATCATATATATAACAAATACATCAAAATATTGAAATTACCTTTATGATCCAATGAGTGAGGCGATTTATATTGATAGAAAAACGATTGCAAATATAGATATGCATGAAGATGAAAGTGAGTCTTGATGAACGAAATGAAAGAATGAATTATATAGGTAGAAGTCCGATCAAAATTTTATCGCACAAATTATGTCATTAATGGTGAAGTAAATTCACGCAAAAATTCATATCTATTAAATATGAAGTTGTTGGTTTATTTAATTTTTATCAGTATTCAAATTCATCAGAACGATAATTTATTTCAATGGTCTTCGTACTTTATTGAATTTTAATTACAAGGTAACTCACGAAAAAAATTACAAAATCAAATATTATAGGATTGTAATTTATAATTTATTAATAATAAATCATATATTCACAAAACAGAAGATCAAAAACCACAAACACGCATAAAATGACGAGGCTTTCATAAAAATAGGTTGGCCGACGACGAAGTGCCACGAGCGGTTAGCCGATGAGCACTCCCCAACGACCAACCCCCAATGACCAACCCCTGGCCAACCCCTAAACCCCGACTACCAACCCTAATTTATAACTAAAATCGATAATTGACCCTTTTAATTTAATAACTTTAATTTGTATAGAATTATAAAAAGTAAAATTGATAACAATATGTCAATAAATTACCGGTTTTGTGATATAATATTATGATATTTGAAATGATTGTATTAAATTACGTAAACGCTCCAAAATATATTTAAAAAATGGTTTGAATATAGGCTACACTCCTTTTTTCAAATGGATATACACGGCTTTCAACTTTTTAAAAATGAGCATTATATATATTTCCACATTAATCAATACCTGATATAATAATAATAATAATATCAATACCTGATACAAAATAATGATGATGACGATGATAATAATAATAAGAATAATATTCAATACCTGATACAAAATAATAATAATAATAATAATAATAATAATAATAATAATAATAATAATAATAACTTTTCTAAGTCGATCTCCAATTTTTTGGCAGGGATTATATTCAAACACTATCTTTGGCATGCCCAAAAGAAATTGTGATTAATTGGTCTAATTAATCAAATTCACTTAACTGCGTGATTAACGATTTAAGTAATCAAACAAGAATTTTAACATTAAATTCACCAGTTGGTGCAGGATGAAGCAACAGTCAAATTCAAATCGGTGAAAATCTCAACTACTTCATTCCATAGAAATCTGTAAACATATGGCTCCTAACGTTAAATAAAGGCTTCGGCAAGAGCCGAGAGGTTAAAAATACAGCACCCACGACAAACCACAAACAAACGAAACACGGAAACAACCAACACCGGTAACAATAAGTAACCGCTAAACGACTAACTCCTCCAGTCTCCCTCGGCAGAACCGCCGCTTCTCTCGTAGCCACGGTCACCGCCATAACCGCCTCCACGGTCGCCACCGTAACCACCTCCCTCACGACGGCCATATCCACCACCACCGCCTCCTCCATAGCCACCGCCGCCGCCCTCACGGCGTCCGTAGCCACCACCGCCTCCGCCATAGCCTCCACCATCACGGCGCGGGCCACGGAAACCGCCGCCGCCTCCACCGCCGCTACCCCGAGACTGAGCCTCGTTCACGGTGATGTTGCGGCCGTCCAACTCCTGTCCGTTCATCCCCTCGATCGCGTCCCTCATGGAGTTCTCATCCTTGAATGTCACGAAACCGAAGCCTCTAGATCTCCCGGTCTCGCGATCGTTGACGATCTGCAGAAACAAATCACAAAAACGCAGCAAATTAATCAGATCTAATTAAAATAAACGGAAAATGAAACTGAAAAGCGATTTATCCGATCTTCAACTCTATAAAGAGAGGAAGATAGAACGTACCGTTCCAGGGTAAAATAGTAACAGAAAGAGTAACAGTAGTAGTAACGGAGAGAGTAACAGTAACGTTAACAGATCAGAGTGAATCGGGTCGGATCCGATCTCTGCGACAACGGACCTTCGATTCGATGACTTCGCCGAATTGGGAGAAGGCCTGGCCCAGCGATTGATCGGTGGTGGCCCACGCCAAACCACCGACGAAACACCTATACTCAACGTCGGTAGACGCCATGATTTTGAGACAGAGATATGATAAAGGAGAAGAGAAGAACTAATTTGATATGAACTGATGATAGAGGCGATGGAGTGTATGGGTATATATATTGGTAAATACAGCTAGGTTTGGGAGTGGTTGAGGTTAGGATAATTATTGGCGGAACCGTGGTTAGGATAGGAAGGCGCTGTTTGGCCTATGCTTAGCCGACTTGGAAAATAGAGTTCATGAAATGGCATTTATCCGCAAAAACAATAAATTATTTCCTTTATGCATATATAAAAAACCCGGACAGTTACATTTACATTTTTTTAATTTTGAAAAGTCATTTGTTATAAAGAAATTAAATTTCGTAAGTTGCGCTTGGGAAAAATGAATAATATAATTCTAAAGAATTTATTGATGAGTCACTTGCAATATTCACACAAGTGTGGGAATTATACTATCCTTTCACTAAATTAGTGAACACAACTTTCATTTCCTTCTCCAACTAATACAAAGACTAATCGCCCTATTGAAGAGGCAATGTTATTTTATTTTATTTTATTTTAATTTATCTCATTTTGTGAAGGGAATTTTATTTTCTTCTTAAGGATTCACAAATGGGAAATCGGAATGACTTCTTCACAAATTTTAATTCTTCAAACCTATTAGATATACTTTTATTACTAATATGGTTATACAACAAGTTGAACTAGTAATCATTTGATATTCGTGTTTGTTTTCCAAAAGTTTAAACAAACCTTCAATAAAATCAATTTAACTCATTTATAAATATAATAATTTAATTTTTCAACCAATGTATTAATCTTCATATATACAGGACAAAATAAATAAATACCTAAAATATTTCAATCAAATTGAAATGCTAAAGAGTGTGTAGTTACACATGAATTAATATACATATATTACGAGTTTATTTATACAGTCAAGGCAAATTGCATTTATGATCCGATATCGTTTTTCATATGTGCTTATCCAATAATTTTGTTTTGAAACCAGACGAATCCATTAAGGTTACAAAAACATTGATCCTTACATTTCGGATGGGGAAAACTAATTTTATGATTTTATTAATGAGAAAACTAATACTCGACCAGTTCCCAAATTTCCTTCATATCCATTTATGATAATTATCTTCTCAACTTATTACCCTTAATAATATCATTTATTTATACATTTTACAACCTATGACCCACCAGTATTTTTCTTTTTTACCATCAACAACCCATTTATTTACACTTTTTACCACATATAGTCTACCACTGACTAATTTAATATTACACTATTGTGAAACCATTACTCCACTCATAATACATTCAACAATTTTTATTAAAACTCATATCGAAGATTTTTCAGTAATAGATTTAGGGGAGAAGGGAGTATATTTGTGTAGAATTTAGAATTGAATTCTTTGCAATGAGTATGGTTGTAATTATGGGAAAAAATTTTAAAAAAATCTTATAAATTGAATACAATATTATATGATAGCATCCAATTTTTCTAATTAGACGATTCAATGTATGATTCATTATTTATGGATGTCGATAAGATCCATCCATTTAGCAACACCTTAAGATGACAATAGCATTATTTATATTTATAATTTTTAAGAGCGAGATTCAAACGGGGAAAGGTTTACGAGGGAAGCTTAGATAATTGTAACCACATATGACCGCAATAGAATATCAATCCTCGGGCTTTATTTGTAAGCCTTTATTCCTTCATAATCACAGCCCAATAATCTATGAATTATCACATCTTGATGCCAATCAGATAAAGACTTAGTATCTTTTTTATCTCCCACATTTTTATAATTTTAGTTAGAATAATTCACATCCTAAACAATAGTTATTGAAAAGCGAACAATCATTTCAAATATTCACAACCAATAAATATTGGATTCTCTTTTGGACATGCCCTACAAGGAGAATGAAGGATGGAAAACCATCACATGTCTACTATTTAATTGACTTGATCCGACAATACTTGTTTCGGGGGACGTCCGATACCAAAGTCATTAAATGGATATCATTAAATGGATAAGTGTCAATCCTTGTAATTGCATCAAGCCGGTCATTTTTACATAAGAATTGTTTGCAGATACAATAATTTGCACCAAATGCCATGCTAAAAGAATATTATAAAAAAATATTTGTAAAGGTATATATATATGTGGACTAGTTAACATATGAAATACCATTGGAGAGTGAAAATAAGAACAATCATAGCCTTAGATGCATAAATAATCACAAGATTAAATTTTCAACAATCATGTAGATTGATGATGTGGCACGCCGATGATAGAAATGTGAAATCGATTTATCTCTCTATTTTTTCCCTCTCTCTCCACAAGATCAAAAAATTTCTACAATCTCTAAATTTATGATTCCATTCTCTATCTCTCTTTCTCTCTCATTCGAATGTGTATTTGTACACTGTCAAATTTAGATGCCAAAAATGCATCTTTATATAATTTGATAAATTTATACAATTTGAGATGTGCATTTAGAAAAATTTAAAATGTGTGTTTAAACAATTTAGATGCTAAAAATATGTATTTAGATACTTTGTGCATATGAAAATATGTGTTGGGAAAATTCCTAAGTTGTTGAAAATTAATCTATCTTAATTGTATAATTTGATTGGATCCCAAAATCTCTGATGATTGTCTTGCTGATATAACTAATGCTACTGATATTGGATTTGTACACTCAAAGCAGATTGCTTGAGCTTATATATAATGTTTCATACTACCACTATTCTGATCTCATATCTGAATAATTTACTTGATTGCATGTCTCATTATCTCATACAAAAGTTAGATTATACAGTGTGTAGAATATCACAGAAGTCTGTATGATAGGTTAAGCTAGTTGAGATAGAAAAAGGATCACAACCGAGACAACTTGATGACGAGTTGTTGGTATAGATTGCAATATATATAAGAAATGACTTGACTTGGTTGTTTGTCTATGCTGGTACATCTTGACGTATTGATGGATCACGGTGAGATGAGAACCTATATCTCGATGATTTTACCTTGATCTAAAACTTGATAAGGTTTCAGGTGAGTATGAGTTACTGACCATCACTTTGACTTGTAACGGGTGAGCGTTACATGGGATAACCCAATATTCTTCGTGATTGGGTGGTGATAGTGCTTGATGTCATGTTTGGTTACACAGATAGAGTCACCGTATCCGTTTAGGATGATGACGTCCCCTTAATGAACTCAAAATGTTTATTGTACTAAACCCTACAGGTTGAGTTAGTTCAAGTGCAATAATAATGTTGAGTGATACTATCTAAGGAATTAAAGAGATTAATTATTTTTAGCAATCAGAATGTTATAAATAACTAATGGACGTGTGATATCTTAAATACGAGGATTCATAAATCTAAGTACAAATCTGACTCAACTTCGGTAATAAATGGGTAAGTCAACATTTGTTATCTAGTAGAATGAATAAATATTTATGAATCAATTTAAGTTCTGGACTGAACATAAAATAATTAATTCATTTGAGGCTCATCGTTATTCCTTGTATTTGATCCATAGGTTGGCCCATCAAGACCTTTTACTATGCATGTTTTCGTCCTCCCTATGAATCTCATTAGGATTCTATTCTAATTAATGTATTATTTATTTAATACGTCTCATAGTCTAGACAAATATCATATAATATTATTAGATATCAAGAGATAATTATTATAGAAATAAATTATCTTCGTGAAGAAGATAATTATTGTATTTATTAGACGTGCTAGAGTCCTATCATAATAAGATTCTAGGGAGAGCACTATAAATATAAGACAAGAGAAATTCATATGATCTTTCTCCTCATATGTGATTTTTGAAAATCATCAGTCTATCATAGGGGGCGAAAATTTTGTGTTCTCCATTGATTACACTCACTCACTATTGGAGATCAGACATCCGGGACACCGTCCAGAGGATCAAAGCTGGAGTCTGCTATTGATTAGTTGTGTAAGAAATTCATAGGTAAATATGAGATAACTCATATGTGTTGCAATTATTTATATAGGAGCATGCTAGAAATATAATCAATCTATTGTGAATTAAACATCCAAGATAGATCATTGAGAGCATGAGTAAATTCATATTTCTCATCAATTGACATGTTATAAAGTTAGACGTTTTTGTTATATATTTTACCAGTAGAATATCAACTTGGAAAAGCCCAATACTGAAGGAGTTCAAGCAAGATCAAGTCAACTATTCGATAGAGTATCGAGATAGCGTTAACTAATGAAAAGTCAATCAAGGATCGTGATCAAGATTGTTAGATCAAGATTGAAGACCACTAATGCCAACTAACATCCGGCATCAAGTATAGCGATCTCGATGAACAAAACTACTAAAATAAAGTCGAAGACTAAAGACTCACATCGGAAGACTGAAGGCTGAAGATCGGAGATTGAGACTCAGCGCTGAAAGATATGAAGGAGTCATGATATTGACTAAGTGTCATATCAGATAGTCGATTGTCCTCATGGAAGTCAAAACTAGCTATCAGGAGTCAAAGCTGACGTCCTGGAGTCAAAGTTGTCTATCGATAATCAAAGTTAGTGACAAGTAGTCAATACTGGCTATATCAAGTCAAAGCTGATTATATATCTACGTCTAGTTATATGAATCATACTGACTCAGGTGTCCTAAGCTGACAAAAGAAGAGAGTCTGGTCTGCCGATAAAAAATAAAGCAGTCTTGACTGGTCCAACCTGAAGTTAATGCTGCTAAAATACGAAGTCAACTGAACTGAAGAAACATAGAATAAATTAAACCTTGAGTGTTTGACTTGCCACGTGTGTCAGCATATTTGCAGAAAATATTGCATGTCAGAAGACCTTTTTCAGAGTTGCAGAGTTACAATGTACGATGATGTAGACCTATGATAACGACGTACGAGGATTCTCAATGGGAAAAATTCAAACAACATATAGAAGGATTTGATTGGCGCTCGCTCCAATGGTACTATTCATTATTCTTTCTATAAATACACGTAGAATCCAATCTCTGAAGGTGACTGAAACGCTGAGCAAATGAATACTCTAAGCAATCAAAGCTTAAAGTCTAAGTACTATCAACCAGCGATTTCGAATAAATAAGTTAACAGTGCTATCAGTAAATCTCAAGAGCTCATATATATATCAGCTCGAGATTTCAGTATATACTTCTTTAAGTCTAGAGATTCATCTTGTATATTTTAAGCCTAGACACACTGATAACTCAAATCCATAGTTGAAAACCCCCTACAAAACCCCCAAAGTTGTGTATAAGTTTGAGATAAGTAGGAAGTGTTAGTTGCTGAAAGCTTGATCATCTAACACGCGTAAGCTAAATGTTAAGTTGACTTCATCCGAAAGTAGTTAACGGTTTTCTAACACCAACAAGCTAGGAGGAACGCCAAGTTAGGCGGGATACTGTAAGGTGAACTCAGTATTTAGGTTTACTCTTGTACCTGTAAACAAGACCCAATGCGAAGTTAGTGGATTGACTGAGCAATCAATCCGTAGACGTAGGAACTGATCTCTTCAAACCACGTAAAAATCAACGTGTCTTTTACTTTCAGTTTTACATGTTATTAAATTGTCATCAGCGGCACACTGCAGGACATCATTGTTTTGAAATCTTCTATCAGTATCTGATTGATACTTAAGAGATATAAAATGAAAACTAAGTAATCAATAATTGGCTTAGTATTTCAAACTGACTTTAAGTTCCAGTAAGGTAAATACAGTAACCACCATATTCTGCACGCACATCAGTAATCAATTCATCTAACCAGCTGTCCCAGCAGTTAATATATTTGCTAACTGATATCACTCAATATAAGACGTCCCTTATCTAAACTGACCAGCAGTTCTGTCATCAGTAGTGGACTACTAGTTACCCGACTAGCAACTGTCTATAGTCAGTTAGTCTAATTGAACGAAAAATATTTAAAATTTGCATAACTGTTGTATTCCTCCCCATACACCAGTACGTACCCAACGGATCCATCAATATGCACTTGGATGATTTGTGCATATAAGAATTTTTGAATGTGCATTTAGACGATTTCATATGTGCATTTAAAAATTTTCGTATGTGCATTTAGACTTTATGTGCATTTAGACTGAATAATAAACAAAAATAATTCATTTGATTTTCTTAATAAATCGACAAAAAAGGAAAAATAAAGTTTAAATAATTTTAAAAATTCTGAAAAAAATGAAAAAAATTGAAGTGCACAACTATGAATTAGCATAATTTAGAAAATCTTACGCAATGTTAAATTAATAACTTCCCTTATTAATTTAATCAATTAATTCCTATAAAATAAGATAACATAAGCTACATATGAAATAAAATTATTAATATAAATTTTATTAAAATAATTTAATAAAAAATGATAAAAATATAATCAATCATTGAATGCACATGAAAAAAAATCAAATAGTTGAGATTTGTTCTTTCTTTGTTACAAAAAATGTGTTTTTACGTGAGCTCATCTATCTCTATAAGAAGAAGAAGAAGAAGAAGAAGGGTAAATGTAATTTATGTCTCAATAGTTCGTAAATTTTTAATTAATATCTCAATGTAAACATATTGTTATTTGGGTTATTAACGCATGAATACATAAACTTTGGACCAATTTTGATTTTTTCCACAAACTCTAAAAATTATCATAAAATACACAAATTTAATGATTTTGGTGTTTTTACCACGATTTTAAATTCATGCCAAATTATATCTGACTTGGCATCTCGAAAATTTACTATAGATTAAATGATTAGTGATATAAATGACATCGTAGAGAAAGAACATAAGACATCATCGTTCCATCAAAATAAATCACATTTTTTTATTTCTAGGATTTACCGCGTTAACCCTCAGTATAAAAATCAGGTCTTCTCGTTTGTTTCATCGTTTGATTCTAGTTGAGATCAAAATAATAAATATCTTCTCTCTACGATGTCGTTTAAATCACTAACAATTTTATCTGTGGCAAGTTTTCGAGATGTCAAGTCAGATTTAATTTGGTTTAAATTTGAAATCGTGGTAAAATTATCAAAGTCATTAAGTTTGTATATTTTGTGATAATTTTTAAAGTTCGTGAAAAAAATCAAAATTGATCCAACGTTGGTGTATTTATGCGCCAATAACCCTTGTTATTTTGATCTGAAACGTTTTAAAAATTTTGAATTAAAAACTCATTGCCTCGAGTTTTGTTTTTCTTCCGTTTTGATGAGTTTTTAAACATTTTTCTTCTTATATTTAATTGACATGACGTCCAACATGGCTCCACGGCAAACAAATAAGCATTTTTTTCGTCGAAAATTGATTGGCATGACATTAATTGGAATTTTCTAAAATGTCTGGGATCGAATAACAATATACTTACTTTTGAACATTAACTAAAAAATAAAAAAAATTGGAACATAAACTGAGATTTACCCTAATAGTAATAATAATACTAATTTATATCACTAGAACTATCTAACTCTCATCCCAACTAGGCTTGTTAATGGTAGAGTTTTATCCGGATCAGAATCAATAAATAAGTATCGATTTCGATTCTAGAACCGACCCATTAGATATCGAATCCGGACTGTTGGAAAATTTTCTAAGTATCGAGAATACTGAAAAATTCATGTGTATCAAAAATTAATCTATCTTAATTGTATATTTGATTAGATCTCAAAACCTCTGATGATTGTCTTGCTGAAGTAACTTTTGCTACTTCCTTGTTTTCGAATTATGTGTTTATATTACATGTTTCAGCAGCAGAGCTACCAACTTGGATAGATCCAAGTCTAAATGAGTTCAAGCAGTACAGAGAGTAGAGCCGATAAAATGAGTCCAACCCAAAAAGTTTGTCCAGGGTACCCGGGATTTGGACTGGTTTGGGCGCAAAAACTAAAGGCCCGAAAAATCGGCCTAAAAGCCCATCCGGAAAAAACTCTGGGTCTACCAGGTTTCGGGCTAAAAAAGCTCGTCCGATATTCTATTAAATATAGATATTAATAATATTATTTAATATACATATCTATAATTATTCAATAATATTAATTATATTTTATATAACTATTTATTTTTTTGTAATTCAAAATATTAATTTTATATATTAAAAAATTAAAATGATCTAAAAATAGTCCGTCGCTCGACAGCCCGTCCAGGGTTGTTTGGGCTTCATATTTTTATGTCCGAAAAATTTCGGGCGGACCCGGCCTAGGCTGAAAAATGTAAAAGCCCTACGAGGAGGTCTGGTCGGCCTGGCCCGCTACTTTTGTCAGCTATAATTGAGGGTTTAGTTGCTGAAAGCTTGGTTTCTAGCACCTGTAAGCTAGAGGTTAAGTCGACTGCGTCCTGAAAGCAGTTAGTGATTCTTAACATCAGCAAGCGTAGGAGAAATGCCAAGTTAGGCAGGATACTGTAAAGTGATCTCAATATCTAAGTTTACTCTTTTACCCGTAAATAAGACTAATTACAAGTTAGTGGATTGACCCAGTCCGTGGACGTAGGAGTTGATCTTTCTGAATCACGTAAAACTCTATGTGTCATTTACTTTCAACTCTGCTTCAAAATTATATGCTATTGAACTGCTATCAACAACACGCAGCAACACTGCATTGTTTTGAAACCCTCTATCAGTATCAGCTCGATACTGAAGAGATATAAAACTGAAAACTAATTAATCAATATTCGACTAAGTGTATAAACATGAGTCTTATTTTTCTGTAAGATAAATTCAGTAACTACCACATTTTGTACGTACATCAGTTATCAATCCAACTGACTTGTTGTCATAGCAGTCAGTAGATTTGCTAACTGATATCACTTAGTACAAAATATTCTTTATCTGAACTGATCAACAGTACTGGCACCAGTACTGGACTGCCTATTATACGACTTGTTGCTGTTTGCAACCCGATAGTCTTGTCTACAGAAAAAAAATTAAATTTGTCTAACTGGTGTATCCCCGTATACACTAGTAAGTACCCAGCAGGATCCATCACGGATCCAAATCTAGACCATCAAACTATGGACCTGGATCGAATAACTACCTAAATGCTAAAATGATTACCAATTTATATATATATTCATAATTTAGTAAAAAATGATAATTAAGTAATAATATAATATCTAAAATACATTAGACAAACACATAATATACTAAAATAAAAATAAAATTGTAGGACCCAGTTGGATCCAGAACAATCCGATTGGATATGGACCAATCTATATATGAGCGGGTTTGGAACTAGAACCAAAACTATTATTATTCAGCTATGAGCGATTCCAGATTAGTTCGAGTAAAACTTGTCCATTGACAAGCCTAATCTCAACCACTTAATGAGGCTTATTTGTTAGACAGACAAGCAATACATTTACTCCAGGCAATATTCATAGTGCATAATGGAGTGATTTAGTGCAGAAACTACGATAGATATAGTAAAACGGTGCATGATTGGAGTTACTCTTAACATAACATTACGATTTGGATGTCTTGAACTGAGACTTTGCTATAACACATTTCTCTATTTAATTGTTCTGGTGACATATATAGGAACAAAATAGTATCGTCGATCTCAATTAATGATTGTGTTGTTGAACTTTTATTGATATCTAAATTGAATTTATCGCATATAATCTATCTAGTATGATACGGAGTAATTATAAGTAGCAAATCAATTCAGAATGCACATAACAAGTAAAAATATAGATTTTACCAAGTATGAAATCATATTACACATAATATTATCTAAGGTAATTATTAGATTAAATCCTAAATATTTAGTTTGTTCTAACAATGTCCCGAACTTTCAATAATATCAATGAAAGACTTGAACTATTAACATTGTACTAAAAATATCCGTACTAATATTTTTGGTTGACAGAATGCTGACTAGGATTACCATATTATAAAAATGACATTGTTTCCACCAGAATAATTTTAATTTTTTTTATGATGACTATATTTAGTCATCATTTTTTGTAAATATAAACATATTTAGTTTTTTTTATGACCATCAGATGATAAATTAGATGGGAAGACAGTAACATGAATACATTTAGTATATATTTTTTTATTTTTATTGACAATTGTTGGTGAATATCCGATTTCATATGATATCTCTTATTTGTAGGGAATCTTATTTTACCAATGCTCTCGATGATTTATCTTAAATGTTTAATTCATCATACATTGATTATATTTCTAGCATGCATTTATGTAACACATAGGTCTTTACTCGTGTTTACCTACGAATTTTGGGTAACAGATCTATTGCGAACTCCAGTTCGGATATTCTGGACTATATCCCGGATGCTATTCTCCAATACTGAGTGAGAGCAATCTATGGAGAATACTGTAAAATTTCACCTCCTATGTTGTACAATGTGATTTTCAAAAATCACTCTTATACTTAGGATAATAGGATTTTCTCTCACCTTTTATTTATAATGCATACCTATAATCTATTTAGATAGGATCCTTGCATATCTAATAAATACAATAATTATCTTCAATAACTGAAGATAATTTATATCTAGAATAATTATCTCTTGATATCTAATAATATCTATCTAAATATATCAGATATATTAAAATAATAAATAAATCATAACAGAGCCATAGTGGGGCTTTACATAGAGGGGGACGAAAATTCCAACAATAAATGCCTTGACGGGCCAACCTAGGGATCAAATACAAGGAATAAAGACGTGCATAAAATAAATTATCTTATGTTCAGCTCAGAACATAAATTAATTCATAAATATTTATTCATTCTGCTAGAGAACAAATGCTGACTTACCCATTTATTACCGAAGTTGAGTCGGGTTTGCACTTAGACTTGCACCTCAAGGAATACCACTGCTTCATCTAAAGATGAAAAGGTAAAGTGAAATTCAAGAGATGCTAAGACTAAAGAAAACAGTGAGAGTAATATAAAGGGCTTTACCAGCGGTTTGAAAAAGACAAAGAAGAATGGCAAGTGTTTCGAATATGGTAAGACTTGGCATTAGAAGGCTAATTGCTCTATGCTCAAGGTGTATTAATATAATATATAAATCAGAACAGAGTCCCAACGGGACTCTACATAGTAAAGGCATTGACGAGTCAACCCAATGATCAAATGCAAGGAATAAAGATGAGCCTAAAATGAATTAATTATCTTATGTTCAGTCCAAAACATAAATTAATCCATAAACATTTATTCATTCATTCCACTAGAGAACAAATGCTGACTTACCCATTTATTACCGAAGTTGAGTCGGGTTTGCACTTAGACTTGCACCTCAAGGAATACCACTGCTTCATCTAAAGATGAAAATGTAAAGTGGAATTCAAGAGATGCTAAGACTAAAGAAAACAGTGAGAGTAATACAAATGGCTCTACCAGCGGTTTGAAAAAGACAAAGAAGAAGGGCAAGTGTTTCGAATATGGTAAGACTGGGCATTGGAAAGCTAATTTGTAACCAACCCGAATTTCTGGGATTAAAAATTTCGAAATTAAAGAAGGAATTGTACGATAGAAACAAAAACGAAAGTGAACGTCGGTAATCGACGATTTTGAGTAAATCGAATTTTTCATAAAAATTCGAATGAAATAATTTTTAAGTATGAATAAATATGTTTTTAAGTATATTTGGGATATTATTTACACTAAGGAAGAAAAAGAAAATATTTTCCTTATTTATTTGTCATTTTCGAAAATATGGAGACTAAGTGGTTAATTTATGATTTAATATGTGATCACTTGATTTTATGTGATGAGTTGTCATGTTTATCTTGAAGTATATGATAAGATAATTATCTTGTACACCATGTGTAATTTTCAAAAATCATAGGTGTATATGATAAGGTTTGAAAATGACATTTTATGTGATAAGTATGCTATGATATTTTTATAAAATGATAAGATAAGGTTATGACTAAGAATAGATAATGTTTATCTCATTAAAATATGTGATAATATGATAAGTATCATAGGAGATAATATCTTGGTTCTAGAAGCTCATAATTTTCGAAAATTAAGCCATGATTTTATGTGATTTTTCGAAAATCACAATTTATGTGATAATTGTATTAAATAATTTATTTAATTATATACTTGATAAATATCATGATTCTAGATCAATCTTATCTCCTAGGAATTATAAAAATTTCGAAATTAAGTAAATAGGGTAAGAATGGATTTTATAAAAATTAAATCCTAGAAACCCTAGTTTTCGAAAAAAATTAGGAAAATGCTTAGAATTTTTCAAAATTTTATTTTATGATATAATATCATTATATTTATGTAATTACTCATGAAAATAATATTGGTTATGAAAAGAATAATAGTTTGATAATTTATCCTTAGTTTCGAATTATTTGCCGATAACTTTACTATAGTACATAGAAATGACCTTATTTAATTTTTCTATGATTTATTTTATCATCTAAGATTATTATTATATCACATAGCTATTAATTGAAGAAAAATAAAATATTTGGTATATTATATTCTTAAATGCCGAAAAGTTTGAATTTTAAGTGTGAAATGAATATAAATATCATGCTTTAATTAATAAGGGGTCATAATTATAAAGATAAGATATATTAGGTGTAAAGTAGAGATGATTATCAAATTAAACAAGTAACCTATGGTTTTATCTTATAAGAGCCGAAAATTTTGACTTGAATTAAGGTTGGAAATATTTTTAAAACTCTATGAAAATGACACCTTATCCTAAGTTGAAAACTTTGACTTTTCAAATGTGATATTATTACATGATAATATTATAGTATATGATATAGAAAAAAATAAAATTCTATCCTAAGCATATGATAGTAGCCGAAAATTTACATAAGCATCATATAAAGTGATGATTTATTTATTTTATGATAAGTATAAGATACATTAATTAAATAATAAAATAACATAATAAACTATAGAATAAAATAAAATAATTTTCTCATGAGCTATGGAGGTGGCCGAAATTATTCAAAGATAAGGTATAAGTTGTAAATTTTGATTTTACAACTAGATATGTTATAATTTCAAAAAGATAAGATATGATGAATAATTAAATTATAAGATAAGATCAAAATGACTCATGGACAACTCATAGGGTTCAAAATTAAGGAGATAAAGGAGTTGTAATTTTGACTTTATATTAAGATATTTTATAAAGTAATGATTAAAATCACTTTATAAACTCTATAAATAGGAGACCCCCCCATATACCACCATATAACCGAAAATAAGAGAGAAATAGGAAGAAAAATAGAGAGAAAAGAATAGAGAGTGATCCCAATGGTTCTCTTCAATCGTAGATAGAAAACGTCGCCGACGTCAACCAAAATCAAATAGAAGGTTAGAAACTCTACACTTCTTATTATTTTATGTAAAAATATTAGAAAATCATATGTGATATGTTTTGTTACATGCTTTCGAAAATTATGTGAAATACGTGAAGTTTATGCTATGTGTCGAAGTTATGAATTAAATATGTTTATATGATGTTCATAAGCATGAATTATGAATTTAGTACAAAGTTAAGCATATATTAAAATACTATGATATGACCGAAATCAAGCATGAGGTATATGTTGATGTACATGAATTTTAATTGTTGTTTTGAACATGAAATAATAATAGTTATTCATGTTTAGAATTCTATGATCTTATGTGGAATTTCTTGGAAAAATATGGAATATTATAGGATAGTAATTTCGAAAATTACTAAAGCATGAAAATATTTATGTACAAGTTATGTATGATGAATATTATATCATATTATTAATATATGATAATATATTATGTAAAATTTTTTGGAAAATATGTTGAAGTTTTCGAAAATTGTGAGAAAGGAATTTTGATGTCTCGTGATGTGTGATATATGATATGATGCGTGAAACGTAGAGACTTGTAAGTATGTGACGGTGAAATACGTAAAATTTAAGCATTTATGTAAACTGAGAATTAAAGTCAGTACGTAACGACGTTAGGTATGAAATTAAGATTCATACGTCACGCCGAATGGTTTGAACTGAGGAAGAAATGAAAAGATAGGATATTATATCTTTTCAAGACGCAATAGGTATAATAGTGGTTAAGGTATGAAAATAGGATCCTTGACGTTAAAAGGATTGATGTAGTAACTCCGTTATTTCGAATCGATGATTATCGGAAAAGTATAGCAATATACTAAACCTCGTTTCTCGTTGAAAAGGGTTATGCTCAGAGGAAAAAGAAGACGACAATTAAGTACTAGTGACGTAAGAACTTTAAGTTCTCGAGGTGGGCTTTCTTATCAAAACCATTTACAAAGCTTTCTTGGAAAACCATTTACTGTTATTGCTTTACTATTTTTCTGCAAATAATAAAGTACGATATTGTCTGCCAAAAATGTTTTATGTTTTGTATATGTCCATTCGGGTTGCCTGGGGCAACAGGAAAAGTATTACGAATTCGGATCCTAATTTGGAGGTGAAGGGAATCTAGCTTAGGGTTGTGTACACTTGACCGAACCGAGTTACGGTCAGATGATTCAGCCTCTGAACCGTTCGCGGTCAGTCGTGCGTCCGGGTGAAGGGAGGCCTCCCTCCCGGCGCGTTAATCCATATGCCGACTTGGAATATACGTTGAAAGAAAATGACTGCGCAGTCGATTTTGAGAAAGTAATGAAAATGTATTTAGTAAGCACAAGGCCTTTTCAAACAAAACCCTTGTGTCTTACTGTGATGTAGGCAGCACAATATTTCGTAAAGTAAAATGTTTTCGGCATGTGTCCACTGAGTGCATCTTTGTACTCAGCCCTGCATATTTGTTTTTAAATGTGCAGGTTGAGCGGGTGATGGAACAGAGCGGGAGTTGAGTGGAATCTTTTGTCAAGAAGTATGAAGTATTTTTGGTTCGCCTTGAGAATGCATCTCCATATGCATGTCTCACACGTTTTATTCCGCTGCCAAACTCTTGAGACTCTGTTATCTTTTGTTACTATGATCAGCTTTGTAGAAGCTGCTGTTTTGTTGAAACCTTGGAACCATCTTATTTATATATAAACTATTTTGATCCGTCATGATTCCCGTTTCTGTTTGGAACATCTATGTTTCTTCATAGATGAAATGAGTTGAAAACCTTATTCTTTTCATATTTACTTAATCCAAACCCCAAGTCACGGTCCGGTAAGGATTAGCAAAACCGGGCTGTGACATAATTGCTCTATGTTCAAGGCTCAAGGTGTATTAAAATAATACATGAATCATAACAAAGTTCCAACGGGATGCTACATAGTAAAGGCCTTGACGAGCCAACTTAGGGATCAAATGCAAGGAATAAAGATGAGCTTAAAATGAATTAATTATCTTATGTTCAGTCCATAACATAAACTAATTCATAAATATTTATTCATTCCATTATAGAATAAACGTTGACTTACCCATTTATTACTGAAGTTGAGTCAGGCTTGCACTTAGACTTACGAATCTCCGTATTTAAGATATCACATGTCCATTAATTATTTATAACACTCTGATTGCTTAAAATAATTAATCTCTTTAGTTCCTTAAGTAGTACCACTCAAACTTATTATTCTATTTGAGTTAACTCAATCTGCAGGGTTTAATAAAATAAACCTTTTGAGCTTCTTAAGTGAACGTCATCATTCTAAACGAATACGATAACTCGATACAAATAACTACCATGCCATACAAACTCAACCATTCTCTTTTCAGTATACAAATCAAACATTATTTGCATAGTTGAGGTTGATGTCTGAGTGAATACTATATTTATATTTTCTAGTTGGATCCATTTTATTGATCTAGAATTTGGATGATTTTGCCTACTTATTCAAAGTTGTGTGAAGAGTCATTACAAAGTCTC
The DNA here is from genome assembly GCA_036937905.1 of Salvia rosmarinus. Classification (NCBI taxonomy): domain Eukaryota; kingdom Viridiplantae; phylum Streptophyta; class Magnoliopsida; order Lamiales; family Lamiaceae; genus Salvia; species Salvia rosmarinus. The sequence goes on along the minus strand of CM072819.1, from coordinate 23,895,388 downwards.
ATAAGTCTACTATTGATAATACCTCTTGAAATTTTGACTAAAGATAAAGTTAATATTTTGGACTCGTGAGGTTATTTGATAGCATAATTTCTATTGGTAAAGAAAGTACTTCATGACTCATTTTATGAAAGAAAATATTGGCTTTGATAGAACTAGAATCAGAATATTGTTTTTACAATGAAAAAACTTAAATGGAGTATTGTACAATGTAAATCTCATTAGCTGTATTGTGTTGTGTTCTATCTATAAATTTATCGTCATAGTCCTTAAAAGATTTCATAAAAGTCATTACTTAAAAATTATGCATCATTTTTTTATTAAGTCTTGTAAAATAACACTATTTATTATCCTACTAAAAATGAGCTTACTTTTATCACGTAGACATTTCAGTCAACATTTCATTAATTAAAAATATTAAGGAATATATTTTTAGTAAGGAATATATTTTTTAGTACAATATCAATAATTTAAATCTTTTATTGATATTATTAAATTTAAAATATTTTTTAAATAAATTAAATAATTTAAGATTTAATTTGATAATTGTCCATATTATGTATTAGTTAATAAATGTAACTATAAGATTTATCAAATTTAGACACAACACAATTGAGATGCTCTAGGAATATTTTTCCCGGATATACGGTGGACATGTAAGTTGCAGTAACTATTAGGGGTGAGCAAAAAAACCGAAAACCGAACCGAACCAAACCGAAAAATCAAATTTGGTTCGGTTAATTCGGTTAAAACCATTTCAAAATTCGGTAATTCGGTTTTCGGTTAGGTTCGAATTTTTAACCGAATAACCGAAAACCGAATTGTATATATATATAAAATATTATTTTTTAGAATTATAATTTTAATATATGAATTCCTATTCATTTGTCTCTCCCTCCCTTTTATATCAATATATAATATTTATAAAATATAATATTACTTATTTATTATATAACATAATTAATTATTTTTTTGCAAAATACTTTGTATATATAACATATAAACACATTTTTTTATAGATTATATCAATATATAATATTATTTATTTATTTTTGAAAAATATAAATTTTTTTGATTAAAAAATCGGTTAAACCGAAATAACCGAAATATATTTCGGTTATTTCGGTTCGGTTACCGAATTAAATTCGGTTCGGTTCGGTTATTTTTTTGAAAAATTCGATTAATTCTTTCGATTATTTTTTCGTCCAAACCGATCGAAGAATCAATAATCTCCCTTTAGAACTATAGTTAGGAGCGGGGCTTATTAGATATCTATGTTGGACCCCCCTGATCACGTGCCGCGCGGGTCGAAGAGCTTAGATATTTAATAAATACTTTCTAAATTTCTTTATAGTCGTCGGTGACTTTAATCAATATTATCATTAATATAAATATTATCCATAGACTACGTCATTGGTTCCCACTCTCGGATACAACCCCGTGATGATTTCCGTTTAATTTTCTTCTTCATTCCCCATCACAATTAGGCCATTATGTTTTCATTCCACAGCCAGGAAAAGAAAAATAGAAAACTGTCTAAAGTGATTATGACCTTAATAGTTGCACGAGTTTTAATTAAGATGTTAGATGCTTTATGTATAATGACTCATTATAGGGAATAGAACAATACTTATGTACTGTATTTAGATAATATTTTAATTATATTTCTGATAAGTGACAGTATCTCTTACAAACCTTAATATAAACTGTGAAATTTTTTGTGTCAGGACGTATGAACAAATTTTGTGTTTCAAACTGACACCGAAACTATCTTATGATCCATTAGTTCCCTAATTTTTTTAAGTCGGCCTATCTATTCTTGCTAGAATAAATTTTTTATTGTTTCCAAACTCGCACTAACACTCTTTTGCTACATGTTCAAGATTTCTCACGCTCTAACATGCACTTTTTTCCACACACATTCACATTCTGTTGTGTCGTGAACTGCATTCGGAATATATCATTGCATCGAGACCCAATTTATCTTATCGAGCCCATGTCAGACTTAACACATAATACACAACTCAAGCCATCGTAGATAGTTTGATTCGGCATACCCTAAGGATTTATTACCGTATAAAAATAATTCTATTATTATCTGTATATTCTATTTATTTTTCAATTGACCGCTAAATATATCAGTATTTTATTTTAATTCGAGTACATAGTCAGAATGTAAGACCACAATTAATGGTCCATAAACTATACCGAGGCCCGTGAAAAATGACAGTTTTTACAGTTTCGTCCTAATTGAACATGGGCCGTTCTATACAAAAGCCCAATCTATTTAATGTAAACATTAGCCTAATGTAACGTAGATGATCAGGGCCCAGCATTACATATAGGTTGTCTAAAGAGAACTAATATTATCTATCTATTAATATATAATTCCATTACATATTAAAGACACCAAATTCATCTACAATCTTATGTGGCATTTTTATGATTTTTCATTTTTATTTTTCTAAATGTCACAAATTTCCTTATTTAACCACCTATCATTTAATATGTTGATTGATTGTTATGTTAATATTAAATGTGGTATTATAAATGCTTATCTATCTTTATTACTTTTATTTAATTCAATTTATAATCTTACAAAAAATCATTATCAATATTCTTTAATTTTAATTTGATTTAAAATCATTGTATTGTAAATATGATGTAGTGTATCCTATTAAATCATTCCTTTCTTTTTTTCCTTCTAGAAATAAAATATATTTTAAATGTAATATTTATTTTTGTAAATAAACTTTGTGAGATTAATATTTAAACTATGTAAGTTCATTAAGAAACTTTCCATCACATTTTGATATTTCGAGTTATATTTAGCGAATATTGATTTAGCATGCAAATAATCAAACAATTAATCAATTACAATATCGACATGTTGTAATAATGCTGATACTATGATTGTTATATTGTATTAATTTCTATATACTAATAATAGATGTGTGTATATATATATATATATATATATATGTGATTTTTATGTCATAATTATTCTTTTCTAACAATATGTTAAACGTATAAGAAATATTAATCCATAACATATGTGCATTTATAAATCATATGAAAATAGTTTTAAAATATGTACTCATAAACTTTAAAACATATGTAATGGTTTAAATATAATAAACCAACTAAAAAAATGTTATATAAAATGCACCAATACCAATTAATTTAATAGTTACTAAATTCATAAATTATAATCCATATCCATTAACACATAATACATTTTAATAAATGAGAAAATGGAAGTTTCGTCCTATTACATTAATGATACATTAGAAGGGTTTGAAATCCATAGCTATTATGATTGAATTGTTACAATAAAAGATGATTTTTTTGAAGTACAAATAGTGGATATGTCAATATTGATATACCAAAGACATCTACAATGTAAAAATAATCTATTCTATTTTAAGAACTCATTTTATGTTAAATTATCATATTGTTTGTTATTAATTAATTGACTTAAAAATATAAATTCTTTATATATATAATATCAATTATTTTAATAGTTTGTATTTATAAATTCAAATATAAATGAGTGATTACGGATATCACCATACGAATTTGAGACAATAAGGGTATAAGAAATATGTTAAAAGTATAAGAAATATTTAATCCCTAACATATGTGCATTTATAAATCATATGAAAATAGTTTTAGAATATGTACTCATAAACTTTAAAATATACGTAATGGTTTAAATATAATAAACCAACTAAAACAATGTTATACAAAATGCACCAATATCAATTATTTTTAGTAGTTAGAAAATTCATAAAGTATAAGGTATGTCCATTAATATATAATATATTTTAATAAATGAGAAAAACCCAATTTTCATCATATTACATGAATGATACATTAGAAGATTTTGAAATACATAGCTATTATGATTGAATTGCTACAATAAAAGATGATTTTTTTGAAGTATAAATAGTGGACATGCCAACACTGATATACCAAAGGCATCCGCAATGTAAAAATAATATATTCTATTTTAAGAAACTCATTTTATGTTATTATTTAAAGGTTAAATTATCATATTGTTTGTTATTAATTAATTGACTTAAATTTATAAATTCTTTATATATATATATATATATATATATATATATATATATATATATATATATATAAAATCAATTATTTTAAGAGTTTGTATTTATAAATTCAAATATATGAGTAATTATGGATATCACCATACGAGTTTGAGACGAGAAGGATAATAGTTTTTAATTAAATTTTGGATAGATACGAGTATAAACATTCTAGACGGTCCGAGTAGTTGAATCTTACCCTCATCATTTTGGTCAATCGTTTCACTACATTACGATCAACGACTTGAGTTTTTGAACTATAACCTCAACGACAATTAATTATTATAACAAATTAATATTTGATTAGTAGATATTTTATAGATAAAAAAGTGTTTGGAAGTATAAAAATTCTAAATAGGTTCAATCATTTATCAACGTACCAGTGAGATTTTTTTTTCAGTTTTAGATCTTTTTTTGTTTATACTTTTTTATAATATAGAGATTTTTATTGAGATGTATAATCATATTTGTAACAATTTATATTTATAAAATTTAACAGCTTCGGGTAATTAACGAATAATTAAAATTATGCGGGTGTGGACGAGAACAAGTAATAAATTCATTTTTAAATGTGTCTGAATGCTAATCGACATGTCTACATTGAATTTTCTCTATTTTTAGTAGTTTGTTGTTTATACTATTTACTATTGATTTTAATTTGTCATACTGAGTTTTTATTGAAACGGAGAACCATTTTTCTCTACATTCTAGACTCGAAAATGTGTTGTGCAGAAACTTGTTCAACACGATCTATACTACCCAAGGAACCCAGAAAACACAACGAGGATTAATGGAATTTCGAAAAAAGTGCACACAGAACGTGTACCAAACGACTTTAAACGTACCAAGGAACGCAATGAACCAATTTGCTCGAAACATGATTCAAAAATTTATATATATATTTTTTCCGAATCCTCACAGAATGTGGATGTGGAAAATCCCAAGAACGAAAAAAAATATTGATACGGATATTGATATGGATAATGATAGCCCAAATGATATGGATAACGATATGGATAATGTATGATATGAATAAGATATGGATAATGTATGATATGGATAACGATATGGATAATGTATGATATGGATAATGATAGCCCAAATGATATGGATATTGATATGGATAATGATAGCCCAAATGATATGGATAACGATGTGGATAATGTATGATATGAATAAGACAGGGATAATGTATGATATGGATAACGATATGGATAATGTATGATATGGATAAGCTATGGATAATGTATGATATGGATAACGATATGTATAATGATATGGATAATGTATGATATGGATAAGATAGGGATAAGGTATAATCACAATATGGATAAGATCACGGATATGGTAGAACCCTAGATATGGATGAACAAACCCTAGCCGCTACCCAAGTCACAACAGTCGAAACGAAACGAAAGAAATCCCTAGATACGACCCTTGACAAGAAAAGAAAGAAAGAAACGAAACCTGGACGACTAACGGACGGACGACGAACGAATGAACGGACGGACGACGAATGGATGGATGACGAACGGATGGCTATGATACCAAATGATACGATCCTCGCTGGTATGAAGGATCTAACGACACGCGAACGGAAGATTTTGAACGGAACCGATGGAAAAATCTCAAAACCTCTGAATCTAACCCAAGAAGTGGTATAGGTCAGTATGTCGCCTATACCCCAACGTGATGTTGACGCAGCAACTCGGGGACGATGAATGACACACAAACGAGGGATGAATGTCTTGTTGATACGTCGATAAATGAATTACTTGGCAAATCTCAAGAAATTCGAAGAGCTAATGAAGAGAGAATATAACTCACATATATTGGAAATCAAAAGCTGAATATTTTCGTATGCTTACAAGCCTTTATATAGGCTGAAAAATAAAATCTAATCCATATCAAAGTAGGAAACTAACTAATAGAAGAGATCTAATTAAACTAGGAAACTATTTAATCTAACATCTAAATGGGCTACGAAAATAATTAAAACGTGAACCTCAGGCTCCATCAATTCTAAACTTTTAATAATAGTATATGATTTTTTTTATTTTAATCAAATTTTAGTATATACTTTTATGTATATTATGATGTAGAAAAAATAAGAATTAATGCAATGAGATACATATTGGTTAAACTCAAAAAATAATTAAATGATATACTTAGTTATTATTTGAAACTATAATATCAACATATATAATTATAAAATTAAATATATAAGTACGAGTTATATAGTTATATTTATATATCTATAATTATAACATAAATAAATTACGCCTAACTTAAATAACTAATATACAATGAGATAAGAGTATTATAATTCATAAGTAGACTTTGAAAAATAAATAATATAAAAATAATCAAATGATATTATATATAATATTTAATTCATACATTGTATAGGCTATTAGTATGTAATGAAAAATACTTATTTTGAAATATACTTTAAACTTTCAATAACTATATATGTATTTTATATTTTAATCAAACATTAATATATATTTTTATGTATATTATAATATCAATATAGTTAGTTAATGACACTAGATTAGAATAATATAATATCATTATAGTTAATTATAAAACTTGAGAAGTAATTAGATGATTTACTAATTGTTTTATTTTAAATTAGAATATCAATATAGTTAATTATGCTAAAGTATATATAAATATAGAAGTATGAGTCACGTAGTCATATTTATATATATATAATTATAATTAAGCAATTTTTATAATTTCGGTAATTTTCGGTAATTCCGGTAATTTTGGTAATTTTCGTCAATTTTCGATAATTTCGGTATACCGAAGTCCAGTACAGTATACCGTAAAAGTTGGTACGGTAACGATATAAAAATTGGTCACACCGTAATCTTCGGTATACCGACTTTCAGTATGCCGAACGATTCGGTACGGTATCGCTATAAAATTTTTTATACCGTAATTTTCGATACGGTATACGGTACAACAACAAAATTTTGGTATACCGTACCGACCCACCCCTATATACTAGTGTATAAGCCGTCGAATTTCGACGGAAAATAACTTTACCTCATAATTTATAATAATATTTAATAATCATCAGAATCTGTTTGAACTTATAATATTACTTCTTATAATAATTGGTTATCTGCAGCAGTAACATTAATTCGAACATTACAAAGTAAATATTATTAATAATAAAATAATTAACAAAATATTTAAATGTTAGAAAAATTTCACGTAAGCATGTCGATTAGTATCCATACCTGTTTATAATTTATATATTCATAGATGTTCTGAACTTGATTTTAAAAATTAATTTTACTACATATATTGTCTGAAATTCATATAATAATACAAGTTAATTAACCAAACTCATTTAAAATTTATAAAATATCTAAATAATTAAGTATAAGTTGTCACAATAATTGATCATTTGTCTCAATAAAATTCGAACATAACATAATATATATATATATATATATATATATATATATATATATATATATAATAATAAACATATAAATACTAGCTAATTACTCATTTTCATCTCAAACCCGTATAAGTATAATTCACCGACTTCCCTAACCTATTTCGACTATATAATATAATGTTATAGTAATTGATTACATGTCTCAAGAATAACCAAACATTATAAAGTAAATATTATAAAACCTAAGAAGGATTGAATTTTATTTATGCCTCCAAATTGTGAAGTTTACTGAAAAAATTAATCGATGAATCGAAACAATGAGGCTACGATTCATATATCCAAACCCATCTGGAATGTATGTACTCGTATTTGTCCCAAACACAATTTAAAAGTAATTTTACTATTCGTTCTTGTCTTAAAGTCGTATAATAATACTCGCAAAATGATTAAAAAATAATTTTATTTCTCGTTATCATTTTAAACTCATATAGTTTTATAAGTTGTTACTATAATTAGTTATTAGACTATTTATTTATTTTATTTATACTATTTATTTGGCTCAATAAGTAGCATAAAATAATGAAAGATTAGAAAATGGAAAAATTCATTTTGGGCATGTTGATTAATGTTTAGACTTGTTTAGAATTTATATACTCGTATGTGTCCTAAATCAAATTAAAAAGTGATTTTACTATCGGTTCTGTCTCAACTCGTATATTGGCACCTACTAATTAGTAAAACACATAAATGACATTTTATTTAGATTTTCAATTTATGAAGTATCATGAAAAAATAATGCGTAATTCCAAATAAAAAATGAATGAGAAGTAATTAAGGATTTCATACTCTAAACTAAGAAAATATCAAGATATATAAAATAAATAAATATTATAATATAAGAATTTAGAAACTACAAAATTGGTATCCAATATAAAGAAGAATATAGAATATTGGAGGTGTCACGTAGGTGCATGAATTAAGGTGATGTTTTCGCTATGCAATCATATTATATATGATGTTATTCGGCCATAATGTGGTCGTCCATAATAAGCTTTATTGAATGAAAAAATAATTTATTTAATATTTTATCTATTAAAAAATTAGTTTTACATTAAAAAATAAGTGGAAAATGGTATTTATGTAAAAATAATTAATACATTAATTTAATATTATTATTTTGTTAATTAATTATATTGATAATTACAAAAATATTCTCGTGTGGCCACCATAATGTGACCGCATAACTTTATTGTTATATATAATGTATACACTCGTATATGTCTCAAATCCGATTAAAAGTTATTTTACTACAAGTTATTGTCTCAAAACCGTATAGTAATTCTGCTAGTTAACTTAACTCGTTCAAATTTATAAATATAAATTGTTACAGTAATTGATTACTCATCTAGGATGTATATATATGTACATATCTCAAACCCAATTAGAAAGTGATTTTACTACTCGTTTTCGTCCCAAACTCATATATAAATATTTATTGATAACTCAAACATGCAATATCATTTTATTTAGATATTCAATCAATGAAGTCTAGTGGGAAAATGATGTTGGGCTTCAAAATCTAAAAAAAACAAAAATAGTAAAAATAATTAAGAAAAATTCATATTTTTAATTAAGAAAAATTTGACAATATTAAAATATACAAATTAGAATATATGAATTAAAAATATAATTAATGAGTATTTAAGATAAATCAAAATGGAGTTTAAATATTAATCTTGTAAAGAGAGTTCAAACTATCGAAATATGATGGTTGGTTTCTTAATAATCTTGCAAAATTTAAATATTAATCTTGCAAAATTTATTTTAAAAATATTAAACTTAAAAATATTTATGTGAAAGGAGAAAATAAATGAATGATTTGATATAACACGTTAGATGATATTAACTATACAATAATTTTAAATCAAATTAAAATTAAAGATTTTGTTGTAAAATTATAAATTGAAATTAAAAGTCATATATATATATATATATATATATATATATATATATATATATATGCATTTATAATAACATATTCATTATTAACATAAATCAATATATTAATGATAAGTGGTCAAATAAGGAAACTTGTGGGATTTTAGAAAATAAAATGCTAAATCATGAAAATGACACATAAGATTCAAGATGAATGTGGTGTCTCCAATATGTAATGGATTTATATATTAATAGATATTGCTGCCTAATTGTGGAGCCAGTGAACTATAAAAAACTGTTTTTTTAATCAGTTAAATACAAAAATTTAAAATTACATTATGGTGAACTCGAAACTGAGATATTTAACCTTAGATATTGACTACTATCACTAGGCCAACACACGTGAAAAAAAATGCTTTTAATGTCTCTAACATAATACAAGTAAATTCTTAGGCAAATATAATAGTGCAATAAGTTAAAAAAAATTATTGGTGTGAGGCAAAAATGTATTGAAATCAATACATATATACATGATACATTGCTACTCTAAATGAAAATACATATATTCGAATAAAAAAAAGAAAATACATATTTTAAATTGTTAATAGATGGAAATTTGTCTTTATTGGGCCTGGCCACCAAGCCCACTTTCAAATATTTTCACTATATAAGTTTATTTTCGTTGTTTTCGCTCTTCGTAATATACTGATTCTAGTTTGTCTTCAAAAAAAAACACGTGTGTTTTCCTAATAGAATTTGAACAATTATTCTTATACCCCCAAAAATAAATAAAATAAAAATCAAATAGAATATCAGTTGGTAAGTCGTCATAAAGTCACGTCACTTTCATACATTGACATTGGGTATAATTTTCTTCTTTATATTAATACTAACTGCTCATTGTCCAATCAAGATATACTTCCACTTTCATTCCTTCATTATAGTAGTTCGTTTTTTTATCTGTCTCGCTCAAATTTAGTAGCCCGTAACACTTTATACATAAAATATAAAATCCTTAATCTACCTATCGAAAAATAACGATCCAATTATTATGGAATAGATGGAGTATTAATTTCAGTTGAAAACTGAGAACATATTAAAGTTGCAATATTATATATTTGACATAGTATTGGTCTTTAAATTTGCATATCTTATTGTATAATAAGTAGCTACCAACTTCTCCGATGGCAAATTGTGGTTGATTTCGACAAATGATTGTTTATTCTGCTATGTACAGGTTATTTGGTTGCAGACGAAATACTATATATAATAAGGTGTTGAATTATGAATTATGGAGTTTGATACGATATCATTTGAGTTAGAATTATTAATTTGGAGGAGTTATAGTCAGGATAAGATTAGAATTATAGTTCATGAATTTGAAATAATTTTAGTTAGATTATGATTCTACCTATTAAGGTATTTCTCATCTTATAAATACACTCCTTAATTGTAATTATAGTTTACATAATATTTTTATCAAATATTTTTAAAGCACATCTTAAGTTGCCAACACTTTCTTAAACCAGTAAAGTTTTCTTATACACCTTTCTCAGTGGATAATTTGTACTTTATTTTTGAACATTCTGAACAAACGAAATGAATAAGAAGAATCCAGATCGAGGGTTAATAATTGTCATAATCAACGGTTGTTAATTGTGTCAACGTATGCTTAATCACTTACGTTATCCTTCAGCAATTAGTAAAATTAAGTAATGTAATGGATACTCATGAGTAATGACAGACTCAATTAGTTACTTAATTTCTGAATTTAATTAATTATGATTAAGCAAATGAGTAGCTAATCGTAGATCTGATATAGCATGGGGTTTTGGGATTCAGTATCCCATAACACCTGTTTTCCAATTAATTCACATTTTCTAGCTTTTTGGGCGGCCTTGTTTCTATTTAATTAACAAATTTATTTTTAGCAAGGTTGGTTCTTGAAACCCCTCCCCATGACAAAGTGCCTCCCCTCCCCCAAAAAATAATTAGAAGTGACAAAATAGGCCCAGTCTGATTTTGATCGGGCTGAACTCAATAAAACTAGGTTTGATTGAATTTCGGATAGGGAAGGGCCTCTGTTCATAATAAGCCATAGTCCGATGAGCCTGGCCCAACCTAAGAAATTTGTATTATAAATATTATTTCAGATTAGATTGGACCTCATTTTTTCCGACCATATGAATTTTTGGATCGAGCCAACTTTTAGGAAAAGCCCGGTGGGCTCGGGGCCGCCATACCCCGTCCATTTGTCAGCTCTAAAAATAATTACTCAATTTATGGCCAAAATATGTTCTTTTGAATTTTCTGTGCGAATTTTAATAAGAGTTGTTGAGTCTTTGTGATTATAGTAAGAGTCTCATATTAATATAGTGTTAAATTAATTAAAAATAGATCATGAATGGTAAAATGTGTAAATAAGTGGTGATGTTGAGGATAATAAATATGTATAGGGGCGAGCCATGAATGGTAAAATATGTAAATAAAGAATGTTATTGAGGTAATAAGAAAAGAGTATTTTGTAAGATAGTTTCCATAAATAAAAAGTAAACAAATTCGAAGTAAGTACAAAATAGGAAAAACTATGACAAATTTTGATGATGAATGGAATATTATTTTGTAGACCTCGTTTTAATAAAAATGAATAAATTTAATATTTAAACAACCCAGTTAGGTTAGCTTATCTAAAACATTAAATCTATTGGAGAAACATGTAACAAGCCCTAATTAACATAATATAAATTCCGAATATTTTAATATAAATCCAAACAGACCCAAAATGAATCGGTTTTGTTTGGCATAAACCTTTTTATTTATTTTTTAAACAAACGATCATTTTCATTGTTCCATGTGGTTCATTGGAAGGTGTGCATGCCGTCATTTCATCTATTAATGTCAAACTCTTATTGCTTTTGATGAAATTCAACTCTGTAAATATAGGACACATAGATAATTATAATTACAAATTAGAGCTAACACGATTTATATTTACTTTAATTTATTTTCAAATATCTTTAGTTTTTGAGATTTAAGATTGAAGATATCTCTTATTAATACACTCTATGAATTAATTAGTTATACTTTTAGATAATTTGTATATAAACATCTGATGATGAAAATAAATTAGCATGCATTTCATGGAAGATCTTCAATTTCTTATGAAAATATATGGAGATGTTAACATGCTTGAAAAAGAATTAAGTTTGTTTATGAAAATAATTTGTAAACTCTATAAAATTGAATTGTTGAGTACAATATAAAAATAAAGAAACCCTTGGTTTTTTTCTCTCCAAAGTATTGATATTGGCAAACAATAAAGGAGAACAGTATCTCTAATCACGTAGAACAGACATTAATGTTTATCAATGACAAGATTTTGAGTTTGATTAGCTTGTCTATAATAACTTGATATAAGTGCATAAAATAATTAAAAAGTTCTAGAAGGCAGGGACCTGCATGATATTCACTACACAAAGAGCAATAAGTTAATAAACTGTGAGGAGTGATGGATCCGGATAAATTTTGTAGGGTCAACTAATTATAATTTTAAATGATAACAAATAAAAATTTAAAAGTAAAATTAAAAAATAAAATAAAATTAATAGTAAGCATAATATTGTTTCAACAATACGATGTTCAAAAATTTAAATTTAAACTATGATCATTTCATAACAGATGAAATTCTTCACAATATGAGATATTTTGTTATATATACGAGAGTCAATGAAAAAAAATAACAACAATTTGTAGTTCAAGACTATAAGCTAGCAACTATACAAGAACCATTAATATTTTACAACCAACTCTTAGAATCATCTTAATAACATCGTATATATAGAGATAATTGTTCATATTTTTTTTCCCTTATATGTCTTAATATCTTGCAAAAAGTAGAATAATACGATTACTAACAAACAATTGAACACTTAATCAATCAGTTATGGATGTCAACGGACGGTCTTTACTTGGATCGATCTGGAACCTTTCAAAACCCATTAAATTTTAAACAACGGTTCGGTTCGAGAACCGCTTGGACCCGGACCGTCAAGACCCGCCCGCTTTGTCCAGCCCGGTCCGACCGGTCGGTTTTTTTTTTTTTTTTTTTTTTTTTACAAATTTTAATTTGAGCATTACAAATTTTATAAATAATTTTGTCGTATATCATACAACATCAAATATGAACACTGTTACACAGCGTTCAAATTTATAAATGCGAAATGATCTAAGGTTGATTTCTTATTATCAATTAAATTATTTATTTACATTGCTCGTTTTATTCTCACTTAAATCAAATGAATTAGCATCATATTTACTCTCGTAATACTTATCTTTTTATAGGTGTTGCAGCCATATAAACAATAAAATGAGGAAATATATTTTTTGGGAGGAATTTATGATTGTAGAGGAGAAATGAGAGTCATGTCAAGTTTTCTCTCTAATCATTGATGTGTTTGAAAACTTCCACACACAAAAACAGAATTATAGAATCACATAATTGCATCCTAGATTTTGAAAATAACAGGTTTCACACGGTAAGATTATTTAAAAAATAAATAAAATATTCTCGCACCAACAAAATATAAATAAATAAAAAGTAAAGTTGTGTTCATATATAAATATAGTTGAAAGTTGAAACATTACCTACCTGACAACAATCAACTAATAATTTAAATTTAAACCTAACAACTGTCAATATTTATTTAGTTTATACAAGACTTAATAAAAATGACCGGATGAAATGAATTAATGGTCATATTATTATTATTATTATTATTATTATTATTATTATTATTATTATTATTATTATTATTATTATTATTATTATTATCGATATTGGTAAATAACCTTACATGTTTTAAGCGACACTAAACAATAATAATAACAATAAATAAAGATTCACTAGTGAATAAATCATTAACTGGTTGTTTACTACCATTCTCAATTCATCATTGTAGTTAATTTTAGAAAATATATACCATATTACAGATCCCAACGTTCAAAATTTATGTGACGTAATGAAATGGTGTGAAAATGTAGGCAAAAAAATAAGCACATTATGATTGCGAAATGTATGATACAGAGGTAGAGAGTGAAAGTAGGAAATAAGATCCAGTGGGTAACCGGTTAGAAATAGGGGTGTGCATGGACCGAACCGAACCGAAAAAACCGACCGAACCGATCGGTTTCGATCGGTTCGGTTTGGTTTTTGAGAAAGTCGGTTTTCGGTTCGGTTCAAAATTTTAATTAAAATCAGTTTTCGGTTTCACGTTTTAGGTTCGGTCGGTAACCGAACCGAACCGAACCGAAACTATTATTTTTATATATTTATATATTTTATATAATAATTAATTAATATTTTAATTAAATAATAAGGATAAAAATATGTTTATTTAGAAAAATATATATATAATTTATATTTCGGTCGATTTTTCGGTCCGATCGAAACCGATCGGTTTTTTCGGTTCGGTTTTCGATCGGTCCAAAATTATAAATCAGTTCGGTTCGGTTCAAAAAAATTCGTTCGGTTCGGTTTTCGATTTTGAAAATTTCGGTCCGTCGGTCGGACCGACCGACCGATGCACACCCCTAGTTAGAAATGGATAATACCCGATCCGGATCCATAATTTGATGGTCCGGATCCGGTCTGGGTTTAGTAATTATTTGGTCGGTTCCAGAACCAGAACCAATACTAAATTACTGGTTCTGGTCCGGGTAAAATCCGCCCGTTGACACCCCTACAATCAGTAATAACTACAAAAATTAAATTTTTAAGAAAACTATAAGTTCCAATATTGTAAATGTTATTATCTTACAAAACTCAAATTAATTTATTAATCCATCTCATATCCACAATAAATTCTAAACCTAAATTCGATCATAAGAAGAAAAAGAAATATACAAATTTAAAATGGTAGCAGAAAAATAATACATTTGGTATTTAGAATTTCTAAATTCTAACAATTAAGATAAAAAAATAGGAAAAAGATGAAGATGAACATTTTAATTTGAGAGTTATATCCCATAGTTTGTTGTTTTGTTATGAGATTCAATCCCCCCTTCCCGACCTCTAATATAATACTCCATTCATCCCATTATTGTTGGCTGCTTTTCCTTTTGGGTCCGTCCATTAAGTTGGCTCGTTTCCAAAAAGGAAATAATTTTACACTAAAAAGTACATCAATTTCGTATCACCCACTACTTTACAAACAAAACACAACTCTCCTTAATTTAGGTGCAAAAGAAAGGAGCCTAATTTATTGGGATGGATGAAGTAACAAGTTTTTGTTTGTTTTAAAATTTATATATATATATATATATATATATATATATATATATATAGAGAGAGAGAGAGAGAGAGAGAGAGAGAGAGAGAGAGAGAGAGAGAGATGATTAATGTGAGAACCATTTTTATCGTGAGAATATGGAAAAAAATGATGAATTCATTGTGAAAATTGATGAATCCGCTTAAAAAGTTACTGAATCCAAAAAAATAGAATTTTCGCCCGTCATGGGATTCGAACCCGGGTGAAAATTTTTGAATTTTGGAATTTAATAACTTTCTCAAAGGATTCATCAACTTTCATTGCAAATTATTTGGTTCCTAGTTTTTAGGATAAAGTGGTTCTCATTTGAATCGAACTCTCTCTCTCTCTCTCTATATATATATATATAGAGAGAGAGAGATATATATATATATAGAGAGAGAGGTAAAAATGAGAACCATTTTTATCCTAAAAACTAAGAACCAAATGAATTTGCTATGAAAGTTGATGAATCTATGGAGAAAGTTACTGAATTCCAAAATTTAAATTTTTTCACCCAAGTTCGAATCCCATGAGGAGCGTAAATATAATTTTTTTGGATTCAGTAACTTTTCCAACGGATTCATCAATTTTCACAATGAATTCATCATTTTTTTATTCTCACAATAAAAATGGTTATCACGTTAATGCTCCCTCTCTATATATATATATATATATTGGGAAGGATCCGTGGGTGAAAGGTCGCCCAGGCCCTGAAGTCCCTCCATCTCTGACTTTGAGATGAGCTTAATAAGTGACTTTGTACCGCGCCATCTTTCTGCATTTTTTTTTACGAATTTATAGATTTTAACTGTTTTCTTCTCCACATCGGATCAAAGCTGAGTACGAGCTGTGACTAGTTTATTGTAAGGAACATATAAATTATTATTAATTAATAGCTAATGGTTCTTTCTTCATATGAATTAGTAGTATTACATTTAAAATATATTTGTATACATCATTTATTTGGTGGCATAACGAGAACATGCATGATGCATGGACTGAGTAGTACTAGTGCAATTTTAAAGGGAATCTTTGAATATGATCGAGTCTTATTTTTAAAATATTTCCATGCTTAGTGCCAAAGTTATCTCATATGAGAATTTTATATGACAACTCTTCCTCTTGCAAAAGTTGCAACATATGTAAAATTATATATATATATATATATATATATATATATATATAGAAATAAGAATGAATACGGACATTTGATTATTTGGATCAATGATTGACATTTAATTTCAACAGTCTACGGTTTTGTGTTGTGTGTATTATTGGATTATTGTGCATCACTAGAACCCTTCTTGTCTTCTACGATGCAATGAAATATGTCTTAAACTAATATGCTAACATAAGTAATTACGATTGTCTACACAAATATGAAAGATATCTTTGACTTACATATCTATTCCTATTTCCTACACTTATTTCCATTCTCACGCGAACCATCCCTATATATATATGAAATGGTGAACAGGTAGAGGAAATGAGTGCCACAAGTAAGCCACGAGGAGTATTTACTTTGCTTTTGTTGAAGCAACGGGCATTATATGGACTGCTGCACGTATGATTAATTCTGACTTATTTCGAAGTTGAATTATTATTATTATTATTATTATTATTATTATTATTATTATTATTATTATTATTATTCCTTCCCTCTGTCTTTAAAAATTGAACAAAAGGTCAAACTAAAGATTAATTCTGTTACGGTTTTTTATTTTATCTTTTGTTTAATTTTTTCAAACATGACATTATCAATGATGCTTATTAATATATTTGTTTATATCCATATATAAAGCAAAAAATAAAACTCTAGCTTGTAATTCTGAAATTAAATATACGACGATAAACCAAGTTAATATATTATATATATAAGATATACTGCATATTCAATTATTCATTCCTGGACATGCTAGGCTTGCTAGCGAGTGGCGAGGCAATCACAATTACTTAATTGATTTTATTCTTATAGTTTACACTTGAAAAATATACAGAAATCATAGGTGTTTACAACTCACAATTAAGTAACACCGCACTGATGGGGTTTATATTTGAAAAACATATTATTAATATGCGTTTATGTAATCTCAAAATAAAACTATAATACCTCAAAAATATATATTGAAGTTGGTGAATGATATTTCAAGCAATGCTAATATAGTAATATGACAATAATAAATATATATATGTGTGTTATTTTGTATATACAATTTGCTCTTTCTTGTAACTGTTATAGTGCACAATAATTAATGGTATAATTGACTTGTAATTGTATATTAATTAGTGGTTGGCTTTTGAACATTTCCTTCTCGTTTCTTTGTTTCAAACTTTTCCATGTCCTAGAAAATACCTTATCATAGAGTTTTAATGGTATATGTATATATAATATATTTGATTCATCATGTTCAAGATTTTCAAATTATAGAACCAACTAACTCAATCATGCTTCTTGTCTTTCTCCTTACAACAGAGAGTTACAACTCTTCCTCTTGCAAAAAGTTACAACAATACCAAATTATCATATATACACAATTCCAGACGCTCAATTTGTCTTTCTTCTGCCCTAAATTAAGAAAATTGTCTTTCTTCTTACGACAAAGAGTTCACTCCGGTAAGATATTTAATACTCCTCAGTCCCCCAAGTCCATTCCTGAGAGAGAGCATGCGTTTTAATAAAAATTATTGAATGTATTGTGAGTAAGAGTCTCTTATTAGTGTAATATTAAATTAGTTGGTGGTAGATCATGAGTGATAAAAAATGTAAATAAATGAGTTGTTGAGGGTAAGAAAGATAAATAATGGTGATCAATAGATGGTAAAAAATGTAAATAAATGATATTATTGAGGATAATAAGTTGGAAAGATGGTTACAACAAATAAATAAGAAGGAAATTATGGGACATCCTAAAAAGAAAAATTAGAAAGAAAATTGGGGACGAAAAAGTATTATCTTATAATTAGTTTCAAATTCCAAACGTTATGCATGTACCTAATAATTATTGGTTTTGGTAGGTTAGTCTTTCCATATATTTTTGTAAGTTATACTTGAGACTATAAAACTACGTTCCCAGAATTAAAATATACGAAACTCCTTTGAGCGCAGCAATTAATATCGTCTGATCTGCTTAAAATAATGAATTTAAAATAAATAGTTTTTGCAATGCATAAATAATGGGATCCGATTATTCCATCAATCATGCTTTTATTCTCAACTGACACGTAGTGACTATTAGTAGAAATTAAAATTAATATCTGTAATTAAGACTCAATCATATAAGGCATTGTCATTTAGACTGTATTAATCTATTACTTAAAAACTTAAAGTAAACCATTTTAATTCTTAGTTTTGGTAATAAACTAACCTCGTGTCATGGGAATTGACATTCAATGGTGATTCCTAACAAATTAAAATACCAATTATAGAATTGAAAAATAATATGAGAATCTTGATCCAGTTCATTCCATTTCGCCCCACACATTAATTGTACCTCAATTATTGAAACAACGTTTACGATTGAATCCGTAATTTGCTGGCAACTGTTTAAATGGATGGATTCAGTTTTTTTATTATACAAGTAAAAAAGAGCATGAACCTAGCTTGCTCGGTTAAAAAGAGAATAAGTTTTCGGAAAGTAAGAGATCGAACATATAAATACCATGGTAGACTTTATAAACAAGTTTAAATTGAACGTGAATAACTTTAGTATTCAAAATTGAAGTTAGGATTTAGGAAGATATATTGTGAAGGAAATTATTGGCCCGTGACACCTATCATCTTCATTAATCTTTAAAAAAAAAGTTGAAAAATGGTTAGTATGTGTAATAAGAAATACACATGATATAAAGAGGCAGCAGTTTGAAGCTTAGCTGTATTGGGCGGGATTTTCGGCGGTCAAACCCTTTAATGGGTCACACTATTTTTCCATCCGGATAAGACCCGACCCATTTGCGCCCTCCGCCGGTGAAACTTTCTAAAATTTTGAGAGTGAGGGAGAGATAAACACTATAACATTTGAGAGTGGATTGTTCTGAAGTCTGAACCTTGGCTTTTCCTCTATATAACTATACTGTTGTCCATCATCATCAGCATTCAGTCTCTTCACCGCATTTCTTTCTCTCTCCACCTTAAATCCAGAATTTTGCTTTTCTCTATTTCGAAACCTTCCATTTTTTATCGCATCCGTTGACCGAAGCAACTGAGAAGAGAGTGAGCGGGAGGTGGAGTTTGAAGATAGAATCAATGCTTTTGATTCGGTTTTCGTAGAGGTGAGCTTCACAGTAAAGTTTTTGTTCGTTACTTTTTCTACATTTTTCTGTACTTCAAAGCAACGTAAAATTTGGACGTACACACCGAAAATTCCTAAATTCCTAGTGCTGCAAAATCGTGCATAACTATAGATACGCGAATGCGAGGCGGAAATTTTCGTGAATATCAATGAAGTTGCTGCAAAAATGGTGGATCGGTGGAGCAGGGTAGTTTTAATTTTTGTAGCTACATTTTTCTGTCTGTTTGTGCATACATTGGAGCAGCAATTGCTGGTTTCGCGGCAAGAGAGATTGGCTTTGATTCAATTGAGATCTTCGTTAGGGTTGAGAGCGAGATATTGGCCTATAAAATCGGACCCGTGCGCTTCATGGGCGGGGGTACAATGCACCAGTGGCAGGGTTACAGGAATCAATATTACAGGTTTCAGGAGAACTCGGAGGGGAAGTCGAAATCCTCAATTTTCAGTGGATGCACTCCGGAACTTGACCCTGCTATCTTCATTCAACGCCTCGAATTTTGCATTGGCAGGGTCGATTCCCGACTGGTTCGGGTTGCAGCTGCCTTCACTCCAAGTGCTTGATCTTAGGTCTTGTATTATCAATGGTGCTATTCCATTGACTCTTGGCAATCTGAGCAGTGTAATTGGACTGTATTTGTCTGATAACAAGCTCACAGGCGTGGTTCCACCTAGTTTAGGCCAGTTGGTTGGGCTTTCTATGCTTGATCTTTCGCGGAATCTCCTCACCGGGTCCATTCCAGCTACATTTGGTGGTCTCAGGAACCTCACTTTGCTGGATATGTCTTCGAATTTCTTGTCTGGAGCTGTACCTCCTGGCATTGCAACCTTGTCAAGGTTGCAGTTCTTGAATCTTTCGGGAAACAGCTTGTCGTCTTCAATACCCGCTCAACTCGCTGATCTTTCTGGTTTACTTGAGCTTGATCTTGGATTTAACTCTTTGTCTGGGCCAGTGCCTTCGGATTTGAAAGGGTTGAGAAGTTTGCGACGTATGGTACTTGGGAACAATTTTCTCTCAGGATCACTGCCTGGTGATCTGTTTTCCTCTTTGACTCAGTTGCAGTTTGTGGTATTGAGACATAATAATTTTAGCGGTGAACTTCCGGATGTGCTGTGGTCAATTCCCTCATTGCAGTTCCTTGATGTGTCTATGAATAACTTTACTGGTTTGCTTCCCAATGTGAGCTCGACCTCTAAGGCCTCTGCTGCCTTATTTAATGGTTCTCTTAATTTATTGTACGGACCTCTTACACCTATAATTGCAATGTTTAATTTCACTGACTTGGTGGGCAATTATTTTAAGGGTCCAGTTCCACTCTATGCACGTGGCAAGACGTTTCTTAGTAGGAACTGCCTCCAAAATGTGGCTAATCAGAAGGTTGCAACAGATTGTGCCTCGTTCTATGCGGATAGGAATCTGTCATTTGATAATTTTGGAGAGCCTAAGACCACTCAACCTACAGCTTCACCAGAGTCCAAAAATAAGAGCCACAAGTCAGTTGTAATTTTAGCTTCTGTCTTGGGAGGTGTTGGGCTTCTTGCGGTTGTGATATTGATTGTTGTAGTGCTGATTGTATGCAAGCGAAAGGGGGTGACATCAAATCAGAGGAGTAACGGCGTGGGGCCTGTTCCTGCTGGTGGAAGTTCTCCACCCTCGGGAGTCTCACTGAACTTTTCAACTCTGGGAGATGCATTTACATACCAACAGATTCTTCAAGCTGCTAGCGATTTCAATGATGCAAATCTTATCAAGCACGGTCATTCTGGTGATCTCTTTTCTGGGAAACTTGAAGGTGGAATCCCTGTAATTATAAAAAAGATAGATTTGCAGTCATTGGTCAATAAGGAAACATACATGTCAGAGTTGGAAATTTTTAGCAAAGTTTCTCATCCTAGACTCGTCCCTCTCTTGGGGCATTATTTGGAGAATGAGAATGAGAAGTTTCTTGTTTACAAATGCATGCCGAATGGCGACCTGTCCAGTTCTTTGTTCAAGAAAAAAAACCCAGATGATGATAGTTTGCAGTCATTGGACTGGATAACTAGACTTAAAATTGCGATAGGAACTGCTGAAGGTCTATCTTACTTACATCAAGAATGTACTCCTCCACTTGTTCACAGGTAGCTTGTGAATCTCTTTCTTTTTCAGTTCAATTAATGCTTACCTGTTAACTAACGACATAAAAAATGCATTTGAAGTGCATAAATGTTTCTACCTAGGTTTAATTGCATTTTGTTGCTGCATGAGCCAAACATACATGAAATTTTAATCATAGTTCTGTCAATAATTTACATCATTCATAATGCATTGCGTATGATTTGTTATTTTGATGTAACCTATTCGACTGCACATGGAATGTAGGAATTATTGTGTCTGAAGAATTATTGAGTATAAGACTTGAGTATGAAGAATTATTCTGTTGTTTTCCTACCATTTTAGGCTACCGATACAAGTTAACTTGTGTAACTTTTTACCCCAACTGCCGAGAAACTTCTTCCGAACTTGTTACCAATTATAGTTTCTCTTTTATAATTTATGCATGTCTTAAATGGTGAGATAATTTTTGTTTGATGTATTGTATACTTATTGAGCTTAGGAGTAAATAATGATTGGGACAACAAACATCCATCTTGTTTTTACTTTGAAACTTTTCAAAGTAATTCCATTTTCCTCTTCAATAACGTATTCCAATTTTGTCCATTTTCCATTGGTGCTCAGCGATTTGATGCTTGTTTTTGAGCTAATTCATTCTCAACATGAGCTGGATTTCTATATGTGCATCAAATAGTATTGAACACATGTTTTATAATGGTGCAATTTTATTTTTAAGTATCCATAAATAACATAAAATTAGTTTTCAGAATCAATACTTTGCTTTTATTTAGGAAGGGTAATCTTGAGCTATCCATGTCCATTACACACTATCTTAATAAAAGCAATTGAAACATCTTTATTAAGTTTCTTGATGAGTTTTGACTTGAAAATTTCCTTTGATGCTGAAGTTATTGCAATGTTGGTTTTATCATTGTTTTATAATATCTTTTTGGGTCTTCTCTGATGCCTGTTCTTTCTGTGCTTAATCTTTGCTTGAGTGAAAATTTGTATTCCTAAAATTTCAAATTCTTAGTTTAACAAGAAATAGTCATTCTGCAAGAAGAAAGTGGAGAAGAACATCCAAATGAAGTCCTTCAATGCTTAAACATATTCGATTGGGAAATTGTGTACTATATATATCTGTTTTGACCCTCTAGTCTTCAATTGTTTGTAATCTTGAAGGGACATTCAAGCCAGCAGCATCCTTCTAGATGATAAATATGAAGTAAGGTTAGGAAGCTTGAGTGAGGTTTGTGCTCAAGAAGGTGACTTTCATCATAATAGGATCACAAGATTACTACGGTTCCCGCAGTGAGTATTCCCTATATGTATCCTGATTGCTGTTTTTATTATTATTATGAAGTTTCATTTTTCAAATGAACTTCGAGACAGAAAATATCGAGTCTTTGACTGTACTTCAGTCTAGTTCATTGAATATAATTTTGAAAACTCATTATCCAATCTTGAAGTCGCATTATCCCCGAACGTAATCATTTTGGGATGTTGAATCTGTTTGATGCACTCAGAAACAGAAAACAAAATGTTATAGCATCTTAAATGAAGCTTCTCATCAATTTTTAAACAGTTTTATTGGTGGGAATCTGCTGCAGCCTTTCTCTATTTAATATTGATATTAGTATAATTGTCTCCAATGTTAAGCCAATTATACTGCAAATATTTTCAGCTTAACTATGAATTATAACTTGGAATACAGCTTGTTCTGTTGATTATTTGAACCTATTTTATCGAGATAATGACTTTCCTCCTTTGTATGCAGGAATTGGGACCAAGCTGCTTCAGGTTCAGGTATATTTACTTTATTCTGAGTTTGTGCTTTACCTTTATTTATCTCATTCATTGCCATGAACCCCAGGAATATGCACCTGCCTAATTTGTTACATGAAATAGTTTGATATAACTCTCAACAATTGACATTTATCATAGCTATCTAAAAATATTGATGTAAGTGTCATAAAAGAAAGCGCTGGTTTAATTCCATTTATGGTAAATTATAACTCTTACAGTAGAAACTGTTGCTTGGTTCCATCTTGATCTACATTGCAAAATATGATCGTTCGCTGATTTTATATCTAGATTAATGTTCCAATGATTATCTTCTATCACAACGATCAGGTACGCCTAATGCAACATGTGCCTATGACGTATACTGCTTCGGGAAGGTGTTACTCGAGCTCGTGACTGGTAAGCTGGGCTTGAGTTCATCCACCAACACCACCATGAAGGAGTGGTTGGAAGCAACATTACCATACATTAGTATATACGACAAGGAGCTGGTCACAAACATCGTGGACCCTTCGTTAATCATAGACGAGGATCTCCTGGAAGAAGTATGGGCAATGGCAATTGTCGCGAGATCCTGCCTCAACCCCAAGCCGACAAGGCGCCCTCTGATGCGCTACGTCCTCAAAGCTTTGGAAAATCCTCTGAAGGTGGTGAGAGAAGAGCACACCGCTTCTGCAAGGCTCAGAGCCACATCCTCTAGAGGGTCTTGGAATGCCGCTCTATTTGGGAGCTGGCGGCAGAGTTCTTCAGACGTGGCAGCCACACCAGCAGCCGCCGCCATGTCTCATAAAGCTGAAGGTGGCCACAGTTTCAAGCAGTCAGGAACAACGGGGTCTGTAGGGAGCGGGCGGATTGGTTCATCCTCACACAGAAGGCATTTGAAGGAGATCTTCCCCGAACCTTTGGATGTAGAGAGAGGAGGCGCAAGTTAGAGAGAGAAGGCAAGGCGATGGATGTTTTTCCAAAAAAAAAAGGTGGGATTTGCTGTGAGGTTTGCTGCCCCCGCCTGCGCTCTGTCATTCTCCTCCACTTGATGTTTTCTTCTCCGAAGTCGCTCTGGAATTCAAGGATGTGTCTGTTACAACATGGATGCTTGCAGGTTTTGGGGGACTATTTTCGTATCTCTTTTTTTTCCTGGGAGAGGTTCAACGAAGCAGGGAATGGAATGGAGAGTGATTTTTCGTGGATTTGTTACTGTAATTTTGCATCGTTTATTTTTGTTGAAATTGTAAATTATTGTATTGGACATGCGATGTTCTCAGTGGAAAGAAAGAAAAGGACGACGTTGTATTGTCTGAGATCTGAATCAATTTGTCAGTGAAAGATCCGGATGTTTTTCTTGTATGCAACGTTGCTGAAATTTTTGAGTGCCGGAGGCTTTCTTAATGAGTGGAAAATCAACTTTCTCAACCCAAAATAATGAACAAATGGGAAAAGTATAGGTCTGATTTTTTTATTTTTTTTAAAAAGCGGTCCCACCGAGATTTGAGAACTCGCGTTACTGGATTCAGAGTCTAATGCCCTAACCACTAGACCATGGGACCATTTTGTTTATTTTCAAACGCTTTTAATATCTTCAAGTGTGTTATTCGGAATTTGTGTTGATGATCCGAAGCATCGATCCCTAACAAGCGAGGTAGGAAGCATCGATCCCTAACAAGCGAGATAAGCGCCCGGATACAAAAGAATCTTAGTCTGTGTCTTGGCCACACAGAAAAGTATAAATGTTTCAAATTGAAGGGGTCTAATGTAGACAAGTGGGGTTTGATTTTGTGTTTAGTAATTATAATATGATTAGGATTTCTCTTGAAACCTGAACAAAGGTACACCAGTAAAAATAAAATAAAAAATACTCTTATCATTTCAGAAAAGGGTGTTCGTTCACACGTAAACAATTAAAAAAAAAATCTCTTTACCATCATCCCCAAGAGGCATAATACGTACACACCCAAAAAACTCAAATATGCCCTGTATCCATGTAGTTCGTCTTCGTAATCACCAATAAAAAGAATTAACTATACATAGGCACGAATTATGCCATTCAAGAATTCAATTGTCCTGTTGAAGGGGCATGCCCCATATCATTCCAAATGTTCATTCTAAAAGAAGAGGGTTTTATCAATCAGCAAGCACAAGGTAGATTTCCAACATCATTCTGGCAACATGACACCGCCAGAGATTGCCTCAAAAAAAGAGCGGATATCTTTAGTCTACGAAATCAAAGAAATTACAAAAGTTCAGTTGCCATATCGTCCCTGCCAACCAGGAATAGATGGAATCATTGAATTTGCATTCTTTTCCAACCTGCATAAAATAATTTGGTTATGCCTTCACCCACACAAACAGACATACATGCACCGTTATTAAAGGCCCACAAGGCACAACGTCTCATGGAGCTTTAGGTGCAAGGTGCTAAATAACCGGAAAAAAGAGAGAGATCACATGTGAAACTACACAGGCGCTTCGGGCAACATGTTTTGAGACCCTAAGGTGCAGCATGGGGCGTCTTTTGCACCTGAGGAACGCCTTTGACAACGAGAGAGAGAGAGAGAGAGAGAGAGAGAGAGAGAGAGAGAGAGACCTTGATATTGCATCAACTGCATTTGCCACCTCTTCTGAACTTGTCTCAAGCACTTGGCCACCCAATATAATCTCATCTAAAATCATATGGACCTGAAGAACAAATCACACTGGAAATGAGCAAATCTGCTATAATAGCATGAAGTTAAGTCACTGAATGATCATAAAGCTTGTTATAGCAGATATAACAACTAATAAGTAAGGAGCTAAAACGACATGTTTGAAAGCACTTTGGTTATTGCAAGGAGAAGAAAGCTACCTTGTAAAAATTGAACACTATGTCAAGCTCGCATACCTCTTTGAAACACTTGTTCAATGTCTCCACAAATACTGTAAAAGTTCAAATACAAAGCTGAATGTTAGAATTATAGACTTAACAAGAAACAGCACTATGAACAAGTTTCAGCAACAAGGTTACAACAGGTACATTTCTTTTCTATTTCCTAATAAGTTCATGAGGACCTAAAGTGATTCTGAAATGGAACATATAACTAAACCAAAGTAAAGTAACTATAGACGTAGCATGATTAAAAGAATAGCAGTCAGATATTCTACCACTAGAAGAAAGTTGTACTTGCAGTTGCAGAACATTGTTTTTCTGTTAATTAACTTCACCAAAGTCAATTAATTCAAATGCACATTCTGACAGTCTGACTGATCTCACCATGGTGAAGAGCTGATTTCATATCCTCTTAGTTACAGAACAAGTCTTGATATTACGGTGTTACATTATCCAATACTCAATTCACCAAAGAATTTTTGCATACTTCAGAACACACTCATCACGTAAAGACTCTCCTTATTAGAGCCACCTATCCTTGTTCCTTATTTTATAATTTTTAAAAGTAACACAGTTACTTTTCAACATCAGAGCCAACAGTTTGTTGCTTTTGTGTTTGGTTTATCTGATTATCGTGCCTTTTATCTCTATAATTTGTCCTAAATTTTGTGTCATGTCAACGATTGCCACAGCAACAGATAGTTTTAGTTATGCAGAAATTTTATAAAACCAGTAACTAGAATCTCGAGAATCAAAGATATATAATCTGGCCTAAGCATAAATTTGACTAGGAATACCTTGCATCAGATCTATCATCGCTAGCTCATTTTCAGATTTGTCAAATATGAAGACAAAGTACAATGTTGCAAAAGTTTTATACACAAGCCGCACATCCTGCAAGTTGATCACCAACGCAGTTTCAGAAAACCAACTACATACATAATTTCACGAATGCCTAATGAAATTGCTAAAACAAGCAATTCAAAATTCACAATTCTAAGAGTTACCGGCCCGAAAAGCGAATCCGCTTTGACGAAATTACTGACGTTCTCTGCTCTACTGCACAAAACTGCACGCAAACATCATCAATGAATCA
The DNA here is from genome assembly GCA_036937905.1 of Salvia rosmarinus. Lineage (NCBI taxonomy): Eukaryota > Viridiplantae > Streptophyta > Magnoliopsida > Lamiales > Lamiaceae > Salvia > Salvia rosmarinus. The sequence continues at coordinate 23,867,475 of CM072819.1, read as the reverse complement.
ACCCCAACAATTGATTAATGATTATACAATCGACCATACTTCTCACACCGAAAATTAGAAATTAAGTTCTAATTAAAAAGAAACAGACTGACTTCTGTAAATGCTCCGGACCAGCTCCTGCTGCTTCTCCGGCGGCTAATTTTATACAGGAATAACGATCAATCACGCAATGGACAATCCAAAAAAGAAAGAAAAAAAAACCTCAGCAGGCGATAACAGATATAGTGGTTCAAAATAGAATCATGATTATTGGTTAATTAGGGAAACAAATGAAGCAAACCTGAAATTCATAGAATTTGATGAGGCGAGGCTTGCCTTGATCGTTCATTACGATCACTCCTCGTATCATTTTGGCCACCAATTTTGTGCAGCTTCTTGGGAGACTTCACTGCTGTTTTGTGTAGGAGTCGGGATGAAGAGAAAGTCGCGTTCAGAGAGGTGATTTATATATGTTTTTTTCTCGCGTTTTTAACACGATTATCACTAAAATTCCTTGCAGAAAACGAAAACCCCAATTCAGGTGAATTTATAAATAATGGAAATAATATTATTAGAAAAAATAAAATACAACAATCTTGTAGAGCATCTTAAAGCCTTGGTAAAATTATCTCCTCATTTTCCAGAAAAAAGTGAATTTACTATTCGATCTAGTTTGTTTGTGTGGAAATAAAAAAACCACTCAAAACTCTCCCAACTCTGGAACCTATTTATTTAAGATTTTGAAGTCAAGTTATTTGATTTATGTGTAGATGAAGTATAATTTTTTGAGAACTTTTATACTTCTAGACTAAGAAGCATGGGGACGGGGACGAAGTACGATACGATATGAGGACAAAAATACATCCATTTTCCAAAAAATAAGATACGAATGCTTTGAAAATACATTTTTATTTATTTATAATTTATATTTCACTAATATTATGAAAATTGTAAATATTAAATAACTAATTAATTAGAATACCATACAAATAATTGTCTTAATGTTAGGTGTAGCCATCACAATTTTGAATGAGTATGAAGAAGTTGTTGGTTCAATAAATTAACAATATATTACTTAAACCAAAACAGAAAATTAAAAAACAAAATAGAAAATTAAAAGGCGACAGTTGTACAGAACAACTGTACACAATTCAACACACACACAAGCAATTCAGACAATTTTAAAATTAAATGACAACAATTGTACACAATTCAGCAATTAAATTCAAAGCAATAAACTAATACTCAAATACACAACAAAGAAAAAGAGCACAACATGACGGGACTCACCGGCGCAACTGGAAGGGATGGAGCAACGGGGCGCTGTTGCACGACGCGGTGGGGCAGCACGCCACACGACGAGAAGGTGCGACGGGGTGGCGCGGCGTAGGGAGGAGGGACAATGATTAGGGTTTTTGAAGTTTGGGAGCTCAATTAGACGTGTATTTGGATGAGTGAGTTTTAATTCATCTTTAATTTAGGTTTTGAATGTATCAGACTTTCCAAAACGTATTTGACTATAGAGTACGTGTATTTTTAACGTATTTCAAACGTATTTACAAAAAAAGAAAATAAAAATAAATAAAAGTACATATTTTGACGTATTTCAATGTCCCCGTACTGAATACGTCCCCAGGACAGGGCCACCTATAACATATCGGTGTTTCATAGCTTCTAGATGGTATGTGAGTATGCATATGATATTCCAAACTAAAAAGTACTGATGGCATACGATCCTATAAAAGCCACTCAACCAAATAAGTAATCCAATTGCAACATATTTCATGATCTGACTGAATATATTTGGTCGAGGTTTCCAACACTTCCATCTTTAAACTATCTGCTTTGCTTCTTCAACGAGTGACTGCTTAATATCCTCCTTTTTTCTTGATTCCAGACTACAAACCAGAGAGGAAATTACCAAACTCTTTTTTATCATTGTTTAATTGATAGTGTGAAAACTATGAACAAAACCTAAACAAACTATGAAAAAACAAGTATATTGACAGCAGCTTCTTCATCGTTTGTTTCTAACAACTTCCACTCAAACATATACAGGTCCAGCAAATGCGGGGTAGTTCGTCACAGACATATAATTGGACGACTCATGCCTTACTGCTACTCTCTAAGGGAAAAAAAACCATTTACAAAGCTGGAAGTAGTAGCCATGGATCTCCTCCGACATCAGAAAATCAAGGGTAGAGTCGATGGCAACGCAGAACCAAAACCACGGCCCATCACTCGCCAAGATCTGCCAGCGGGGATCTGTTTGCACGACGAAACCAAGTAGTGAAAGCATCGACCAAGTGAGGGCAGTCATCAATGTTACGAGTTGAGAAGCTAAGACATTGCTGCAACAACTCCTGTGCATCTGATATAGGGAGAGTCGATATAATCCTCAAAAACATTTCCTCCAGCTCCACATAGAGTGACATACCGTTTGACCCCATAATCGATACTCTTTCCTTGCATATAATCAACACCGGGAGCCAATCCCTCACTAGCTTCATCCTCACCTGCATAACCAGTTTTCAATGGAAATCTGAGAATAAGCCTTTGCATAATTTTTCGGCCTAGCTTATGTATCGATAAGCGAAATTACATTCTTGAAACTTAATGAATGGAAATCCATTTTTAGGGCCACCAAGAAAATGGCCATTTGAAGAACACAAACGCCTCATATTTTGACTATGCACTCTCTACAAAATAATTAATGTTATTTAGATCAATATATAGGCTCGATATATAGATTGAACAGTTCACAGCCTCTCTCTCTCTCTCTCTCTCTCTCTCTCTCTCTCTCTCTCTCTGCAACAGCTTCAAAAGAAAATAGACAGATATCTGAAACTGCAGTATTAACCAGACCTCATCTGCTAGAGCTGAGGCATCATATATTGATATATAAACACAGATATATACGAATTGAATATCCATCACAAACAGTAACATAAAAACACCAAAAAGATTGACAATCACAATGAGCAAAAGGTAGCCAAGGCAAACCTGTCTTGCAGCCAAAATATTCCCTGTGACGACGGCATTGGCAAGGCGGCAAGTGCAGCGAAGCACTACAGAGGGCAGTCCTGGAAAAAAAGCTCGCCATAGATCATCAAGAAACGCCCTCCTCAAATCCGCCGAGAGTGATGCCTGCTCGCTCCAGGCCTTCACGGCTGTATCCGCCACTCTCAGCTCAATCATCCTCTCCACCAACCGCAAAACATGCTTCAAATTAGTCATCGCCGTGTGCAAATTCAGCCTCTGAATCGCCTCTGTCTCATCATGGCTCCCTCTGAAGTCCGGACTTGAGTACTCCTCCAACGACTGCTTCACGACCCTCAGACTCTTATCAAACGCTGCATCTAGAACTTTTCTGGCAGTCTCCCTAGAGGAAAAGTCCCTCAGCAGCTTCGCGACGAACGCCTTTCCAAAGGCCATGTTCGAATGACTGTGAATTGCGGAGAGGATTAATCCGTGAAGCATTTCCTCAGAAGAATCATTTTTCAGTGGAGAGAGTCTGGCGAGAAGCTCTTTTGATTCTTCCTCGCTCAATAGTGGAATCAAACTTAAAATCCTCTTTTCGTCGTCTTCCGACCACGGCACTGCCTCGATGAATTTAACACAAGCTCTAACACAATCTTCAAACAGCAATTCAAGCGCGATCGCGAGCAAATCAAGCGCGGTCGACAGGTTATCAATCGAAAACAACAAATCATCGGAGTAAAGCAGTTTGAGTACAGTTAGGAAGTCATTCAAAGAGTCATTACTAGCCGGAATCCGATGAGTAATACGGATTTTGAGGCAATTCTCTCCGTCCATCGACGAAGCCGTATCACTCTTCTGTTGCCAGCGGTCCGAGAGAAGTGCGGCGAAGTATTTCGACCGGCGGAGGACGCGCGAATGCAAATAGATCTGTGTCTCAGGCGAGGCAATCGAGCCCGATTCGGAGAAAAGGTCCGCCCAATCAAAAGAAGAAGACTGAAGATCGAGGCGAAGGCCGAGGACAACGTCTGCGGTGGACTGATCATTGAAATCGGCGGCGGTGGACGGGGAGAAGTGAGATAGAGAATTAGAAGTGGTGCGGCGGAGAGGCGATTTGCTAGGCCTTTCGATTAGGGATTCGTCGGATAAATCGATTACAGCGAGAGTGGAGGGGAGGCAGCTGCTGCTACCGATGCGCTGCTTCTTCTTCGGCGCGCTGACGGTGGCGCCGGCACAATCTGCGTCATTGCCCGTCGACATTCTCTGGTGTGTGTGTGTGTGAGAGAGAGAGAGAGGTAGGGAAACGATTTAGCAAATGTGATGAGGACGATATCCAGAAGAAGTCAGAGGGCTTGAGAACTGAGAAATGTGAATATTTGGTGCACGTGGGGACGGCCGGTTCATTGCTATTCGTATATTTTGATCAGGTGAGTACTGGGACGATTCGGTTCAAAATCAAATCGAATCTTAAAAATTGAAAATTGATTTTTTTTAAAAATTCAAATCGAATCGAACTGCGTTATATATTTCAATCGAATCGAAATCGAACCAAAATATACGATTCTCGAATCGGTTTGGATATAATCGAATTTAAATTATAATTAATATAAATATTATAATATTTATAATATAATATAATATATATATATATAATTATATAATATTAACCAATTTAAATATTAATAATCTAAATAAAACACACACACACACATATATATATATATATATATATATATATATATAAAATATTTCGGACGGTTCTGTTTGAAAATCAATTTTTTTTCCCTAAATCGAAACTGAATCGAATTAATTTCGATTTCAAAATTTTAAATCAAATCGAACTGTTTTACTATATAAAATCAAACCGTTAATTTCGATTCGATTTATTTTTCGAGTTTGGTTTTGCTCATCCCTAGTTGAGAGTTGAATTTCAAATATGTGTAGATTTGTTTTCTAACTTTGAAGTTGTGGATAAGGATCGCCACATAAGCACCTCATATATCAAAAATATATTTCACTGTCCATCAAAAACTTATTATTGGATCTATTTCGCTTTAAATGATTTATATTTTTCTTTAAACTGTCATATTTAAAATAAAAATATTTTTATAATATCACCCTTACTATCTCTCTTCATCAAACAAGACCAGAACACACTCTCTCTTATCACAATTTCGTGCACGAACTCTCTCTTTCTTCTCCTATAGTATTCTTCAAGTGTTCTTCAAGGATTTTTCTTGAAAATGATGATCAGAACTCGACTCTCTAAATCCAATCTGTTAACGAGGTAGACATCGAACTTTTCTACAATTCTATAGTTTTATTTATTTATTTAAAGCATGTTTAGTTTTAGGATGTTGTTGGATGAAGCTTAGATTCACTTTGTTGTTTGTATATATGCGCAGAGATGACGTATAAACGGAAAAATAAAAAATCGAATGGAGGGATTTGTTAACTGTGTTATGACCGCCACTTTGAAGCTTAGGGAGGCATGATTTTGTTTTTCTTGAGTTTTTTTTAATATGACATATGAGCTTAGGAGCATGATTAGGAGTGTTGGTGTTTTATTTGAGATTTTTTTTACTAAGAACTAAAAGGGACAGAACCTGTCCTGTAAGAACCTGTTTTTGCATTGTTAGAAAATGTGTATAAACAAGACAACTTTACGGCGTGTTCTGTTCGAAATGAAATGTAGAAGAAGGAGATCAAAACTAACAATAAACTTTAAACAGTATTGAAACTAAAATGAAACAAAACCGTAAGCTAATGCCGAGTCGAGGAGGCCTCTTTTCGCAAGACGAGATACGCCCCGGTAGTGCTCTCGGTTCTGGCGTATCGTCTCCAAAGGTAAAACGGCAGCGTCTCGTGGGTGGCAGCACCGCAGACCAACGAGCTCGACGAACCGGACGGGCGAGGCGAGGAGCTTGACACGAGCTATGTATGCAAGAGTGCTTTGAGAGAATCTTTGGAATGCTATAGGCGGTGAGGTGACTAATCTTTGGGAGACATGTCCTATTTATAGGCGTCGTCCCCTCATGAGGAGCATCTTGAGTCAACACCGCATTGATGTCGGGTGTTACGAGTTATGTCCCCATTGAGTGCGGAGGGTTACGCGGCGGTTTACGGAGACAACGTCCACGTTTCCGCAGAGTCATAATGTCGAACGTTACGACAAGATTCGATGAATCGGACAACGCGTGCGTCGGTTCATTCGGCGTATCCGGACGTCTCTTCAGTGCAGCAGAGCCCAACGGATTGGGCCACACGAGTTGGGCCTCGGACCAACTCCATCTTCTGCTCGATCAAACATTGATCCAAAATATGCGGGCAATGGGCCACGAAACCAGCCCACGAAACAAGCCCACGAACAAGCCAAAAACCACGATCCACGGAATCGGGCGGGCGGGCGAACCGAACCGGACCGGACGGCGGGCAAACTGGACTGCGGGTGGGCTTTTTCATCCCATCACTTGTGCACACAATTATACTAAGTGTTCAATGAACCACTTATATAGACAATTAATGTATGTACATTAATCAATGTGGGATAAGGATTAATTAATCCATGCTTATCCCCTTAAGCACATAACTTCATGTTTAAGTAACCAACTTTGATCCATTATTTTTCACTCACCGGAAATCGGATTTGAGAATGTGAATATACTACGATCATCTACTCGAAACGTAGATCGATCATATGCCGTTTAATTTCATAAAATTAAACGTTATGTCACTCAAAAACTTGGTCAAAGTAGCTTCCTGACAACTTGACCACATATATAATAAATATATATATAACCTTTGATTTCAACATGCATAATGTTGGCGAATTAGCTTCGTGGGTTTCCATGATCTAAAATTGATGAAACTTGTCATACATGTTATTGAATATGTCTAGTTAGCCTCTGTGAAGTTTCAACCTATTTTGAGTTGATTTACTATTTATTTAGTATTTTTGAAAATCCTTGCTCATAAACAATCGAGTGGTGGTAGGCGTCAGTTAAATTAAAATAACTCTTAAACCATTTAAGATTTGTCTTCACTGTTTATTCTCACTAAAATTAGATACTTTTAGTTGTCTTTGGGCACTAAAATGAAAATAACTATTCACCATTTAAGATTTGTCTTCAGCAAAACCTTGTTTGAGTGCCATTTTGGGATATCATATGAACGTATTTTCTTGTGAAATTTTTACCACATGTCCTGAACACCTTTAGATTTCGTATACACATTTTAATGAATTTTTGAAAGAGTTCTGGTACGCTTTCTGCAAATTAAAGATAAGAATTTGAAACTACCTAGTTTTGGTAGCTGATGAGAAATGAAGAATATCTTCTAAATCCCTAATTTTTTCTTAATCTATCAGTTAGAGAGTAAAGTAGATACCCTGAGGGTTTCATAATGGTATGATAGTCAACGTTTCAATAACTGAGTGTGTTTTAATGAATTTTTGAAACTAATCTAAAAGTCAGTCGGCTGGGTGAGTTGAGTGAATGAATCTAAGTGGACGAGCCAGCTGATCGAGTAGCTGATGGTCATGTCATAGAGTAGCTCATCGAGTCAAGACAACTGACGGGGACAGCACAACTGATCGGATCAACACAGTTGAACGAGTCAGCACAGCTGTTCGGATCAACATAGTTGAACGAGTCAACACAGCTCATTGGATCAGCACAGCTAATCGAGTCAGCACAATTGATCGTAAGGAGCTAATCGGTTTAGGCGTTCTTTTTCATAGTTTCACCATCCTTAAGTAAATCTATAATAATTTGAGCCTCGATATTCAGAATCAAGTACCTTTTTTAAAAATGAAACTAGACTCGTATGACTTTCTAGTAGCATAAGCCACAACTCCTGATTCTTACGAGTTGTTAAAGTGGACTGATGTACATAGTTAATTTTCACAAAAAATTGTAAAATCTTAAAAACGTTTCTAAACACTAAAAGCCTTCGATCAGAGTAAACACTACAAAAAAGCGATCGATCGACGGAAAATTCGTCAAGAAACCACCGATCCGTCGCTAAAATGGATTAGCGACGGATTAACGACGGAACTTGGGGTCATTGGAAATCGGTTGGTAAACGTTTAGCGGCGAATTGTGTCCGTCGCTAAAAAATAGCGACGGATCGTGACGGAAAATTGATCGCTAATCTGCGACCTCACAACGGTCGTCGATATAAATACCGTCGTTAATGAGATGCTAATCCGTCGTAATTAGCGACGGATTAACGACAAACTTATTCCGTAGCTAAAAATTCCATCTCTACTCCGTCGTTATTCGACTCTAACCGTCTCGATCCGTCGCTAATTAGCGACGGAATAATCCGTCGCTAAATTTATAGTTTTTTCTATTACGTAAAAAATTCGTCAGAAATCCGTCAGTAGAATCGCCTCAGTCCGTCGCAGAGTTACGCTTGGTTCGGTTATTTCACGTTGTTAATCCGTCCGCTAATCCGTCTTTAATCCGTCGTTAATCCGCCGCTATATTGACGTGTTCTCGCATACTTCAATTTCAATTTTGACACCAAACTGCTTTCAAACAACCAACCCAAACAAATATACAAACAACCAATTCCATCCAATTCAATCTATTCAATCCAACCAAACAAACCAATTTCAACCTCCAACCAATTCCATTCATACAATACAAACTATGAAAACAAACCAATTCAATCCATATAATACAAACTATCGAAATAAACCAATTGAATCCAAACGGTAGCATTTCAATCCAAACAAAGCATTTCAATCCAAAATCTTGTAATATCCAAACAATCCCATAGAAAAATAATTCTAAATCATGCGATAAGTTAACAAATTCATAATACAACCGAATATGACGGTGAGGAAACGGAGCTCATATCACGAGGGGGGAAGCGGAGCTGGTCATGAAGCGCTCTAGGGCTCCTCTTGAAGCCAGACTGAGCTGAATCTGTTCTTGCACGCTATCTCGCTGCTCTCACGGCTTGCATTCGGCCTCGTATGTCGGTGCCGCTGCTTTGCTCGACTTCAATCGGGCCTCCGGATCCAATATCCATTGTTGATAAGCGGTGGGATCGGCGGGTTGGGCACTCTCCACCGAATGAGACGACGCCGCTCGCATGTATGCCGTGATAGAGAACCACTCCAAACATCCTATTCTTTTTCTTTGAGGAGCTCCCAAGGATATTTTGAGAATTTGAGTCCTATCTGGCGTCCTCATCACTCCCCCCGATTGGCTCAACTGGGTCACCGTTCTCAACCCGCCTCGTAATATAATTTCATACAATTATTATTTAATTAAATGCTCGTTGTTGCGCTTAACGAATATACTTCTCGCGATACTCCGAGCTTTCCGTCTCAGATAGCTCCGTCGTCGGTGACATGATACTCGAATACATCCCATTGGACATCTTCTGCGGCTACTCCACGCCTCTTGCCTATAAATAAGTCAAACAAATTAAATAATTAACAAGTATCACGATTCTTAAATAAATTTACTATATCTAAAACTTCAAAGTACTTACAATCTCTCGCATACTCGAGTGCAGAGCGTGAGCCACCCGATGCTTGACTATCCCAAGTACCTCGCCATCCGGCTCGGACATCCTGCTGTCATGGCCTTGCCTTCTCTTGGACGTCTGTCCGAGCCCAATATGCCTTCCAATTATCCCATTCTCGCTCGGGGATAAATGGAGGTGGGTTAAGCGAGTCATTCGCCGCTTGATCTTGTGAACAAGATCTTTATAGCGTCGGCGGTCTTTGCGCACGAGAGGAGTAGACCAAGGCCTCATCCATCGTATCATCCCAATAAAAATATTTCTACAAAAATATATGATTACAATATGCAAATTAAGGTCAAATCATAAATGACTTTGTAAAAACAACACGAACCTTGAATTCATCGAAATACATCGCTTGAACTCTTGAGGTACCAATTTCAATTGAAGCCGTTGTGATTCATGAATTTACGAATGACTCAGTAATCACGCTGGCTATATCATTGCTCGGACACAAATGCTACAATTTACGAAATAAAGACATCGAATGTTACAATTTATTTAAACCGAGACATCTGAGAGATAACGTCATACCCATTCACAATGGCTATCTTCTTCATCCCTCTCTAGATGGCACTCCACTTCTTTGCCGAGGGGCGGGTCAGGAGAGAGTGCCTCCATGCCTTCTTCTAGGCTGGCGGGTGAAAGCGCGGCGTGTATGACCACAGGTGCCTCCTACGTGATGACATCTGCAAACAAATGTAAAAAATATTGCATTAAAAATTCACAAATAATACATATCATAACGTTTTGTGTGCATACTAGAAAATAAAACGTTTCTTGTGTATACTAGTGACAATTATCGTCGTCTTCATCATAACGTTTTGTGTGCATACTAAAAAATGCTATAAATTCACAAATAATGCATATCATAACGTTTTGTGTGCATACTAAAAAATGCTATAAATTCACAAATAATGCATATCATAATGTTTTGTGTGCATACAAAAAAATGCTATAAATTCAAACCCTATTCATCGTCGTCGTCATCATCATCATCCAATGTATGATTGTCTTCTGACTCTGATAATTCAACTTCATCATCCTCATTATCAGATGTCTCTTCAATGTCATGAGTGTACCATCGGGATGAACTAGTGTCGTGTCCTCATCCACAACGACATTAGTAATCGAACCTAATGCATCCTCTTGAAAAGGGAAGGTACTATCGATCACGAACTCTCATCCGAAACTTCCACATTAGATCGAGCTTTAATTTTGCATACTTCCCACCACTCTTTCATAGATTGTTTTAAACTTGGATATGCACAATAGTATACTTGAATGGCTTGATTGGCGAGGATAAACGGTTCAAACTTGTTATATCTTACGGTATGATTTACGAAACCAACTTGTACTCGGAATGAATTGATAACCCCAATCGTGAAGGATCAAACCACTCGCATCTAAACAATGTTGTGGTCTTCGTTGGTAGCCCAGATATTCCAACTCACAAACCTCCAATAATCGCCCATAAAAATCGAGTTCTTGCGTTCTACATACCATAAGTTTCACCTTTAATGCACACTCCACTATTCATAGTTGATCTTTGTGACCCATGTTCTAATGTGTGAAATTTGTAACCATTTATATAATACCACAGGTACGTCTTAATTAGAGTCAAGGCCCTTTGGCAAGAGACAATATGAACGGATTCACAATGTTGTTAGTATGATCTTTGACCTATTATTAGTAAAAAGCGATTAGAATGACTAAGCGTACATATTAAATATTTTCTACTAATAATCATCGAACACTCACATATGCCTCAAACCAAAGCGGGAAGCCTCTTTCAATCGACCTTTGAATATCGAGCTAGAGATCGATTGGATTTGATCTTTTCACATCTTGATGAATAAACTACATCAACATATATTTACGAGCCTAGTTAATAATAACAATAATAATAATGTGGAATGAATTCTAAGAAAACACGACACTTACGCCATGTAAATGTCGCAACTTCAACACAGTTGAGCAACACGTATAAACGAGCAAAGATCATATTCTCTACTATCCAAATATCTCGTTGACATATTTCCAAAAGGTGCGCCATCTTGCTTGAAGATTTGAAGCATATCTGGATAGTCTTCGTGCTAATCTCCGCCGACCATGATGCAAATCTCGAACTTCGTTCTTCACGTGATCATCAAAATAATACGAGCAAAATGTCGATGCTTCTTCTACTAAGTAAGCATTGCGTATAGAACCTCAACCCCGGCTTTATTTCAATCGTTGTTCTTCAACTTACGTAGTATCTACAAAATTTAGAACGTTGTTCTTCAATTTATATATATATATATGTATATATATATGTGTGATAATGTCTGAGCAAGACTTTCAAATGGATACATCCATCGGTATTGAACAGGCCTGCAATACGGGCTTCATCACTAGATGAACGGAAGATGTTCCATGGAGTCGAAGAAACTAGGGAAAAATGCGCTCAAGCTTGCATAAAATCATCGGAATATTTTCTTGGAGCCCTGCATGGATCATCAAGCCCTATGTTTCGAGAAGTTAAATCTTTGAAGAATAAAGATAATTCATTCTGACTTTCCAAACATTGGGTGGGAGAAGTTCGCGAAATGCAATCGGTAGAATTATTGCATGAAAATGTGATACTCATGACTCTTCATCCCAAACATCTTCGCCATTTGTCATGTCTACACATCTACCCATGTTCAAACGCATCCATCCGAAATCTTAAACCTCTTACCCAATCACATAAGACTTTTTCTCACGATTGTCAAGTGTATAAGAAGCTTTGGATATTTTCTGTTGATTCATTCATCGTCAACTCGTCTCGTAGCGGATAAATTAAGTTCTTCTCTAGATTTGCTCGTATCTTTTGCCTTCCTCGACATTCATGATCAGTGTTGAAGACATTATCGAACACATTCTTCTATGTGCATGACATCCAAATTATGCCGAATCAAAAGAGAACTCCAAGAAGGTAGATCCCGGAAAATACTTCTCTTCCATCCGGCCCAAACCGCTGGATATTCTCGCTATTTATTTCATCACGCCAATCTACATTACGAGACTAGTCCCATACCCATATTAGTGATGTAAGCTCATCTCCGATCGCGCTCGGTGGATCGTTAATAATCACCGTGTTCTTTCGAAACCTCTTGATCCCTTCGAAATGGGTGATTAGGAGCTAGAAATTTACGATGGTTATCAAACCATGACCGCTACCACTTTTAGCTAAAGTAAAGCATCGGTATACTCCATGCAAGGCGGACAAGCTAATCTTCCATTTGTATCCATCCGCACAACATAGAGTATGCGGGAAGTCACTAATTGTCCAAAGTAATGCAGCGTGCATTTTAAAATTTCGCTCAACGATACATCATAAGTAAGAACGCCGTCATCCCACAAATCTATTAACTCGCTATCAATGGTTGCGAGAACACATCAATCTTCTCCTTCGGATTACGCGGTCCGGGCACTAAGATCGTAAAAACATGTATTGCTCCTTCATACACCACGGGGAAGATTATAAGGGTCGATATACGGCCATGATGAATATTGCTTTCCGATTGACCGAATGGCTGAAAACCGTTAGTTGAGAGTCCCAATCGCACGTTACAATTTACGATGCAAATAAGGAAACTTCGTGTTCAAATGTTTCCATGCAATTGAGTCTCGCGGATGACGCATGACCCCATCATCGGCCGACGATGCATGCCAACGCATATTTTTCATTTGTAGCATTGGATGCATATAATCTACGTAGTCGAGGAGTTAGAGGAAAATAATACATCTTTTTATATGCTACTTGTGCTTTCGTCGACTTCCACCAGCTCGAGTATTGCTCTTGAAACGAGGATGGTTACAAATTTGCTCGTCGATTCGAGAATCTTCGCGCCAATAAATCATGCAATTAAATGGACAACAATCAATTTTGTGTACGGACAACCCCATGCCACGCAACAATCTCTTTGTGTTGTGTGTCATCAAAGATTCAACATATCGTAAAAATTTTTGCATCGAATTTGGCTCCTCTTGATCTCGTCAAATTGGAGCGTGGACCAAAGCATCCACTACCATCGTATGATACGTATTTGGTTGACGGTTAACATCCGAATCCACAACATTGTGCCTACTTGTGGTTGTCTCTCCTGAAATATCCATGTGTGATAATTTGAATAAATCAAATTTTGATAAGTGATATCGCACAATATCTTTCTTCGATAAGGTATATTCTTACACTTTACACGACACTTGATTTTCTCTCCATCCGCGAATAAAAGCGAGCACTAGCGAATTCAATAAAACTTTCAAGTCCATCTCGAAATTCAATATTTAATCCACCAACCGAACTAAACCTCTTATACATCCACTCACGATTGTCATTCATTCTTCAAGCTCCTAATTATAAATAATTAATTAAACATGTTCAACATAAGTTGTACAATATAAACTAATTATACACTCATAAGTTAGGAATATGTTAATTCATCTATGAAGTAATTTCTTGACGACATCCTCATACAAGGACATATATGGACCACACTCATTTAGAAAATGTGATCACACTTAATTATTAAATAATTATGAAATATGAAATTTATTATGGTGGTGGGTTGTGGGCTAAGATTTTGAGATTGATTACGACGCTTAAGGAAGAATAAGGAGATGTGTTTGTTTTATTTAAAAATGGAGATGGGTTTGGGTTATTAATTCATAAAATTTCAAGACCCAAAATCCTTTCATCGTACATGAGTAAGAAAATTTATTTATTTCATGTTTATAATTATAAGGAAAATTGCAGTTTAATATCCCAAATTATTGACCTTTTAATAGAAATATATCGAATTACACATAATTACAAACACACTCAAACTATTGACATGCTAACAAACAAACCCCAAATTATTCACAATTACAATTAAATTTTAAACTATCACAAAATGATAAAATGTCCCTAAATTCAAGTTTTATTATTGAAAATATTGAAAACGAGCTAGTATTAAATCAACGTCGTTTGGTCGCTTATAATATAAATTTATTTAATCCTAAAATATTGACTACTAGCTAGGTGGCAACTATACGCAAATTGGTCAATATTTTTAGATGATGATAAACACTTATAAAACATTTTATTCATATAACAATTCTAACAAAATTTCTACAGAGTAAGTTTTATAAAATTAATCGCCATTTGATTCCCAATTCAACCAAACTCATCCAAATTTCACCAATTCATCACCATATGCATAATTATACACTTAACAACTCAAAACATCTCACGAAATGATGAATTTATCATCCCAATTCACATCCAAGTTAAACATATTCACACCAAGCTTATCAATTTCGCAAACATTTTTATCAAACACCACATATGCGTACAGTTAACTCACGAAACGATGAATTTATCATCCCACTTCACATCCAAGCTTATCAATTTCACAAGCCCAAATCACAAGACTAAGATTCAATGCATCATTTTCACTATCAATTCGGTAAACTCAATTCAATTTTCACTATCAATTCAATGCATCATATATAATATTTTCACTATCAATTCAATATCATATATAATATTTTCACTATCAATTCAATACATCATATAATAATTTTCACTATCAATTAATATATATAACAAATATATAACAAAATAAAAAACCAAACAAACCAACCTAGACGGACGACGGGGAGGCGGGCGGCGGCAAGGCAGGGCGGCATGGCGGCATAAGATAGCAATCAGCAGCGGCGGCAGGGGCTGTGGTGTGGGGGTGGGGCGGGGGGGGGGCTGTGGTGTGGGGTGGGGCTGCAGGGGGGGGTGAAGGCGGCGGGGTTGGGCGGCAAGGGGGGGTGGCACGGCGGCAGCGGGTGGGGGTGGGTGTGGGCGGCAGCGGCAAGGGGGTAGGGCGGGGCGGGCTGGGGTCGGGGTGGGCGGCAGCGGCGGCGAGCGAGCGGCAAGCAGTGGTGGTCGCACGGCGGGCGGGGTGGGGCTGGTGGGGTTAGGGTTGGGGAGGAGGTTCAATTCGAGATATGAAATTGGGAAGAAAGCGGGGCAGTAATTAAACTTTTAGCGGATTAGCGACGAACTATCCGTCGTTATATTTAAAACCTTGTAACGACGGAAAATTGAATGTAATGACGGAACAAGTTTAACGACTTTACACATATCCGCGTTAATTTACGCACAAAATATAAAAAATCAAAATATTTTAACTTAACGACTTAATACATTCCGTCGTTAAATTAGCGATCGCTTTACGACGGACAATCCGTCGCTAAATTTTTGGAATAAAAAATTGAAATTAAAATTAACGACGGAGTTTGTCCGTCGTTAAAATAAATTTTAAAAAACTAAAAATAATCCGCTTATTTTACGACGGATTAGCTTACGGAATTGTTATCCAATTAAAAAATAACAAAAAATTTATTTTTAACGACGATAGTATCCGTCGTTAAAGTTAACGACGAATAGCGACGAAATGCCGTCGTTGATACTTCGCAAATCCCCGCCATGTTACGCCTCTCGATCCGTCGCAAAAAATTCCTTTTATTCCGTCACTAATCCGTCGCTGATTCACGACCCGCATTTCAACCGTCGCTAATCCGTCGATCGATCGGTCAGTATTTTTGTAGTGAAACCTATGCTCGTTTGAAACCTAATCTGACACAAGTAAAAATATATTAGTTAGTAACACGTTTTCTCCAAGGAGAAATGAATTCTCTTTAATGAGATAAAAGACTTAAGAAAAGTGATGCAAAAGTCTAGAAATCTAAAATTTTTCGTTTTCCGTCAAACGTCGAGTTTCTTGACGATGCTTACCGAACCCATTTTACAATGAAGGTCAAGCGAGGAATTGAAGGAACTGAGTAGAGAAGACGATGAAGAACGTTAAAAGAGGACGGCAAGAGGTGGACAATACTACAAATATTTCACGAAAATAGAATGCTTTATGATAAACTATCAAGTTTCGATGATTATTTATTGAACTAAAAATCTTTAAATGATTTGCCTAAATGTTTATGCTTTGTTATTAATGCCTATTTGCGGTGAATCGAATTCGAATCTTGTGCTACATGAAGGTCATAGCAAAGATTAGTACATACCCATGTGACCGTGAGTCATCTTAGTGGTTGACCGATCACCGTGACGTAGAGGGAGGCCTCTCTCTCGGCACGAATTACTGATATGGCTATTAATGATATGAAATATCTATGTGGACTATTTATAAAAATGATAATTCTTTAGTAAGCACGAGCTTTTTACAAGAAAATCCATATGTCTTACTCTTATGAAAGACATCATAATAAATGTATGTATATGTGTTCATTTTCGGCAATGCCCAGTAAGTACTTTTGCACTTAGTCCTGCATGTAATTCTAAATGTGTAAGTTGAGCTGATGAAGAGATGAAGGGTGTCGACAAAGCTTTTGTCGATCTTAGATATGAACTCGGAGAGGATATATGTCTCCATACATATATCTCATTAATATCTTCTGCTGCTAAACTTGAACTGTTTTGATGCTTTAATAACTCAAACTATGTCGATACCCCCCTTTTATACTATTATTCTGTTAACTCCTAAATCAGATTCATCGAGTATCTTTTGAGATATTATGTTATGATCCTTTGTGATCTCTTGTCATTATCATATGTCATGTTCGAATGTATGTTTCAATTTTCGAGTCACAACGGGTCAATGCATTGCCTTTTTTTCTATTTCGGCTTTTTAGCCCCCTTCCCTATTTACGGTTCCCTGGATTTGCTAATCTTAGCAAAATGCGATCGTGACAATCAGTTTATGATTTGTATTTAAATTGTAAGTTTGGATCTATATTCTAAAATATAAGATATTTTCATGTTATGGATTATAGAAAATTGTAATTTTCTTATATTATGGTTAATCAATGAATAATTAGTTATTCGATCGATTTTTAGGTTCATCGCTATAACATTTTTTTGTTTTTTATTTATAGTTTTTAATGGTTAACCAAAACCAATTAAAAATAGTATAGTTAGTTTTATTGATATGGCAAATCATCAACTAACCAAATTATGCTCATCCATAACTAACAGCCATAAATCCGCTATTTAAAACTTTATATTTTTATTGTATATTTCTTATGCCTCATTTATAATGAACATTACTCTTCTTTGTTCTATATAATTGATTATTAATGTCAACATTTTAATTAACATGATATACAAATTAACATATTTATTTTATACATAGATATTTCATTATATTTATAATAGTTAATATTGGAAAATATAGATAACTGTCAAAACTACAAAATAAAATATTGGGAAACAATAAAATCAAATTTTAAAAAAGACGGAACGAGAAACACAAAATTGAAAGAGAAAATAAAAAAAATTAGTCAATTAACAAAAACAAATTGGGAAAGTGGTTGAGATTGTTGGGTCCCACCACCACACTCGCCCAACTCGCACTAGTGTTGCCTACTGTTCACGAACCAGTAGTTTTGGTTACCCTTGGGGTGAGCCGTAGTCGGGGACCGTAGATGAAATTGACGGTTCCAGTTCAAGACAAAACCATCTGGTTTAACGGTTAAACCGACGGTTCAACCATGTAAATAGAATTTAATAATTTTTTCAGTATTTGTGTGTAGTTTGTTTTGTACTTTACATTATATTCAATTTAATTGACAAATATATAAATACGAAAATAAATATAAAGTAAAATCAAAATTTTCATTAATATTAAAACAAATGAAAATTTACAAATTTTATTAGTAAACAAGTGGTGTGATTTATGAATGATGATTGAAAGTTAATGGACTAGTAATTAGGATAATGGGCTTAATTAATTAAGTGTTGGACCATTAATTAATTAAGACCCAAAGCCCATAAAAAGGTAGTGGGTGGTTATCTTGTATAAGGTGAGTTAATCTTTGAGATTAACGTGAGACAAGACTACAGAAAACTACTGCAGACTCAATTGGAGATTCTTGCCTCTCGTTGATTACGATATCGGCGAATCGTTCCGCACCGATTAGAGATACGTGGATATCATAGTTGTGGAAGCTTGCCTCGAAGGATTCTTTGGAAGCTTTACTACTACCTGGAAGCGTTATAAACACGTAAGTCTTCGATCTCGTGTTCTAGGGCTCATCGCATGCTTTAATTATAGATCTAAGATCCGTTCTTGATTATATTATTCCGCTGCGCATTAGATGTTGTCAAGAACGAATCCTAACAGTGGTATCAGAGCCTGGGGCTCGATTTATAATTAACTCGTGTTCTATTAATTGTGGATTAATCGAAATTTTGAATTTCGATTTCGATTCGATTTTATTTTCATTTCGTTTGATTATTCTTAATAATTAGATTATGGAAAAGAAAATTAAAATCTGAAAATTGTTTTCACGAAAAGAAAATTGGAATTTCTGGGAAAATAAAAGAAATCTGAATTTGATTCTGAAAGGAAAATCGAATCTTGAATTCTGGGAATTGATTCTAATATTTTTGGAAATTGAAAATTCGCCGGAAAATGCTCTTCACCGCCGCGCCGCCGCGTGGTGTTGATTTTCACGTTGACGAGCGGTGGTCGACGACGCGGCCGAGGCGCGATCGTCGCCGCCGCGATCGTAATGTCGGTTTCTTACGCGGCCACGACGGCGCGGAGAAGAAAAGGAACGCGGGTCGGTGTCCGGCTGTGGTCATGAGCAACTAAGTCGCGTGCGTTGGGCGCGAGCGAATGCCGACGCTGGGCTTCCGCTGAGTCGCACACCGGCTGGGCTATCCGCATCACCGGGCATGGGCGGAGTGTTATGATCAAGCTAATGATCACTTCCTACAAGTTATCAAATTCTCCAAAAGACCGAAATGAATCTAAAAGTTTTGGAGAAGACAAACGAATAGGAACTCTTATTATAATCGTGCATCGTTTACAATCAAATACATCTAAGTCGCTATGTTTTACAAAACTTCTTCTATTTATAGAACCGCTTTCATTATTAACTACTTTCGTTAGTTTGGTTAATCTCGCCACGTGTCTCTTCCTCGCACCATGAGTCGCTTCTTCCGTTGTTGATAGATTTCAGAATCTCTTCGTTGTAACCGCTTTCATTGTAATCGATTCGCATGGCATAACAATGCCCTCCTTCACATCGACTTGTCCTCAAGTCACAAACAATGCCGGATACTGCATTCATAGTTTGAAAATCTTCCCATGTCGCCTTCTTCCGGCAAATGGGACCGTCTGAGCACTTCAACATGGATCGTTATTTTCCGCATAATCCTTCGAGCTAAAATCTGATCGGATAAGCAACACTTTCCCATCATTATCAAATTCGAGCAATGAAGCGGTGGATGATCGATTGGGTTTAATGCCCTCTTGAGTAGACTAACATGAAACACCGGATGTAATTTGGAGTAGGTGGTAATCGGAGTTCATATCTTTAAGACCAATCTTTCTAGTGATCTCAAACGCCCCGCATACTGGGCTTAACTTCCATGCCTGTAAACGCAATGAGAGTTGTCGGTGGGGTTTCAACTTGAGGTACACCCAATCGTCGACGTAGAACTCTCTAGCTTCCTCTTCCGATCACCGTAGCCTTCATTCGATCTTGAGCCTTCGCAGTTGCGTTTGAGGTCAAATGTATATCCAATCGATCCTTAGCGTAGCCTCTACACCAATTACTCTAGGCTCAGATATGACGCTAAGGCCATTGGTGTGGGTTTATACCCATACAGCGCTCCGAACGGTGTCAATTGTATCGCAGTATGGAAGCATGTATTATACCAAAATTCAGCCAATGGTAACCATGAGACCCACTTCTTTGGAGCTTGTCCACACATGCATCGAAGATAGGTCTCAAGACATTGATTTACTCGCTCGCTTTGCCCGTCTGTTTGAGGGTGGTACGCAGTACTCAAATGTTGTTGAATTCCCAAAGAAGAAAGCAATTCTCTGCAGAAATGACCAGTGAAAATGCGATCGCGATCAGAAACAATACTGATAGGCAATCCGTGGAGCTTATATATAGTGTCCAGAAAAATCCCCGCACAGTGTGAAGCTGTATATGGATGTTGGAGTGCGACAAAATGTGCATATTTAGTGAATCTATCCACAATCACCCAAATGGAATTCTTACCGGTTGAAGGGGGAAGTCCTTCGACGAAATCCATAGTGAGATGTTGCCACGCTTGCTCGGAATAGGGAGTGGTCAAGCAGCCCCGAGTTCTCGACGCCTCATGTTTACTTAATTGACATTGATGGCATTGCTTAATTTGTTCCTCGCACCTCCTCTCGTAATGTTGGCCATAAAAATGTGGATTTTGCCCGTTGATAGGTGGCGTTGATACCCGAATGACCACCATAGTTAGAACTATGCATATACTCAATTATTTTCGTTCGTAAGTCACCATTGCTCCCTACAAACAGCTTCCCTTTGTACCGTAACAATCCCCCCTTATAAGAGAATAATGACAGATTGTAAGGAGTCACCGTGCATGCCGTTATGGCCTCTTGAGCTATCACATCTTCTTCATAGCTCCTAATTACTTCGCCCATCCAATTCGGCGAACATACAGTAATCGCATGACACTTGCCTTGGGATTCCTCGCGACGGGATAATGCATCTGCCACTTTGTTTTCCAACTTTTGTATTCGATCCTCAGAATCAAACCCAAAGAACTTTGTCAGATATTTATGCTGGATGGGAGTTGATAGTTTTTGCTCCAACAGATATTTAAGGCTGTGATGATCTGTCCGAATAATAAACTGAGAATGCAGTAAGTAAGAGCGCCACTTCTCGATTGCCAAGATAATCGCCAAGAATTCCTTCTCATATGTGGACAACCCTTTATTTTTCTGCGCTAAAGCTTGATCGATGAATGCAATGGGTGATTGTTTTGCATAAGAACCGCACTCAATCCCATTGTAGGATGCATCGCTTTCAACACAAACGTGATATTGAAATTAGGAAGCATAAGGACGGGGCTTCGCCATCGCTCGCTTCAAGGTGGTAAATGCTATCTCTGCCTCTTCACACCATCGAAAACCCCCTTTCTTTGTGAGGTTGTTGAGTGGTTTTGCTATCGCACCGTAATTACGAACGAACTTTCGGTAGTACCTGGTTAAACCGAGAAAACCACGTAATGCTTTCAGTGTTTTTGGCTTGGGCGAGTCGAGCATAGCTTGAATTTTCTGTGGGTCTGGAGCTACTCCATTTGCACTGATGATATGGCCCAAATACTCAATTTGAGCCTGCCCAAACACACACTTCGACGCCTTTGCAAATAATTGGTGTTCATGTAACTTTATGAAGACCAACTCAAGTGTTGCCGATGCTCATTTGTAGATTTATCAGAAACCAATATATCATCAAAAAAACAAGCACAAACTGACCGAGATAAGGTCGAAAGATCAATTCATGAGAGCTTGAAACGTCATGGGCGATTGTGAGGCCGAAGGCATCACCTTAAACTCATATAGCCACCGGCGTGACGAAAGTCGCTTGTGTATGTCCTCCTCGCTCATCCGGATCGATGGTAGCCCGCTCGGAGATCTATTTTTGAGAACACGGTCGCCTCCTAATTCATCAAGAAGATCGTCGATCAAGGGTATTGGGAAGTCGTCCTGATTGTGATAGCATTGAGTTTTCAGAGTCAATGAAAACCGCCATGAACCATCCTTCTTTTGACGAGTAGCACCGTGAGGAGAAAGGGCTTGTCTATGTCAATCACCCACTTGCATTTCTTGGACTAATTTCTCCACTTCTACGCTACCGTAGGTATGGATATTTGTATGCTCGTTGTTTGAACAGTGCGAGATCGTGGTTTCAACATGATCCCGTGGTTGTGACTCCGCTATGGGGAAGCTCGGGGGTCTCAAAACTGATGTAAACTCGTGATCGGTGGGATTACCTCTTCGCACGGCTTGCAATCTTGAATGATTTTTTCGGCACTTATCATACGAGACAGCCAAACAAAGTTCCTTTTCCCTTCTTGATGGTTTTTGATATTGTTTTGCTGAAATCATCCTTACCGATATTTCTTGCCTTACCCTCGCAAGACAACAGCTCTATCCTCTTTTGAAACATAATACTTTGATTGTTGAAATCGAAAGTAATAGGTCCCATTTGCCTCAGTAGATCAACACCTACAACCATATCGCATCCTCCGAGTTGTAGAATCCGACGCACTAAACTTGCAGCCTCCCATCTCCCATTCCAATTTGGGACAGCATGTGTTACACTTCATTTGCCCTCCATCGACAACTGTTACTAGCAGTGGGTTAGTATACTCGAGCTCACATTTCATCCGTTGTGCAGCTGCAAGGTCCAAGAAGTCGTGAGTGCTCCCGTGTCTATTAGTACCGTGATTGTTGCTACCGACTTTTCCTTGAATTCGATTGTGTCTGTGGCAATTTGGCGGCTATTGCACTTAAAGAAATCTGCAGATCTTTCCTCCGTCTCTAAATTCTGTAGGATCGCCAGGTTTCTTCATTTTCATCTTTGCGCATTATAGTGAATAGCTTCACATTTATGCCCCAATTGGTACGGCTCATCACAATCAAACATAGCCTTTTCTTCCTTCGATCTTCAATTTCTGCTGGCGACAATTTTTGAAGATGGTTGATTTCAACACATTCTCGCTCGACCTGCGCCATTGTTGTTGCTCTCGCTTGTTTTCTTCCGCTTGTAATCCATTCCTTTATCGACTTGTTTTGATCCTCTTCCCACACCCTTAATCGTAGCTCTTGCTTGGAAGCTAGTTTGATAGCTTGCTCTAGTTTCTTTAGCTCAAACATCTCTACGACGCTGAGATTTCCTCCTTTAAACCTCCTATGTAACATTGGATGAAATAGTCTTCGTCCAGATTACATTATTTACCACGATGAAGGCTTTGAGTTCCTCAAACTTCTTGGTGTATGTTGCGACATCTCGCTTCTTGCCAAGTTGGTCAACCGAGAGATCATATTTTTCCTCTTAATTTCGCGAATCTATCAATCACCATTTCGCGAACTTGCTCCATGATAACTCCTCTACCCTTCCACATATTCCGTGTACCACACATCGCCTATTCCTTCCATGTACATAGTGCCGTGAAAATTTTTTCTTCTTGCATGGGATTAATTGCAAAATATTTTCCACATCTTCTAATCCATTGCATCGATTTTCACCATTAAACTTCTTCGAGTTTTGGTAGGCGATTGTGAAAAGAATTTGATTGAGTCGCATTACCTCTTCCTCTCGAGTGACTTGAGGTGTCTCTTCTTTTCTTTTTGATCCACCGATTTCTCATCATCGCTTTCCATTTCCATCGCTTGCTCGCGCCTCCTTCCTCATCTCCTCGAATCGCGTTTGTATCATTGCTATCATAGCTTCCTGCTGCTGTTGGATCTTTGCAACTTGTGTTTCAATGCTTGATACTCTTGCTTCCATTCTTGTTTTTACGGCATGAATTTCTTCTATGCGGTTGGCGTGGCTTTAGGCTCTGATACCACTTGTTATGATCAAGCTAATGATCACTTCCTACAAGTTATCAAATTCTCCAAAAGACTGAAATGAATCTAAAAGTTTTGGAGAAGACAAACGAATAGGAACTCTTATTATAATCGTGCATGCGTTTACCGCAATCAAATACATCTAAGCTGCTATGTTTTACAAAACTTCTTCTATTTATAGAACTGCTTTCATTATTAACTACTTTCTGTTAGTTTGGTTAATCTTGGCCACGTGTCTCTTCCTTGCACCATGAGCTGTTTCTTCTGTTGCTGCTGATAGATTTCTTGTAACTTCTCTTCGTTGTAACCGCTTTCTGTTGTAACTGATTCTGCATGGCATAACACGGAGCATCGTCGCCGGGAATCGCAGTGTTGGCGAAACACGGCAAGGCGGGGGGCAAAGGGCGGCGGCGAGAAATCGCGCCTGAAACCCTAACGTGGGTTGGGCGCGCCGGATCGGCCGCTGCCGCGCGATCTTCTGGCTTGGCTTCGGGCTCCGCGTCTTTGCGTGGGTGTCAGGTGCAATTCTTGGTGGGCCGCAAGTTTTGAAGTTTTTTGGGCCGTTTTCTTTTATGTGGCAGCCCTCATGGGCTGCTATAATAAAAAAAAAAAAAGTTTTTTGTTGTTATTAATTTTGAATTAATAACATCTAATTTCCAATTACACAAAGATTAATTTATTAATTGGATTAATAAGTTTTATTTAATATTATTATTTTAGAAATAATAACATTAATTTCGATTTTGTATTAATTTAGAATTAATACAATCTTCTAATATACATGGATTTAATTTATTAATTTAGAATTAATAAATTTAATCATAATTTTTGAAATTAATTTATTAATTAAATTAATAAATTTAAACTTTATTATTATTTTGAAATAATAATATAAGGTTTAATTTTATATTAATTTAGAATTAATATATGATTTACTAATGTACATGAATTAGTTTATTAATTTAGAATTAATAAATCTAATCACAATTTTGGACATTAATTTATTAATTAGATTAATAAATTTTAACTTTATTATTATTTTGAAATAATAGTATAAAGTTTGATTTTATATTAATTTAGAATTAATATATTTTGTTTATGTTCATATATTAGAGAATTGATTTATTAATTAGATTAATAAATCTCTTTGATTATTATTTTAGAAATAATGATACTAAATGTATATTTATATTAATTTGGAATTAATATAAATGTTTAAATCCACTTTATTAGAGAATTAAATTATTAATTAGATTAATGAATTTATTCGCTTGAGCCCTATTTGTTTTTCTCGTGATAAGCATGCTATTTGATTTTATGCTTATTTTAACTATAGTAGTTAGAGACCGCTTTTATGTTTGGGTGGCGCTACCAATTCTTGTAGTCCGTGTTACTATGTTTGGGTAGGCGGCCCAATATATGTGGTCCGTGTTTCATGCCTGGTAGGCGGCACTGAATTGTTTTGATTTTAATATCGATATTAAACATACAATTAGTATCACATGTTTTATTATCCCCAATAAAATACAAGTCTAGTTTTTGAAACAAAACGCATCGTCCATCATAATTGTATGAGGATCCTAGCCTCTTTCGTCCAAGAGTTTTACACCAAAGTGTTTACTCCCAAATCGACAAGGCAAAGGCTCATTCATAGATGCATGGTTGGTATCGTGTGATGGGGTTGATTTGCTTAATTATTTTGAAACGACAAAGCGATCAAAATAATTAGTGGATGATATTAATTGGATTAATAAACCAAGAATTGTAAATTTATTTGTTGTGATCGGTTTTGGAAACTGACCAAGTATTATTATTGTAGTCATCAGCCAAAGCAGAGGCTATAATAATATAAGACTTGAATCACTACAAATCAATATTGCAATCGGCTTGGAGGCCCACCGAGTGATATTATTTACAACATCAACAAAGCGGTGTAATAATATTGACTTGGATCTTGGACTACTAAGATTTATATTTGTTATAAATCTGTATTTTGCATATGGGGGTGCAATATATGTCAAAATTAGTGGGAACTAATCAATACAATAAACCCTTGTTTGATTAGTGATACGATTGTGATATGTGTTTACTTTATTCTAATTTTGTTCTAATTTCTGTAAATTTTTCGTTCAGTTACGATGTTGTCTAAGTTGTATAATTGTTTGATGGAAACAAATTTGTTGGCTGGGTCAAACTATACGGATTGGCTACGTTGCCTGCGTTTGGTATTGAGGACGGAAAAGATTGAGTATGTCTTGGACAAACCAATCAGTATCATCCCCGATGAACGTTCTCCTGAGTATGCCTCGTTTGACAGGGTTGCCCATGAGAAGCACGTTGAGGATGCTATGTCGGCTCAGGGCATTATGTTGACTTCTATGAGTTTAGAACTCCAAAGGCAACATGAATGCATGCTGCCCTATGAAATGATTCAAGACTTCAAGAGTTTGTTTGCCTCAAATGCACAAACCTCGGAGTATGAGATACTCCGAGATCTCCAAGTGCACGCTTACGAGAAAGGGCACTTTGGAAGAGAGATCACCTAAAATTTAAGGCACAAGTGCAATGGGTGATAGCTCGGTATATTTGTTGTTGAGATAAATATGTCTATAAACAATTCACATTCTTGGATATTAGATATCGGTTGTGGCTCTCACATTTGTAATAATGTGGAGGAGCTTTGTGACGACGGAAGGTGAATCTGGGAGGTCGACCTACGCGTAGGAAATGGAGCAATAGTTGTTGCCCGAGCAACGTGGGGACTTATAGATTAGATCTTCCTTCGGGTTATAGACTAGATTTACATGATTGTTATTTCGCCTCGCGATTTCAAAGAATATTATTTTCATTCCTATGTTGGACATTGAAGGGTTTTCCTTCCATTTTGAAATGGTAGATGCTCGCTTTCACAACGGAGTGTCTTATGGAAAAGCTTTTCTTCGAATGGTTTATATATGCTTGAATGTGAACGAGATATTCTCAATGTACAAAACAAACGACCTAAGTTAAGTAATACTAATAATGCTACTTATCTTTGGCATTGTAGACTTGGTCATATCAATGAGAAAATGATAGCAAGATTGAGAAACTGGATTATCTCACACCATTTGATTTTGAATCATATGGTACTTGTGAATCTTGTCTCAAAGGAAAGATGACTAAGAAATCACTTTATGGGAAAGGGTTACGAGCCAAAGAATTGCTAGAGTTAATCCACTCAGATGTGTGTGGACCATTTCCAACTCAAGCAAAAGGTGGATATTCGTACTTCATAACTTTCACTGATGATTTTTCAAGATATGGATATGTGTATCTAATGAAATACAAATCCGATGCTCTTGATAAATTTAAAGAGTTTAAGTTAGAAGTCGAGAAACAACTTGGTAAAAATATTAAGAGTCTTCGATCAGATCGAGGAGGGGAATACTTAAGCCGAGAATTTCTTGATTACTTGAAATCACATGGAATCCGGTCGATCGACACCTCCGGAACACCACAATGAATGGTGTATCCGAGAGAAGAAATCGAACTTTATTAGATATGGTTCGATCCATGATGAGTTTCAAGTCTCCTTTATTCCTTTGGGGCCATGCCTTACTAACCCGCTTATATTCGAATAGGGTTCCATCTAAATCACGAGAAAACGCTATATGAACTATGGTGTGGTAAAATGGCAAGTCTTAAACATATGCGGACACAGGGTTGTCCGCTTTTGTTAAAGATGCATCGATAAGTTGGAATCAAAGGTAGAAATGTTATTTTGTGGGATATCCAAAGAAACAAAAGGATATGAATTCTACTCACCGGAGATCACAAGGTGATCATTTCTAGAATGTGACGTTTCTTGAAGACTCTTATGTTTCCAAGGAACAAGGTCACAACGAGGTAGATCTTGAAGCAATTGAAGAACCACAAAATGACACGAGGACGAAGGATTGTTTAATGGTGTAAACAAGAATTCAAGTGGGAGTATTTGATGATCTATTGGGAGGAAATGACTCTTGAGGCCACCACCATCTCAAGAAGACAATGAGACTCATCAAATACAAGATGACACAATAGTTGTGCCACCTCCACCTCAAGAAAATCATGATGAAATTCTTGAGAATATCCAAAATGTTGATCGATCAACACGGAAGAACCTATTCACGCTCGTAATGAACACCGTGAACTGGGCAAACAACCCAACTCAATAGGCCACAGAGGACTTGTCGTGCACCGAAGATTGAATCTAATGGTTGAGAACCAAGATGATGAAATCGAATCGGATGATGATGAACCTAAGACCTATAATGAAGCGGTGTCCGCACCGATTCAAAGACGTGGCTGAATCCTTAATATCCGAAATGGACTCGATGTATTTCAATTTAGTCCGGGAACTAGTTGATGACTTACCGATGGGGTTTACCCCATAGGCGCAAATGGATCTTCAAAAGAAGAGAGATGCAGATGGTAAGATACAAACCTACAAGGCTAGGTTGGTGGCAAAAAGTTATAGTCAACGTGAAGGCATTGACTATGATGAGACATTTTCACCAGTTGCAAAAATCAAGTCCATTAGGATATTACTTGCAATAGCTGCATACTACAATTTTGACATTTGGCAAATGGATGTCAAAATCACGTTTCTCAATGGAGAACTAGAAGGTGACGTCTACATGACTCAGCCTGAAGGTTTTGTGTCCAAAGAGAGGCCGAATGCAGTATGTAGGCTAAAGAAGTTCATTTATGGACTTAAGCAAGTATCGAGGAGTTGGAATATTTGTTTTGACAGAGCTATCAAATTGTTTGATTTTGTCAGAAGCAAATATGACCCATGCGTTTATAGTAAGCGCGAGAATGGATACGTTGTCTACCTGGTCATATATGTCAATGACATTCTGATTATGGGGAGCGATCGATCCATGATGCAATCCGTAAAAGACTGGCTGTCTAAATCCTTTATGGTGAAGGATCTTGGTGATGCCTCCTATATCCTTGGGATTAAGATCTATCGATAGACCTAATAGATTGTTGGGGCTATGATGGACATCCAAAGCTATCAGTGACTAGGTACATCGATGCTAGTTTCAAACGAAACATACATATTTCAAGACGATATCATCCGATTAGAGAAATAATAGAAATGAACAATGTAAAATTAGAAAGAGTACCCACTGATGATATCTTAGTGATCCTTTTACCAAGTCGCTTAAGGCTCGAGTGTTGTACATGTGGAAATGGCTTTGATTCGGTGGGAGTTTATAGTTTGTATGTTTTAGAAACCCTTTGTTGAGACATACTTTTGATCACAATCGAAGATAATATTGTTTATCTATGAGTTTTGTACATTTAATGGAATAATTATTTTGATGTTTGTCGTTATTCTTTATTTGTTCCTCAATTATCACCGCCATTTTGTGAGACATCAATGATATAGTATAATTTTAAAATAATACTAACTAATGATCATCAAGAATGAGATATTGATGATATGTTATAGGTTATGATGAGAGGGCATCGAGAGAAATCTTAATTTGAATTTTGATTTGATTTATAAAAAAAATCAAAATTTCATTTGACCCGTCGGTTCCACGGTTAAACCTCTGGTTTTCAGTATAAAACCATTAATTTTTAGCCAAAATCGACGGTTTCCGACACTAACATGCACGTCTAGTCCTGAACATATTGTATCAAATACTTTATTTGAATCAGTGGCTAACTGTCACTTGTAATTTTCTTATATTTTGAATGTATCTGGCTCTTTCGTTTTTGGTTCCCGATTCCAATCCGGCGATCCAGTCTGATTCATCCCCACCCGATGGTTCGGTTTATTTGGGCAGAAGTAGCTCGCACCTAACCTATATCACATGCCCAATTGCAGCAGTTGGGTGGTCGTGTGAAATGCACGCGCGGCGCGGGTCACTATCGGCACGAAACCGGAGGTGCTGCTTTAGAAGTTTGCCACACCTCACATTCTTTATGGAAACTGCAAAGATTGGTGTCTTTGCCACGCCCTAACTGCTGATAATATCCAAACTTAGAACACACCAGATTTTTTTAGATATTCACAAATCACAATTACTATCTCTAATGCTTATAATATCTTCCAAATGCGTCCCAAATTGCAATTTGTTTGTTTACTAAATGAACACTAAATTATTACAGTATGTTTTATCAATACCATATGTAAATAATCTTACAACTATTTTATCAACATTTTACAAGCCCAGGTGTGAATGTGTAAATATCCAAATTTGCCAAATTAGCCCACTAGCGGAAAGCCCATATTTTTAGAAGTATTTGGGCTTCTGTGAACTTCTCCAGAATAATTTTACATATAGGCCGTCAACTTGGTTATAAATTGAATATAGAAATTTAAATTTTTATAAAAAGAATAGACATCAACAACAACAACTTGTATTTGTATACAACATGCATAAGAAATCGATGTACAATGTATTATTGGAATTAAATATTTACGAATTAAGAAAATATATTATTATTTTCTGACAAGTTGACTGTACCGGTTGACTTTAGAGAAAATTCCAAGTTCAAGTTCGTCTTCAAAATATTAATCTCGAGCTTGAAAATGTTTTCTTTGAAGTTCCAAGGTAAAAAACAGCAGCGGTATGCTTCGATGAAATAGAAGTCCAGTATCGAAAACCATGTACAAGTAATGAACGTATATATCTATTAGTGCTATTATATACAATTTTCAGTAGTTGATTATTATTATTATTATTATTATTATTATTATTATTATTATTATTATTATTGTTGTTCTATTAATTTAGTGTCGGTATATCGCGTCTATATTAGACATGATGCATGATGACCATGAAAATGTACCAAACTCCTCCTCACGTATAATTATAAGAACAAACTTACAGATAATATCCAACAGACAGGGCCGTACCTATGCCTTACGAGGCCCTAAGCAAGAATTTGAAAATAGGCTCCTTTAATGCAAGAAAAATAATATGAAAAATAACATACTATATCAAAAGAAGTATTCCAAAATAGATAAAGAATTCATATTTTTACAAAAATGAAATACGTCTTCCAGTTTTAGAGGCAAACGTATCTATCAAGTCCACATTGACTGCCAATATAATATATATATATATATATATATATATGTATAGAGTTTGGTTCAAATAAGAACCATTCTTATCCTAAAAACTAAGAACCAAATGAATTCGTTATGAAAGTTGATGAATCAGTTGAGAAAGTTAATGAATTCGGAAATTCAGAATTTTTCACTCGGGTTCGAATCCCATGAGGGACGAAAATTCTATTTTTTTGGATTCATTAATTTTCCAATGGATTCATCAACTTTCACCGTGAATTCATCGCTTTTGGTTCTCACGCTCACAATAAAATGGTTCTCACGTTAACCTCCTCCCTATATATATATATATATATATATATATATAATAAAAATAATGGACCCCCATAATTTTGGGGCCCTAAGCAATGGCATAGTGAGCTTGGCCTTAGTTACGGCCCTGCCAACATATTATAGAAATCATATAGATTATGCGAATAACAAAGAACCAACAACATGCCAAAATGGCGTGAAACGGGATTATGGCGGTGCTTTTTTAGAATAACTATCACTATTTATCTGAATTACTTTGTAAAATTAGTTTTAAACTTAATTTCTGAAGTATTATGATGATATTAAAATCTTATTATCAATTATGTCTAGTTTTACTTA
Organism: Salvia rosmarinus; assembly: GCA_036937905.1. NCBI lineage: Eukaryota > Viridiplantae > Streptophyta > Magnoliopsida > Lamiales > Lamiaceae > Salvia > Salvia rosmarinus. The sequence continues at coordinate 23,835,825 of CM072819.1, read as the reverse complement.
TATTATAAAAAAATATAATATATTTAAATACCTAAAGTATATAAAATTCACAATATGTTCTCATAACATAATAAACATTAAATTGTTTAAAATCAATTTCAAAATAATTAAATGGTAATTCTATTTAATTAATTTAAATGATGTTGTTATCTCATTTATTTTAAAATCAATGTAAAATATATTTAATTAAAATTAAATACTATGAATCATAAATGTAGACATGTTTAAACATATATGATATAAAATAATTAGATAACAAATTAATGAAATCTTAAAAAGTATAAAATAGAATATTCCACAAATTAATGAAATCTTAAAAAGTATAAAATAGAATATTCCACTATAAAATAAAATATAGAGTTGAGTGCTGAAAATATATATTATGTTATTTTATATTTTACTTTATAATAGTGTAAAGTTCACTCTGAAATAAAGTGAATGGTTAGAAATGGCCTAAAGAACAACTAATTTTGTGTAAGGTTTCAACTTAGTTTCATACTTATAATAAAAAAATTAGAATTTGAGACCTCAACCTTGAAACCTATATTTGGACCTTATGAGCAAATAGTAATGCCAATAATATCTTCGGACTTTTCTGCTTATGTTTAGGGTTATTGAGTGGATATTTGGGGTTTTTAAACAAGCAGAAACTATATTAGTTTTCTGACAAGTTGAATGCTACCGGTTGACTTTAGAGGAAAAGCCAAATTCCAAATCCAATTTTTATAATTAATCTCGTGCCTATAAAAAACAAGTTTTTTCAGCAGGGAAATGAAAGAGCACTTTCAAGTGCAATTATATAAATGGTCATAAAACGGGCCGGGCGTGACCCACGAGGAAGGAAACCAGCCTGACGCGGACCCGCCCTCTATTAATGAGAACATTAATTTCATAAATCGAATATCATGGGTTACACAAAAATCTGATGTTTACCACCCCAAAAGCATGTCAATTTACATATTTCACCCACAATTACACTGAAATTCAATCAAGACCCTGTAAATTTGTTAGAGGGCGTATGACTAAATTTATTTAAAAATAAATAAATTATGCTTCCATACTTTATAAAACACTTTTATTATTATTATTATTATTATTATTATTATTATTATTATTATTATTATTATTATTATTATTGCAGGAAGGGGGACAATGAGTTTTGGGAACTTCATCTTTTGGATGTCTTCGAAAGGATAATATTAAATCTTATTTTAAAATAATTTATTTGAATGTTTGAGTTTATAAGATGATAATATTGACCAAATCGTAATACGGCTAAATATAAGAGGTGTTTTGAATTAAACCTTAATTTTTTACAGAAAAGTTTAGGGCGCCCTTGGTTTTTCCAGAAAGAGCTCATAAATTGTAAATATTTTATTTGATAAATTTTGTTTTGGGAAAAAATGTTTTTCTCTCTCATAATTATAATGGTTAAAAAGGCTGAAACATTTATGAATTTTCCTAAAAAAGTTAAAACATAACACTCCATCTGTCCCGGTATTGTTGGCTATTTTCTTTTTACAAGTAGATTCAAGAGAGTTTTTTTTTCTGTGTAAAGTAGTATGTGACACGAAATTCAAGGTATTTTTTAGTGTAAATATTTTTTTTGAACGGGCCAATAATAATGAGACAGTCCAAAAAGAAAAACGAAATAACAATCATAGGATGGAGAGAGTACAAATTACTTTGAAGATCTTAGTATAATGATAATTTTAGCACTTTTGTTTGTGGATATTAGGCCATGCCGCTGTGGAAAATATGGGAAGATGCTAAAGAACGCTCCTCACTTAAGTGTGAAGTGTGAATTATATGAAATTAGGTGATTTTTTTTAATATTGCCTAAGAGTAACGTAGACTTTTGTTTTCGGATCTTAAAATAATTAAATGTAAATGAATTGAGTAAAGTTGAATATGTTTGTGATAACTACTAAGTTTGTTTCACCGAGCTTAAAGAACTATATTTTAGTAACAATTAAATGAATTTCGCGATTTGAGATGATAAAAAAAAAGTTATTTTCGAAGATTATAATTACACTTGATTAACTCATTCCTATAATTGGATCTAACAACTCGTAAATTCTATTTGTGAGGTTCTAACTTCCAAGATTAAGCTTAGGTAAACCACTCTTTAAAGCGGGCCCATGCACCGAATTCAGTCTACATTTGTATATTTTTTTCTTTTTCAACAATTATATCTCGGAGCTTCAATCGACAATTTTAAACATTATTAATATAAACAAAATCAAACTGAAACGACGTGATGCTTTGTAAAACACCAAATTAACTTGTTCAATTTTAACTGAAACCTTGCATAAACAATACTATGCTACCAATTATATGTATAAATTGGAAAATTGCAAGATAATATATCATTGTCACAGCCGTTACCAACAATACTCTACTATCACATATATAAATCCTTTATGATGCATATTCCTTATATAATATATATTGTTCTTAACGTTCCAAGAATATATATTTTGTTTTATATCATGTAAACAATATGATACATTCAATTTATTGTACCCTTACACTACTAAATAAAATTGTAAAACGACATATGAGTCTATTACTTGGTAAAAGGAAAAAGAAAAGAAAACAATGAATGCATCGGAACTTTTTTAATCTTAATTGCTAGAAAGGAATGGGGTAGCTAGCTAGTTCATAAAAAACGTATAGATTATCAAGAAAACACGTTTGCTAATATTTTTGACAAAAGTATAAACATAATTATTTAGGATTGTGATGTTAATTCTCTTTTGTGATGTTAATTATCGGGAAACAAGAGCCCCCTAAAAGTCTCTAAAATAAACAAAACAATAATTATATATATATATATATATATATATATATATATAAAGCTCCCCACTAAAAGAATGACAGCTAGGCAGCTGTTTTTTTTAGTTGTTGCATTTATAATTCAGTCATTCGAAGTAGTATTTATGAGATCACATGCGCCTGTAAGTTCCACAAGATTGCCCGCTCACATAATTTGACCTCGTTTCCATATCACCTTTAATTTTCTTTTCTTTTTTAAAATCTATTGATTGTTAATCAACTGAACCAAACTTGTGATGAAATATTAATTCTTTTCTTATACTAGGAATATTTTCACTCGTTTGCATATTTTATCACGAGTATTATAATTTAGTATTAGTCATTCCCTTTATGTAAATTTTCACAACACGTACACGATGTTATAGATATAAAATATAAAATAACTAATCGGTCTAAGTTAATTTTCATATTGTTTCTCCTTGTTTTTTTTAGCAAACTATATATACAAGTACAAATTTTATGTCAATCTAGGTATTGACACGGATTAGTCTCCAAATGGTCTTATAAAATGAGATGAAAATTTATGGTTAACTTTAAATCAACTCTATGAGTTTCTTAATTTAATCATATACTTTTTTATGACTATGGTAACATGCAATCGCTATTCGATGTGTACATTGAATTAACTATACTCCAGTTACAATACTTTGCAAACAACAAAAGATAATGAATTGTGGAGCTTTAGATCAACCCCTTCACTTGTCTCAGTTTAACCTTATACTTTTTGATATGTTAATATATAACTATGAATAGCCGATAAACTACACATAAGAGATAAACTATGTTACAAGAATCTGGTGAGATATATTTGATCTATAAAAATTTGGTGAGATTCAAATTTAAAACTATTGATAACAAGAGTGCCCACCCCATCGATTGGCCATCACCAAGAGGGCAAATTCAAATATTTACTATAGAAGTGTTTAATTAAGTAAAACGTAAGGGCGGTCGAAGTATTGGTGTCGTTAAGTGAACATTGTCAAAGTTGGTAGTGTTTTAGTGTCACAATGCTGTTTTTTTCTCTCCTTTTGCCTAACTTAATGATTATGGAACGTAGTGAATTTAAGAGTAACCTTAAATTTTTGATTTTATTAAGGAAAAGTTTTACATTTTTATTATTGGTTTTAGTTGCTGGATTTTCCTTTCAATCATTTTCATGCCTATTCATCCCTTGCATTTATTTGAATAATGAATGATGAAATGAATGACCATTTTTTAAATATTTATCTAGGTGAGGTCACGACAGTTGGGGAATTGAACTATATAATTACTATATGTTTATAGGTACTGCGCCGATCTTATTCATGTAATTTATATGAAGTTATGAACACATCAATATAAGTACCAATCATGGTTCATTTAATTTTGAACTTATGTAACATTACATAACATGAATTGTTCTCGAGTAATATAATCTCATTAAACTCCTCTGACAGTCACATGAACATGTTATTTCTATAATCACAAATAAGGTTATTACCTGAAAATAATTATGTCACACTCATAATTTATTATAATAAAGAGCATTACTTTAATTTGTTGGTAGATATGTTAATGGGGGTCATGAAATGGACGTGTGCATGGATACTACTACTTGATTTTTCAATGCATTTTTGCGTGTTTGGGATGGTGTGGGTTAATTTTTCAAACTTAGTTTTACTTGCGCGTTACTTCGTCTTCAATAATTTTATTTCTCCTTTTTCTTTTGTTTGTTTCGATATAATAAACGACCATATCTTTATATTCATTAATTGCCTTCTCTCTCTCCAACTAATTAAATAGGGACGAACTGGAAATTTGAAGTTGGGAAGAAACAGGTGAAGATTTTTTTTTGTTTAAATCTTTTCTGCAAATATTTTTATCATATACGGATGGCAGGTGCACGATATGGGTTCGCGCAGGGGTCGAGATCAATTCCTATGATTGCGTGATTTTTAATTTATTTCTTATTTTATAAAAAAAATCACATTTTTTTCTACATGGCACCTAAGGCACTGTCGTATAAGACGATTTACAGCTTTTACGCAAGTAGGCAAGTATTTTGAGTCAAATAAACACCTTATTAGTATCCCATATATATACCTTTGCCCGGTGACAAAGCTACATGGAGTTAGGTGGGCGCTTCAGTTTCTACCAATTATTTTTTTATTCTTACGAATTCATAAAATCATATGGCATTTTATGTGAATGTTGAGTAAATTCCCATATATCACCAAATCAAATTGAATGAAAATTGACTTTTTGAAAATTTGAACACGAATTATAGAAAACATAGTCCCTACATTCGATATTTTTTTAACTATGCTCTGCCCGGTCTTTTTTTTTTTGTTTTTCCAAAGACATCCAAACGGTGAAACTCATATGTGTAAAATAAATCTAGAATTCAATCCTCATCGTATCCCTTCCTCCAATTCAAGAAAGTATTTCATATTGCTCCCACGGACTTAGCTCGGCTATTTAAGAACTAGTAGATTTAGAACAAAGAAAATATTTCATGTACCTTGTCTCACTTTATTGCTCAATGTATACTTCATTTTTTATTCTTTTCAATCTCAATTAGCTTTAAGTGTTTATTGATTATAACAACAACTGTGATTTTTGTAGGAGGTCGTGCTCCTGCTTCCGACAAATATGTTAATGATATTAGTAATGTCAATGGACATGTTTTACCTGGATCATAACCAATAAATAAGTATCGGTTCTGATTTTGGACCCGACCCATTAGATACCAGATCGGATCGGACCCGAACCATCAACTATGGGTCTGAAACGGTCCGGATCTGAGCGGATCTGGAACCAGAACTGAAACTGAAATCGAAACCGTTGCTTTAAAATTTAATGGACTATGAGTGATTCTGGATCGGTATGAGTAGAACCGGGTCATTGACGAGCCTACTTAAGCTTAGGCTTGTCAATAGACGTGTTTTACTTAGACAAAAACTAATAAATAAGTATCGATTCTGGTTTTGGAACCAGAACAGGAACCCGATCATCAAACTATGGGTCTAAACAATCTGAGTCTAAAGAGGGTCTTGATTTGGAACCAGAACCGGAATCGCTGTTTTAAAATTTAATTGGCTATGAGTGGTTTTGGATCGATTGAGGTAATACCCACCCATTAACATCCATAAATGAGATAACATGGCTTATTTATGAATTTTTTGTGCTTTACTTTTGGAAAAAGACCGATAGGGATTGGTGAAATACCTAGAGATAAAATCAATAGGTAAGGGGCGGCCCCCCGTTGGAGGGGTTCTCTTATTTGTTCTCTTTTATATATAATTGAAATTTAGCATTTATCTCTCCTCCATGTTTAGGAACCTCTTTGAGTGTAACTATTTACAAGAGAATAATCAAAATATTTATACATCTAAAACATACACAGCCACAGGCCAAACAAATGACCAAAGTTACCTGTGTTAGCAAAATGATTAGTGAAACAGAAAATAAACTTTACAACTTGACATTATAGTCATACGTCATGATTGATTTTCATGTGAAATATGCTTCTTTATATATTATAGTAATACCTTTTAATTTGACAATCTTAGATTATACGTAGATCTACGGCAAATTGATTTTTAGTTATTACAATAAGATTTTTTAAAACAAATATATGAGTTACCATCTTTAAATATATTAATTAACATCATTATTATGCATAAAGTGCTTTCATAATTTCTACACACTAAGTCAACTTAGAAAAGAAAAAGAAATGTAATTTTTTACGGTCTTCGTTGTCACCCAAGAGTTGGAAGTATGCTAACATGTGATTGATAATGTATTAGTATTACATGCACAATTCATAAATGAAAACTTTAAATGAAAGAATTAAATTAATAAGAAAAATGAAAGAAGTAAATAATAGTCATTTAGTAGTTTATTAGAATTTTAATTTACGCACACATATATATCGATAAAATACATATCCGAAACGCCTTAAAAGTTCGGATGGATATGTAGTAAAATGCCCTAGTCGTAGATCAATTTGATTTTGTCTTTTATTTGATTTTTTATTACGCAAAATAGACATCAAAGAACCAAAAATGTAGAATTATCATCATTCTTTTTTTTAAATCATGAAAAATTCGCAACCGCTATCATTAATGCACTGGATAAATCATATTTAGATAACTAAGTAAACCCTATTTGGAGAATGTATTGGGTAACACCAAACTTTGAGAACCAAATGTATCATACTCGGACCCATTGAAACATTAATGAAATTCAAACTTGTGATCTTTTAATCAAATAAACTCATTTTAACATTTGCCTGTTCCAAATGTATAGGTTATCATCATTCTTGTTTAGTGTACATGTGCAGCATTGGCTCCACATCCACATACATGCCCACAGCCACAGGCACAAATTGTAAAGTCAATTTTGTCAATTTTCAAATTTTTTATTGATGTAAATCTTGTACCTTGTATAACTAGAATTACAAAAATATCGGGTTAAATTGTTATTCTTATTATTACTCAAGTCAAAAAGTTTAAAATAAATTATTTTTTTAATTTTTTTGGTATTGGAAAATCCGCAGCCAATACCTATGATGTGTATTAGGTAAATCTCACGTTTTATGCAATAGCTGTTTCAATCAAAAGTATACTCTCAATTGACTCACAATCGAATGAGGTGTTATAGTAGGGAAAGTTAACCCTAGTCGTCTCTCAAGGAAAACTTAACAGAGCATTACTAAGTTGCCACACGAAAACAAATAAATTCCTAAACACTCTAATCTCAAAGGGTTGATTGATTACCTAGGCAAGAAATTATTAAAGAAAGAAAGACGAATTAACTAGGCAGAAATTGATAAAGCAGATAAATTATCTAGGCAAGAATTAAACCCTAAATCGAAGAACATGGAATTGAAACTATAAACCCTAGACATGAATGGAAAAGATTAAACGAAAGACAAGATTACGTAGACAAATATCAATACTGATCATAACCAACGCAGAAATCAATAACATTCGAAACCGAGAGGGTAGAAATAAGCGATAGACGAAACTTACGAACAAACGAACGGTGGAATTGATAATCAAACTTCAGAGTACAAATCCAATATCCTTACAAGAATTCTTGAATCAAGATCCAAAGTAAAGAAAAGGAATAACAAAAGGAATTAAGAACTTAGGGAGAATTGTCGTTCTTCTCACGAAAACCAAAAGACGGAAATAAAAATAATGAATGAGAGCGGTCAATGGCGTTTGAAAACGTATATATAGCGGCCCAATTTTAACGCGCAGCGCCGGACGCGAGCCTAGCTAGCGGACGTGACGTGCGCTTGCAAACAAAGGAAGCCGGCACGGACTCGAGCCAGCGCGGACGCTTGAAGCTCTCGGATGCACTAGCCACGGACGCAGGAGGCGCGGACTCGTCGAGCTCGGATGACAAACACTCGAAGGCACGGCGGACGCATTGCGGCGCCGGACGCCTGACGACCCTGGGTCGTCTTGCGTATGCAACCCAATACGGACGGAATGAAGCGCGGACGCGGGCGCTCTGGACGATATTTGCAAAGGCGTCCAGCAGCAGACGGACGCCAAGCGCCGGACGCACACCAAGTGCCGGACGCACGTCTTTCCTTCGAAGCGGGCGAGGCGTTGCGCACCCAGCGCCGGCTACGCCGAGTCCGGCGCTTGGGTGCGCTCTTCAGGCATCAAAAGTTCAACGCAATCATTCCCTACACAGAACACAAACCAACATGATTCCAATAAAAAGATATTCAAATATAACCAAAAAGGAATCAAATCGTCGAAAACAAACGAAGAAAAACAAAACAAAAACATGCAAAACAATAACCTGCAAATAATACAAGACATAAAAATCATAAATTATTTTTTAATTCTAAAAGCATATGGTGGTGCGTAACAAGATGACAAAATTCAGATTATTGAGAAATAACTTTCCTTAGAGTAATCTTCTCAAATGTTGTTTTTGTCTGTATCACATTCGTCAATGAATACAGTTCATGCATTTTATTGGATCGAGTATGCCTGAATGTAGATTGAATCACTCATCAAATACCAAGAGCACATGTTTTGGGACTCTGAGCCATTTTCAACTCCACACTAATATGATATTGTCCGCTTTGGGCCAAACCTGCACGGATTTGTTTTTGGGTTCAACCCCAAAAGACCTCATACTAGTGGAATGGAAGTTTTCAATATATACTATATCATATTGATATAATCTTTCGATGTGGGACTTGGGTTGAATTCCCAACAAACCTCCCTCAAACCAAGGACTACATAACCCGTGTCCTTTTTTTAAACAAGAGGCATATATTTATTTTGTTGCTTGCTGCCGGGTTACTGTCGGGGTCGACGGATGTGCTGTCCGGGAGCATATTGACGACGACGAGGCTGTCCGGATTCACAACAGTGGTATCAGAGCCAGGTTCGTGCTCGAGTGGACTGCGGCATGCTCGATGTTGGGAGGCCATCGGTGTAACTCGGACTTGTGTCGAAAGTCTTCCTAACCAAGGGTGTTAGGTGGCGTGTTCCGTTGGTGCGACGATGCAAGATGGTCCGAATGTTTAAAAAAGGACACGGGTTATGTGGTCCTTGGTTTGAGGGGAGGTTTGTTGGGAATTCAACCAAGTCCCACATCGAAAGATTAGATCAATATGATCTAGTATATATTGAAAAGTTCCACTCTACTAGTATGAGGTCTTTTGGGGTTGAACCTAAAAACAAATCCATATGGGCTTGGTCCAAAGCGAACAATATGAACTCTTCAATATATACTAGATCATATTGATCTAATTTTTCGATTTGGGACTTGGGTTCAATTCCCAACAACATGCTTTCAATTTTGACTAATTTTACTTTTAATATAACCATTTACCTATATAGTCGAATTCAATCAACACATATTCATTAATAAACAAATATTTAAAAAAAATCTAGCGAAACTAATATTAAGATAATAACATACAAAATGAACGTTGAACATATTACAAGATCGGGTACCTATATTCACTACCCAAATAGAATTAGTCAGTGCGACTCGAAATTCGTTTATCACAAATCACATTGCTTAAACGCAATGATATCATCAACGCCACGCCACGTGTACAATTACAATAGAGAATTGGCACGCGGATAAAACGGTCAACTGGTCACAACCTTAACGGTCGGGGACGACGCTCCGTTTCGAAAATAATTGCTTTCCCAAATTGCCCCTTTCTTTGCCTTCAATTCTCGTAACTCACACTTTTAGTTGGTATCTGCTGTATGCATTGCCCACTCCATCAGCGAGCTCTAACCTCCTTAACAATGGCTACCACTTTTTCCATTTCCCACTCAATTCCTCCAACCACATTTTTGCCGTTTTCATCTTAAATTCTACTCCAGTCATACGCTCATACATGCCTCTTACCCACCCCCTCGCACACCAATCGCCCGATCTCGCCGGAGAAAATGGAGGATTCCGGTAGCTCCGCCACCGGCGGATATATTTTCACTCAGAAAACCCCAATTCTCGGCCAGAGGCTCTTCATCGTCATCATCGCCACCGTCGTGCTCGTGTTCGCTGCTTTCGTTGTGATTCTCCTGTTCCTCCGCAACCGGAGCTCGAAGCGGCGCCGCATTGGCGTGAACCAGAGCTCCGGACTTCTGCCGCTGGTTTTTAGTAAGACCGAAGATGAGAGAGAGGCGGATCAGAGACATGTTGAGAGTGAGAAGAGCAAGGTGTTTGTGATCGGCGGCGTTTCGCAGGGTTTGGATGCAGACTCGGAGAGCAAGGAGTCGAGCACGACGCAGAGCGAGTCCTCGTCAGCATTGTCGGCGTCGACCGACGGTTTGGGGAGCTTTGGGTGGGGGCGGTGGTATAGCATGAGAGAGCTGCAGATTGCGACGAATCAGTTTTCGAGTCAGAATGTGATTGGAGAAGGCGGTTATGGGATTGTGTATCGTGGGGTTTTGCAGGATGGCTCCGTGATTGCAGTGAAAAATCTTCTTAACAACAAGTAAGTACCTAACTATGTGAGGTAGTTCATATCAAGCTTGGAAATAATTGCATAGAGGTTTAAAGTAATATGAGAATTAGGATTTTTGTTTTGGGATCCAACGTGCATGTTTGTATGATTATGATTTCGTTTCCGCATTTAAGGTTGATTAGGGTTCTTGTTTAGGATTGCTTGTTAGAAATTGTGTTTGAATTTGCTGATCCCGTTTTGAGTGGACTGTGATGCTGTACGCGTTTCAGTGGGAATTTCATTGATAAAATTAGAGGTTCGATCTGGATTGCTTTGAGGGTGAATAATTAGGGATTAAAAGAAAAGAAAAGAAAAGAAAAGAAAGTAAACGGTAGCTTTTATTTCTTTAGTTCTTTATTATCTTCTGCCTCTTCTATAGGGCAAGCTTTAGACTAATCCTTTTTTCCCTTTAATTTATTTCATTCAGCTCTTTATTATCGGTATGCTGCTTTATCTTATCTTGATTAGCTTTTTCGTTATTGCTTTCTCAGTTTAGATACCATTGGTTGTATATTTGATCCCGTTTTCTTTTGGTATCTCTTTTGTGCTGATTTGTTGAGTGCTGTTTATTGGGCATAATGGATATCAGGTAGATTATGTTTGAGATTTTGGAGGTACAGAGGATTGTAGTTCAAGTGGGTATTATTATCTTTAATCACTTTTAGCCCTATAGTCCAAATTTGAGTAGGAATCTCAAAGGTTTTAAGACTTATGATACCATCAGCGAATGAAATTAAAAGATATATAACTGCAGAGTAGCCAACATAATTAGTTGCATAGTTCTAATGCACCCCTTTTGGTAACATAAATATGAGCAACATGACCCAATTATGCTATTTTAAATTAGGATCTGATGGGTACCGATCTACAGTCACAAGCTCATCACCCAAATATGTATGTGGCATAGTATTAAAATGTCAATCGTTTCCCTCTCTGTTTGAGCTATGATGAAGATTCTCATTATAGTCTCTTTAATTGATTACTGATCTTAACTAGGGATCCAAGGGTTGGGCTGCCAACTTCAACTTCATCATAATCTTTAAGCAAGATAGATGTTCTTTCATTAAGCATGCCATAGCAAGCCACTTAAACACTCTTTGGTCTTTTTCTCAACAGGGGTCAGGCGGAGAAGGAGTTTAAAGTGGAGGTTGAAGCTATTGGGAAAGTAAAACACAAGAACCTTGTGAGTCTCTTAGGTTATTGTGCTGAAGGAGCTCAAAGGTACCCGTCTCCTTTTCGTTTGAAATTCTCTGTTAATTTAGAATTAGTTTTTCTTCACTTACTGCTGATCATTTTTGGTTCAATCAGGATGCTGGTCTATGAGTACATTGACAATGGCAATTTGGAGCAATGGTTACATGGCAAAGTGGGGCCAGTAAGTCCATTGACTTGGGAGATCCGGATGAAAATTGCCATTGGGACAGCCAGAGGGTGAGGCGTTATCCCAATTTCGCATTAGAATGCTGATATGCTTCACCTGATTGAGTGATTGGTGCTCTGTTTCTCATTGTCATGCATCCTCCTATTTCTTTTGTCATTTCCTTTTGGGATTGTGGCTTGTTAATTTGATTGTGCGCATCAAGTATCTATTACTGGATATATCCTTGAAAGATTTCCACATACGCTGCAGGATTCTCAATATATTTGTTTTATCTCAGAATTTCTTTTATTAATGTGAGAAATACCGTGTAACAGAGAAGGCTTAACAACTTTGCTGATGTATTCATTGTGGCAAGAAAACGATTAATCTATGCTCCGGCAGTTCTTTGGAGCATCTCATGAGATGCAGATGCTATGATATTTCTTTATGCACACTTCTGAATACCTGAATGTTTTTGCAGACTAGCATACTTACATGAAGGGTTAGAACCCAAAGTTGTTCACCGTGATGTGAAATCCAGCAACATTCTTCTAGACAGGAAATGGAACTCGAAAGTATCAGACTTTGGACTTGCCAAGCTATTGGGACCTGAGAAAAGCTATGTGACTACACGAGTGATGGGAACATTCGGGTTTGTTCTGTTCCAACCTCAGTTTTTCCATTCTCCCCTAAGCAGAGGATTGGAAAGAGGAAGACATTAATGTTTATTTACTTACTGCAGATATGTCTCCCCTGACTATGCAAGTACTGGCATGCTCAACGAGGGGAACGATGTATACAGCTTTGGAGTTCTACTCATGGAAATAATAACTGGAAGGAGCCCAGTAGACTATTCCAGACCACCAGGAGAGGTGAAGAAAATCCCTCCATAAACTCCTTTTCCCCCCTCAAAGGATGCCTTTACCTAACTCTGTTCCCCAAATTTCAGATAAACTTGGTAGATTGGTTCAAAGGAATGGTAGCAAGTCGGCGTAGTGAAGAGGTTATGGACCCACTGATGGATGTTCCTCCTCCCCCAAGAGCTCTCAAGAGAATACTACTGCTTTGCCTTCGATGTATAGACTTGGATGCCAACAAACGTCCTAAGATGGGCCAGATCGTTCACATGCTTGAGGCTGATGAATTCCCTTTCCGTGTGGTAAGCAAGCATTGCCTCTCTTAGTACAAAGTTAGTCAAGTAGACACTCAGGTTTACAAGACTTCAAACAACAGATCAAGAAAGGGGAACATAACTGTTTTGTGTGTTTCTCTTAGCTGCTTTCGTCTTTGTGCAGGAGCCTCGTCCGGTTCGTGATACAGTGCGGCTGCAACCTCAAGTATCTAGCAGCAATAGAGCTCAATTAGCAAACTAGGAAGAAGTGAGTGATGATGAAGGAAGACTAAGACGAAGATGACTATTTTGTTGATGTCTTACTGTGTATACATATTAAATGGGCAGACGATGACTGAGCTTCTTTGTAGAACATGTTATTCTTTCTTCACCTGGCACATACCATTTAATTACATGAGGTTGTAAATATATTTAGGTTTTATATACTTTTGCTTCATAATATTTCCCCTTGCTTACATATCATATTCGGGTTATATAAAAATTGGAATTGCAGTTGAATACTCGAACCCTCCAAAGTAAGGGTGAGTGGATGATTCGAATTGCGATAATGTCATATAAGTTGTTGCATGTGATAAATTTGAGAATTATAAGTAAAAAACTGAAATTTTAAATTCTTGTTCCAAATCATATGTAGGATTGGGCCATCAGTCATTGATGTAATTATTGGGATATATCACTGCTTTGGTATTAATGATGAAGATTTCGTATAAGAAACTGCAAACATGTCCAAGCAGAGAACGTGCAAATAATTCTACATTCCTCATAAAATCACAAATTTGGCCCACATTTGGATTCCAGGTATTGTCGAACACTTGAAACTCTGTAGGATAGTGACATATGATGACCTGCAGTGTGTCCAGTTGAAGGAGATTGTTCATCGAGGAAAATGGTAAAGTTTAAATCCAAAATAGTATAATTCCTGTTCTAGATTTCAAATATTCATAGAAAGACTTCATAAATCTAACTCGATTCAAGTCCAATAGCAACTCAATGTTCCAACTCATTTTATTTCTCTATCAGAGTGCTATACGTTAATCGGGTCGCATGTATCTATTAGAGAATTTTCCGAAATATATGAACTATTTGCGCAGGTTAGTTTTACCTCAAGAAGAAATTGTCTTAAAAAAGGACATCTCACCTAATCAATCTTCATCGTGTTTGCGTATATATGTGTTTGAAACTCTAAAAATTAGATTAACATGGTGTTGTTTTTATATAGAAAGTAGAAGGAAAGGTGAAAGGTGCAATACATTGAGTGTGTAATAAATAGCTCTTCTAATACAAAATCAGAATACATTAAATAAAAGTCAAGTTTGGAATCCTAACGCTGAACGGCTCTTCTGTCTTCATGGAGTGTCCAAGTACAAGGCGAAGGATCCGACCCATATCCTGTACCCGTATCCGTGTCGAATCGTGATGATACGGATTTTTATGCAACACTGCCTCCAACATTTTATTTTAGAAGTAGAGTTGCTGTCAACAAAATCAAAAGTAAATTAAACTCAAAAGCATTTGCCCATGAATTCTTCCAATTATATCTGAAAATATTGGCGACCGCTAAAAAGGCTATCCATCCAACACGTGTATCATAATTCAGGAAGGGGGTGGGAACGAGAAACAAAACCGATAAAAAGAAATTCTATATTGTCACAATATAACCGTATTTACCGTATTATGGAAAGAGCAGAACAAATTCTGCATACAAACACTACGCAGATCGCTTCTAGCAGGAAATTCTAACTTGTTTCTTTGTTGAAGAGAGAGAAAGTGTGATAGCGCATGCTATGGAAGACAAATTGATAAGCAGGCTAGAGTCTGCGGTAACGCGGCTGGAGGCGCTGTCGGCCGGAGGTTTCAGCCGAGGCGGAGAGATCAGCAGAGACGCCGGTGCGGCGGGGCCTTCAATTGCGGCGTTTGACGATCTCATTTCGCAGTTTGTTAACGGCGTTCTTAACGTCGCAGAGAATATTGGAGGACAGGTTTTGGATATCTCGAAGATTATTGAGGAGGCGTTCAACGTCCAGAAGGAACTTCTCGTTGAAATCTCACAAACTCAGGTTGATTGTTTGATTTCTCGAACTGCATGCAGTTTTGACCTCTACATTGCTGCGATGCAGTAACGATACTTAAAATTGATGTTTCTGATCTGATTTTCGCTAGTTCTGTTTGTGCGACGTATATGGATCGTGGCTGCGATGAAGATTTCAAATAAGCTACGAAAATGAGATTTTCTGATTGACTGAAATGTGTACTGTGATTATAATGGTTGGAATCAATTTTAAGATCAGATGATGCGGAAATTGTGTTAGCTGATTTCAATTTCAAAAGCCAAAATCATAAAATTAATATTGGATTGGTATGCTTTGGATTCTGGTATATTGATCTATTAATCTATTGCTTATATGTCTTTTCAATTTTCTTTATGAAGAAGCATGTAACATAGAATTAATGAGTTCTGAAGATGAGAGATCATATCACAGTAGTTTTGCAGAAATTGTTTGATTAGGAAGTTTAGAGTAAGAGTGGCTTTGTCATTGATGACTAGTATCATAATCATGTTGTGAGATAGATCTCTGAGACATCGCAATATTTCAGTCGTTTAGTTTCAAGTTCTGTTATTATTTTATTTTCTCTTGTTTCTTTAGTTTCAATTTCTGTTATTCTTTTCCTTTCTCTTGTTTCTTATGTTTGAATTTCGACACTCGCTTATGCCACCTGCGCAGAAGCCTGACACGGCGGGGTTGGTAGAATTCCTGAAACCATTGAATAATGTAGTTGCAAAACTTTCTGCATTAACGGAGGGAAAGCAATCTGAGTTCTTCAACCACCTAAAGACGGGTGCCGATAGTCTTGCAGCTCTCATGTGGATTGCATATACAGGAAAAAATTGTGGTAAGAAATACTTAGGCAATCCATGTTCTATTCATCTTTCAACTGGCTTCTTATCCTCTTTCTCATTTGATGATAATATGATCTGCTATTGAAGGTATGAGCATGCCTACCGCACACGTTGAAGAAAGTTGGCATATGGCTGAGTTTTACAGTAATAAGGTATTCTTTATCTCTCTACTTCAGATAATTCTCCTCTTCAAATGACGGAACTTTGTGATTCTCCGTTCATAATATATTTTCTCTTGTCGATCTTCCTCTGCTGCCCTAATTGTAGTTGCAGAGTAAGTCATATCATGCTGTCATATATAGAAAATTCACTAAAAAGAAGTTTGCATTTGATCTTCGAGGTTATCATGTTAAAACTTGTTTTTCATGTGCACATGTAATTTGCTCATTCTGTACCTTGCCAGGAAATTTAAGATGTCTGTGAATGATAAATCAAATGTGGAAGCTCTGATATGTTTATTATTGATTGGCTAGATTCTTGTAGAGTACAAGAACAAAGATCCAAATCATGTTGAGTGGGTAAAGGTTTTGAAGGAGCTATTTGTGCCCGGCTTGAGAGATTATTTGAAGGCTTACTACCCACTGGGACCTGTTTGGAGCGCCACGGGGAAGACTATAGGAACTAATCGGGGTGGCCCTCCTCCTCCACAAGCTCCAACTGCTTCACTTTCCAGCTCTGGAATGGGATCATCACGCCCTAAACAAGGGCTGGCTGCTGTTTTTGAAGAAATTAACTCTGGAAAGCCAGTTACTTCTGGTAACTATCACTCTTTTACTCCACTTTTCATGAGAGTTCTGGAGATTAATTTCCTTATGATTAATTGACTTGTTGAGTCTTTATTGTCTTTGTCTTTCCTACAAAGGATTGAAAAAGGTCACTGCTGATATGAAAAGCAAGAACCTTACAGACAGAAGTGGAGTTGTTTCTGTTGCTGAGAAAGAAAGCCGTGCTAAAAAACCTTCTGCTTCCAAGACAGGACCTCCTAAATTTGAGCTTCAACTTGGTCGGAAGTAAGTGCAAACAATAGTTATTCATAGACACGATGCTCTACTCTTATTGCCTTTGTGAATTGGATTTCTATGTTTTCAGATGGGTGGTGGAGAATCAAATTGGGCAAAAGGATTTAGTAATCGATGATTGTGATGCAAAGCAGACCGTATACATATATGGGTGCCAGAATTCTGTTCTTCAGATCCAAGGTATGCACTAATTACTAAACTATGTTTTAATTAAAGTTGGAGAGCATGAGAAATCGTTAGTCTTTTAAATGCAATATGCAGGGAAAGTGAACAACATCACATTGGACAAGTGTAGTAAGATGGGGCTAGTCTTCAAGGTAAGTTAAGGAACGCAGAACTAGTTATGTTCTGAACTCAGAAATCCATAACTAACATGTCTTATTTTGAAACTTGGGGGGCTAGGATGTCGTGGCAGCTTGTGAGCTTGTGAATTGTAGTTCCATGGAAATTCAATGTCAGGGCGTGGCGCCTACAATTTCAATTGACAACACTGAAGGATGCCAACTATACTTGAGCAAAGATTCTTTAGGGGCTTCTATAACTACAGCCAAGTCCGAAGTCAATGTATTAGTACCTGCTTCTGAAGTAGATGGGGATTGGGTACATCTAATTTTCTCTATTTAACAACATTATATTTTGGCTCATATCTTCGTATTACTGTCTCCTCTTTTCTTCTAAACTGAACTGTACATTCCTCCAGTATCTGATTTAAATAGATGTTTAAGCATGCGGTTGCAGATTTATATGCCAAATACAAACAGTATGCATTCATAGACTTGTTGAAGTATAGAACATTAGATTATAGTGTCATCTCCTTGGCGGAGAAAAATAGACATCTATACCTAGGCGAAATCATCATGCTCTAAGCAATGCAAACCATTTTTTCTTATATTTTTTTGCTGCAATTTTGCTGCAGACAGAGCATCCTTTGCCACAGCAATACATTCACGTATACAAGGATGGTCAGATTGTTACAACTCCAATGGACCACTCTGGAGGCTAAATCGACTTATTCCAATATCATCACATCTTGGTGCTAATGCGATCTCTCTATTTTTTGGGCATTTTTTTTTGTTGATCTTTTTATTGTGTTAGGCTCATCATATTTTTTGATTGATCCATCTAATTTATTGAATTGTTGTATTGGTTTTATTATGCTCTGCTGCAGTTTGTTTTAGAACCACTTGTTATGCTTGTCAGTTTGTTAGTTGAGACTTGAGAGTATTTCAGATTCGTTACATGTCTTATGTTTGTAATACATTGTTAGTACAAATCACGTATGAAGTTTAATTATGTTTAAGCTTTGGACTTGAACGACGACGTTGGCTTTCATTTCGGATCATCTACATGTTTCACTTTCGGACAATGTGAATTGCGAGTTTGGGAGATTAGTGATTAGACAATGGCGAACACATGATTTTAGTTCTTGGAGAGAGTCTGAGGAAATCTCAAGATGGATGAAATTTGTGAATGTAATGGATCTAAATTTTACATAGCTGTTTTTCTATTATAGTACTTATACACGCTTGCAGTTAAGAGGTAACTAATTCGTCAGATACTTTATGCATATCATCGAATGGGACTCAGAAGGCTATATATATATATATATATATATATATATATATATAGGGAGGGTTAACGTGAGAACCATTTTTATCGTGAGAACGTGAGAACCCAAAATCATGAATTCATAGTGAAAGTTGATGAATCCGTTGGGAAAGTTATCAATCTAAAAATAGAATTTTCGCCTCATGGATTTGAACCCGGTGAAAAATTAATTTGAATTCATTAACTTTCTCAACGGATTCATCAACTTTCACAATAATTCATTTGGTTCTTAGTTTTAGGATAAGAATGGTTCTTATTTGAACCAAACTCTCTCTCTCTCTATATATATATAGAGGTTGGTTATGGTGAGAAAGCTTCTTAATGTACGAAAATAGGAATAGTAGCGCATCTTTCATATTTGTGTAACACAATCAGAATTACTATATTGCATATGTTAGTTTAGCACATATTTCATCCATTCGTAGCACATATGCTAAATATATTAGTTTAGCACATCTTTCATTCATAACAGAACACAAGAAGAGTTCTAGTGTTTACAATAATACGTGTAGCACACAAAACACAAAATTGTAACACACCAAAATTAAATCTCAACCATTGATATAGCAAATCAAAGGCCCAGATTCATTCTTATTTCCTACCAAATTATCCTTTCCTACCGATTATCTCATATATATATATATATATATATATATATATATATATATATATATATATATATATATATATATATATGGGGTGGGTTATTGTGAGAAAACTCCTTCATGTAGGAAATAAGAATAGATATGTAAGTGTAGCACATCTTTCATGTTTGTGTAGCACAATCGTAATTATTATGTTGCACATGTTAGTTTAGACATATTTCATCCATTCAGTAGACATTGTTATGTACCCTAATCTCGAGTTGAGGAAGACGGGAAGGGAGAAGCTCGCGTGGCGTGATAAGGGAAATTAACAAGAAGATAATGGTGATAGTGGATATTCAAGAAGATAAAATAGAGGCCCAAGAGGCTCTTACGGAGGAATGGGGTGCGAGCCCAACAGCCTATTTTATTTACATGTTATTTATTTCCAAAAGTGGGATACCACACTTGTATTTAAGAGCTAGGGTTTGCTGCTAAGAGGCATATAGAATATTATATTCATCAATCTTCCTACCTTCTCTCTCTCTCTACCTTTCCTCTTCTCAAATATTCTACGGTTACATTGGATCACTCATCAATACAAAACAATTCAACCACCAAAAATACATAAAATATTCTTGGGCACGACATTTGGTATCAGAGCCTCTTTCCCGGACAATGGCTGAAGTTACGCGGTTTAAAGACCTACAAGAAGCACAAAAAAAATTGGATCGATCTTGCAAACCGAATCGCCAAGCCGGTCACAAATAAAATTGCAAGAAAGAATGGACAAGATGACTACCGAGCTACATCAACAACTCTCGGGTATGGACGGTAAATTCGAACATCTTACCTCCACACTCGCATCACTACAGCTGCAGTTGTTAAATATGAACAAGGAACCTTATGGACATGATATGGAATCCATATTGGGGAACATGATCACATGAACAGTGTGGAGTATGGGTAGAACTTTTACCCTAAGAATAGGTTGCGAATGGGGAATCATATTCTCACGCCACTACCCAAATTAGATTTTCCTAAATTTGATGGGGTCCAACCTAGGTCATGGATCTTGAAATGTAAGGGGTATTTTGAGCTCATACCCAATATACCGGACCAACAAAAAATTGTGATGGCTGCTATGCACTTTGAGGGAAAGGCCTCACAATGGTATCAAAATCTGACTATTAAACATACGGATATAAACTGGGATCAGTTCATTGAGCTGGTGTCTGCAAGATTTGAGGAATTAAAGGAAGCGAAAATTGTGGGGGAGTTCAACAAGTTGAAAATGATGGGGAGTTACGCCGAATATGTGGATCGGTTTGAGGAATTAAGGGCGTGTCTGCTCCTTATCCACAAGGGAGAGTTCACGGAAGAGTATTTCATCGCTAGCTTTGTGAGTGGATTGGGGGAAGAACTACAGTCCTTTATTCGGATGTTTAATCCCACCACACTCGCCCACGCCATCGAGTTGGGCCGTAATCAGCTTACGACTCTCGAGGCCCTCACCAAGAGAATGAAGGCACCCTATAAGCCTTTGGGAATCCCTACCCAGCCACAACGCAGACCCGATTTTAACTCTTCATCACAACCTAAGGGAGGGGGAACCTCAACTAAGACACCATTTATGTTACTCACTGCAGCAGAAATGGAAGCTCGAAGAGAGAAGAAGTTGTGCTACAACTGTGATGAAACATACGTCCCCGGCCACCGCTTGCAAGCAGAGGATATCTTACCTCATTATGACGGACGAGGAGGAGCATAACCTGATGAATGCCATATTGGAAGTGCAGGAAGAAGAAGAAGGGGAGGATATACAAGGACTAGAAGAAATATCTGTGGCATTCAGTGTGGTTTCCGGAGAGGGGGGACCGACAACAATGAGGGTCATGGGGGATGTGGAGGGGCACCGGATCAATATCCTCATTGATTCGGGCAGCACGCTAAGTTTCATTAGCGAGACGACCGCTAAAGCTTTACAATGCCCCGTGGAACCTGCAAGGCCATTGCTAGTAAAAGTGGCCAATGGCCACAAAATGGTTAGTTCGAAACTAATTAAGGGGTTCAAGTGGCAAATACAACAGCAGCTATTTACCTACTCCCCTAGAATTCTGGCCACTGAAGGGTGTGATCTCATACTCGGGGGTGATTGGCTCAAGTCGTGCACGCCGGTGGAGTTGGATTATGATAACATGACAGTGGCAGTAACTCAAAAGGGAAAAAGAATTAAAATTCAAGCCATTATAGGAAATCCACAATGTCATCTCATTTCAGGCCCGATGCTCTTCCAAATCTTACACCATGGAACTTGGGAAGACATCGAGGAAATCTTTCAAGTGAAGATTAGCCCCAAGGGAGGAGTGGATGACTCACGCTTAGACTCCTTGCTGATGGAGTATGAAGAAGTTTTCCAAGAACCTAAGGGATTACCCCCTGCAAGGGGAGTTGAACATCATATTTTGCTCAAGCCCGGTAGTGGTCCAAGGCTTCAACCTCCCTACAGAGTTTCCCACGACCAAAAGAATGAGATAGAAAGGATTGTCCAGGGGCTGCTGGAGACAGGAGAGATACAGCCCAGTAAGAGTCCTTTTGCATCCCCGGTGATACTAGTCAAGAAGAAGGATTTGACTTGGCGTGATGTGTGGATTATCGATACCTCAACAAATTTTACTATTAAACATAATTATCCCATACCGGTGATCGAGGAGCTTTTGGATGAATTGGGGAAGCAAATATTTCTCTAAGATCGATCTTAGAGCCGGATATTTCAAATCTTGGTTAATCCGAGATCGGCACTCACGGCATTTCGAACTCACAATGGCCATTATGAGTTCTTGGTTATGCCGTTTGGCTTGTGCAACGCACCAGCCACCTTCCAATCGCTAATGAATCAGCTTTTCCGAGATCAACTAAGGAAAACAGTGCTAGTTTTTTTTGATGATATCCTTGTCTTCAGTGCCGATTGGGAGGAGCATCTATTTCACTTGAGGAAGGTGTTACAAATACTCAAGGAGAATCAGCTGTACGCTAAGAAGAGCAAGTGTCATTTTGGGCAAACTTACATCAGCTACTTGGGACATATCACATCGTCTAAAGGGGTATCCACTGACCCGGAGAAGATAGAAGCTATGTTGTCGTGGCCGGTGCCTAAGACATTGAAGCAATTGAGAGGATTTTTGGGCCTAGCGGGGTATTACCGTAGATTTGTAAAAGGTTATGGGACCCTTAGCAAACCTCTGACCGTCCTACTGAAAAAGGGGAACTTCGGCTGGAACGATGAAGCAGGGGCAGCTTTTGAAGCCCTTAAGAAAGCCATGGTGAGCACCCCGGTGCTGGCCCTACCCGACTTCTCACTACCCTTTATTCTAGAGACGGATGCGAGCGGAGTGGGTTTGGGAGCAGTCCTAGCACAGCAAGGACGTCCCATTGCTTATCTTAGCAAGTCTCTATGCCCAAGACATCAAGCCCTTCCTATCTACGAGAGGGAATTCCTAGCAGTACTATTGGCGGTACAGAAGTGGAGGCATTACCTCCAAGGGCATAAGTTCATTATCAAGACAGACCAGCAGGCTCTCAAACATCTTCTGGATCAAAAGGTAATATCCCCGGTTCAACAGAAATGGATTTCAAAACTCCTTGGGTTTGACTATGAGATACACTACCGCAAGGGAGTTGAAAATAAAGCCGCAGATGCTTTATCGCGAAGGGTCGAGGTAGAGTCCCATAGCATGGCAATCACTACGGTCATCCCGAAATGGACCCGACAGGTGATCGATAGCTATGAGAGTGATGATCAATTGAAGCAGATGTTCGAGACTCAGTCATCCCAGCCCCATGAGCACTCTAAATGGACGCAGGATGGTGAAATATGGAGGTATAAGGGAAGGATCGTCGTCGCCAAAAACTACCTTGCGAGAGGACCTACTACGAGAGATGCACACCGCCGTGGGTGGGCATTCAGCATTCAGTGGAACCTACAGGAGAATCAAACGCTCATTCTATCGGCCTAAGCTTAAAACAGATGTCATAAATCGGGTCAAGAGTCATGAGGTATGCGGAGGAGTAAAACCTATCGTTTCCTACCAGGATCATATAACCCTCCCTATTCCGGACCAATCCCGACACATGTTTCGATGGACTTCACGAGGGTCTAAATCTCAAGGCGATCGCTATTCTAGTGGTTGTCGATCGCCTAACTAAGTATGCCCACTTTTCCTCGTCCCATCCATTTACCGCTCAATCGGTGGCCAAGGTATTCCTCGACAATGTCTATAACCATACGGATTACCCATCAAGATAGTAACAGATAGGGACAAGGTATTCACTAGTGTGTTTTGGAGGAGCTCTTCAAGGAATGGGAATCGCCTAAATCATCAATGACTATCATCCGCAATCCGACGGGCAAAGAGAGGTTAATCGGTGTTTGGAAACCTATCTAAGATGTATGGTGCATCAAAATCCTAGTCGATGGACTAAATGGTTGAGCCTAGCTGAATACTGGTATAATACCAACTACCATACGAGCTTGAAAATGTCCCCTTTCCAAGCCCTCTACGGCTACCCTCCACCGCATCCATCTGTAGCCAACTACCTGGTGCAAGATCAGGAAGCTAAACACACCATCCACGAAAGGCAGCAACTCCTGCAAGAGATGAAAGACAACTTGAGGGCAGCACAAGTACGGATGAAAAATTATGCAGATCTGAGCAGGGTCGAGCGGACATTCGAGGTTGGGGAGTGGGTATACCTGAAGCTTCAACCATTCCGGCAACAGTCTGTCGCCCTCCGCCGCAACATGAAATTGGCGGCCCGATATTATGGTCCTTTCCAGATTCTTGAAAAAATTGGTCAAGTAGCATACCGCCTTCAGCTTCCGGAGGATTCCAAGATACACCCGATTTTTCATGTCTCCTTATTGAAGAAGGTCATCAGCCCAAAGGTCAATCCGACACCAATTCTGCCTAATCTCGATAAAGACGGAGTCTTTGTGGTAACTCCGGCTTCAATTTTGGACTAGCGAGTGGTGGAGCGTCCTGGAGGGTCGGTCTTACAATATCGGGTGTCATGGGATGCGCAAGATTCTGCCTTTGCTACGTGGGAAGACTCACCATACATACAGAAGAGATTTCCACGCTTAGATCCTTGGGGACAAGGATCTGTTTCAGGGGGGGGTATTGTTATGTACCCTAATCTCAGAGTTGAGGAAGACGGGGGAAGGGAGAAGCTCGCGTGGCGTGATAAGGGAAATTAACAAGAAGATAATGGTGGACAAATGGATATTCAAGAAGATAAAATAGAGGCCCAAGAGGCTCTTACGGAGGAATGGGGTGTAGAGCCCAACAGCTATTTTATTTACATGTTATTTATTTCCAAAAGTGGGATACCACACTTGTATTTAAGAGCTAGGGTTTGCTGCTAAGAGGCATATAGAATATTATATTCATCAATCTTCCTACCTTCTCTCTCTCTCTACCTTTCCTCTTCTCAAATATTCTACTGTTACATTGGATCACTCATCAATACAAAACAATTCAACCACCAAAAATACATAAAATATTCTTGGGCACGACACACATATGCTAAATATATTAGTTTAGCATATCTTTCATTGCAGCATAGCATAAGAAACGTTCTAGTGCTGCACAGTAATCCACGTAACACATAAAACACAAAATTATAGCACAACTTAAATTAAATCTCAACCATTGATCCAGCAAATCAAAAGCCTAGATTCATTCTTATTTCCTACCAAATTTGCCATACCTAATAGTGCATTAATTTTACATACAAAATACATTAATTTATATATAAATTGCATTGTTTTGCAAGTTCTTAAGAAAAAAAATAGGTTTTAAATAGTATATAATATTCAATCTCATCCATTCATCTCATAGATCATATGATATAGATTTTTTCAATTTTTTAAAGTTTATTTTCCCTGATTTTCCTACTGTAATGGTAGATTAATAATTTGATTTGTTATTTGATTAAAAAACAAACAATGCATATAGTTTAGCTGACTTGTGTATATAAATGAACACAGATGCATGTAATTGAACACGGAAATACATGTGTTTTAGAAGTGTGCGCTCAACGGCCAAAGACGTGCTTTATGCTGCTCCTTAGCGCGTTGCATATATATATATATATATATATATATATATATATATATATATATATATATATATGTATTTTATTATTGGGAACCCGCAACCACTATCTACGGTGCAAGACGGGGTAAACACCACGCTCCTGCAATAGTCTCATAAATTTTGGGGCCCATGGCCGAGCATGTTTTTATATTGTTATATGCACGAACATGTTTTATTATATGTATGACAATAAAGCTATGCGGTCACATTATGGTTGGCCACACATGAATACTTTAATAATTATCAATATAATTAATTAATAAAATAATAATATTAAATTAATGTGTTAATCATTTTTATATAAATACCATTTCCCCCACCTATTTTGAAAATTATAAATTTATTCATTTTAAATTTAAATTTAAATTTTTCATTCGATAGGGGCAAAAATATAATTTCATAAGATGATTTTAATGTAAAACCAATTTTTAATAGATCAAATATTAAATAAACGATTTTTTCGTTCAATAAAGTTGATTATGACTGGCCACATTATGGTCGAATAGCATCACTCTATGCATGAATATGTTTTGTCTGCATATTTGTGTTCCGTGGCAAACATGGTTTATATTTTATTATATATGTGAATGTGTTTTGTTATATGCATGAACGTGTTTTGTCATATGCATATTTGTGTTTCGTGCTAACATGTAGTTTTATGTTTTATTACATACATGAATATGTTTTGTTATATGCATGAGTATGTTTTTGATAGCAAATCTCTCATTCATCATTCTCTGTCAATTCCGTTGTCTCATTCCCCGATTACCAGCGAAATTTGCCTCAAACCACCACCAAAGCAATCATCTCTCTCGATTCTCCAATCTTCTATCAAATTTATCTTCTATTTTTTCTTCAAAATTCATCAATTTTGTTCTCAATTTTTTTTTTCTTTTTTATTTAAATTATCTCAAAATCTGTTGTTTGTTGTTATTAGTAGTAAGCGCGACACCACCGCTATCCGCCGGTGTCGCCGTTGTAAAAAAAAAGAAGAAGAAGATATGAGAGGAGAAAAAAAAAGAATGTTGATTTGCATTCTTTCCCATTTTACCCATTGCAAAAAATTTAATAAATAAATAAATAAAAAATGAATGGCATGTATCAGCTTGTGATGAGTCCATATGTTTAAAATATATGGTCTAGATTGAATACTATATACATATGTTTAAAATATATGGTCTAGATTGAATACTATATACTATCTAAAGATCGGATACTATAAGAATCCAATCATCTATATATATATATATATTCAAGTTTTTTCACTGAACTTTTCGAATCTTTCAGCAATTATACATTAACTTTTAGTTTCTTTTATAGTGAAGGCTCGTGTAATTTGGTTTCTTTCTATATTCCATGTTTTAAATGAATGGTATAAATTTGTATAAAGAAGATCTCGTCAGTTCCGTTGTCGTCCAGCGGTTAGGATATCTGGCTTTCACCCAGGAGACCCGGGTTCGATTCCCGGCAACGGAAATTTTTTTATTTTCACTATTAATAATTATATTTTCCTTTCCTTCCAACCTTAAAGCATAGTTCCGTCAGCTATTTTGTCTGTCTCACTTCTCAGCGGTTTTGCACATACCTGTTCCATTGTAATAGGAATTGCAACTCAAACACATGAAAGAAAAAATAAATGATCTCTCGAGTTAATTGGACTGTTTTTTCCTCTTTTCTTAAATCATTTTGTCTAACTTGATAATGGGATAAAAGCCAATTCTTAGGATTTCAGAGTTCAACGTTCGAAAAAGATGAAAGGATTTCAAAGTTCAGTAGTTCCCATAACTTCCAATTCGATTTTCAACAAGATAACTCTAGTTGATCAATACGCAACTTATCACTTTGTAAACAGATTACAGATTGCAGGATGACCATCTTCTCCTGAAACCAGTAATATTCTAAAATTTAGTCTTCTTACGTTAATTTTACTTTCACCTTTGTTGATTGGTGATAATTTAAGTGGTTCTCGACTAGTGTCTAGGTCCTCTCTTTTTTTTTGGCATTTTCATTGTTCAAACAAAATAAGTACATGACAGCAAATAGAAAATAGGAAGTAGATACAAAGTCGCAAAACGTTTGCAAAAAGTAATACCAATAGAATTTAGCATCAGAAAATAAAAGAAATAAAAATCACATGCAATTTTCCAATTTGAAAAAATTATCCACAATTTGACCGTAACATAATTGCACTAGGAGTTAGACCGCAAATGCCAAGGTGCACGTTATGACCTACTAGTTTAAGTCACTAACTAAAATGCTCAAGGAAGACCAATAAATATGGCATGTGATGTAATTTATGAAGTGTAATATTGACAAGACCGTTAGATCAGTACCAGAAATTAAGAAATAGATTCCCAGGAAAGCCATGTTCTCAGCCAGGGTAGCGAGAAAGTAAATGTAGTACACAATTTGCCGCCCTCCTTTAAACTATAATCTCACTCAGCACAACAAAATCTCTATCAAAAATATAGTATCCTCGACCAAGAATTACAAAATAAAGGATGACACAGGACTATTGATTATCCACTAGCAACTATTTCATGAATGGCTTCACTCACATTCACATCATCGGATCTCACAGCTAATTTCATCGCCACCTCTTTAGTAGCATCCATTCCAAATGACAAACGGACAAGCACCTTCACATTGCCTATGTAAACACCAGATAATAAACATGTATGCGATCTTGAGTTGGTTGGGACTGCCTCTGTGCCCTGCAAACCAAAAAATAAATAATATTATTGATAGAAAATCCTTCCTCAACAGCTATAAAGATGGGGAGCAAAACAACTCAGTTTGTCCATATTTAGAAACTTGTGCGCCTTTGCAGCCGTAATCACAGCTTCAATGGCTAATTATCTGAAGGAAATATAAGGCTGTAAGGAACCCACCTCACAAGGCTGCATGCCAAGAAGACTGATAACTGCATTAACAGCCTCCACAAGGCTTTCCCTGGGCCCAAGGCCATATTCATCTATGCGCTCTGTGTCAGGGTCCATGCTTTCCCAGGCATTTCTAAAGTTAGAGACGCCCACTTTTAGAATGTAATCAGCAGCAACAACCTCAAAATCTTCAAGCTGGTATTCATCTTCCACACCATCATCTTCAGCCTCTCCACTAGAGGTATCAACCTAATTTACAAAGGCAATAATCACATAAACAACAAAAATATCAATATACAGAATATAGATTTAGCTGAGTCTAAGTAACACTACTATGCATGTTGCATCTTCAAAGACAACCAAAACAGTTAAGGAGCATATACCTCTTTAACAGTGAACCTCAACGTGTTAGAAAATTTCCCAACCGCAGGGACGCCTTCAGGTGTCTCAAATGCCACAAATGTTTGGCTTGGTGTATCATAAGGAAGAGATTTTAAAGGTTTGATTCCTACTTCAGAGAATTCCTCAGCTTCAGAAGCATCCACAATAACAGTCACCTAGCCACAGGAACAGAACGACTAAGTAATGGAAACACAATAAACATTGATGAGACAAAAAACTTGCAACAATATGGTCCATACATTTTCAAGTAGCTGCTCCGGTATTGTATTTGTGCAATTGTACTGAAACACCACATGGTGGTCAAATATGTGCTTGACAACATTAACTGCATACTCGGTTTCTGCTTCTGTAAGCTCCACTGGCACTGACGACTGATCACAAACATTGAACATGAAAACTCATTGGATACTAATCACAATAAAAAGTTATTGGAATGAATCAGGTCCAATAGTTATCCACAAACCTTGAAAAGCTTTCCAAAATTTGCAAATTCAGGAATAGAAGAGAGAAGCCTTTCATATGCATCAGATGCAGAAGAGGGTGCAGGAGGTGGAGCACCCAAAGCAGTTGGTTTCTTGCCTGGGGCTTTCTTCTCAACAAGAGGCTGAGACTTAACCTCTCTGGGTACAGAATTGATATCAAAAGGCTCTTCTGAAGGATTCTGTGCCTGTTCCAAAATAACAAATAAGACCATGAACTTTTGAAAGAAAAGACAAATAATTATTGCAAATCTATTTTGTATTGAAGGGCAAAGTCAAATATAACACAACCCTACGGATAAGTATATTACATTAATACTTACATAGTTTCTCAAAGTATTCTCCAAATTTGTTAGTGGTATATCAAGTGATCCAAACAAAAATTCCTTTACATCTTTGTCAGTTTCAGCAACTGAACCATCACCAAGACTGTTTAAATACAGAGTAGCTCTATCACGGACCTGCACATAGAATGGCATATATTATTCAAAAACAAGCCATAAGCACTCATAGCATCTGAGTATGATATGGAAGGATCCTCACTAGGTTTGGCTTTCAATTGTAAGTTTCAAACATTTCCCAGCTTATTGGAATAAATTTAGATCTTACAATCTTCACATAATATGAAAGAGGTAGTCATTCCAATCAAGCAAACACAATGAAGTATTATAACACTAGATTTCAAAAGAATTTCCAACTTTACAGTCAATAAAAATAGTGGAATGAGTATTTGGGACTGGGAGAAATGTCTCATCTACTTGGTCAGAGCAAATTCAGATTTTCAGCATGGGCCATCTACATGATGGTTTCAATGTAATCGCTATTCTGCCTTGTGCCTTGTCCATTAGTGGCCCGGCTTCCACTATTACAAGACCAGAAAATCCTCAATCACATCATTTCTATAGGTGTTTTAACTTTATTTATGCCATGTGATAATGAGAAAACTAATTGAAAAGTTTATTGAATTCATTTAGTAGGTGCAAATTTCGCTGGAGCATAACACTAACCTCATCATCATTGTCGAAAAGGCAACGCCTCAGTAGGATAAATATGCGAGGCTGCAGAAAAGATCATAAAGATTTTTAGTTAGTGAATGACCATTGTTAAACTAATTTATTCAGACAGGGTTAGTATTACCTTCAGGGAATCAACCAGGGCACCAAATTTTGCAAGTGTGCTGACAGCGCTGGCACGCACAGTAGCGTTCTCAAGAATTACTCGATTGTAGATATAGCGGATATATTTGCTGGGATCAGATGTCTTCGGTCCCTCATTTCCAAGAAAGTGAAGTATCTGGGAAACAACAAAGCAACAAAATAAGACAAAAAATAAAAGCAAATCTCCTAGCAAGCAACAAAGAAGAGTGCTCTGAAGGAATGAATTCTAGATAGATAGAAGTCAACCTGGGTAGAAAGATATGTAAATTCACAATCCTCAATAAATTCACATAAGTGCAGCAGTCCACTTTCTTTCGCATCTGGAATATCTCTAATTAAGATCACAATAGAATCAACAATTGCCTTCTTGTACTCGAACCCTCCCTCTTCTCTCAATATATTGCTTAAGAAATTCATCCTACAAGAAGCCGCATTATTAGATTCATATTTAAATATGAAGAATACAGCACCATCAAATTATTGGAAAACAAAAGGCTCTCAATGTTTAGTTTTAGACACACTCCACTTACAGAGATCTGTACTTGAGCGGGAACTTCAGACACAGTGACCTTATAGCTTCTACCACAACAATCTTGAATTCATCAGCAATATCAGACATGAAATTTGTGATCTGTTTCATCAAGCGGTCAACACTAGATTCATTGCCAGTTTTCAGCAGTGTGGTAATGGCAAGAGTAGCTATGCTTCTATTCTGGTCTGAAATCAAGCTTTCCATGTCTATATTACAGTTTGTGACAGCCATCGGATGTGTCATTGCCACCTGCATGCAAGTTAAGTTTTAAATTCATGAACTAGTAGGTGCCAGATTCATATATATTACTGTAAAACAGGGGATGCTCAACAGAATCATAGAAAAAAGAACCATGGAAGTTAAATGTTATCATATCCTACAAGCAATAAGTACTGCTCTAACACTCATCATAAGATAGGAGAGCAGAATCATCTAGGAAATAGATTCACATGATGCATCTCCTTTCAAAAAATAATGCAATAGTCAGGTTAAAACATGAGGACTACACATCATGAGGCAAAAAAAGAACAAATAATTGAACATATAAAACCCTGTTCCTACAAATGACACTAATATAGTTAACAAGGCTAAGGGTGGAGCACCTTCTGCATCAAGCTTCAGGTAGTTTTAGCAGTATAAAACAACGAATGTTAAGCTAGGAGTTTTCAGTCTTCAACACAAATTTATGGAACTTTTGTCAAACCCAAAACCGTCTGCTTGAGCAAATTTCATTAAAAATTCCATTTGAGAATAAGAGACTATCATGCTTGGTTAAAAAAAAAGAGAAAAAACAGAGACCATCATGCTGAAATCCATTACCACACTAATACACAATAAGAGAGAAATAAGTAAACGTAATTCAGATGAATCTCCTACTATAGAACAACTACCATTTGACAATGTTAAAGCAGGCTACCAATGCTGAATGAAACTTATGAAGTGAAGTAAGCATAATATATTTGCTTATGTTATTTGAGACCAATTGAGGGAGCAACACCTCAATGACATAAATGATGTTACTATTATGGTCGATGGTTTAGTTGTCCATGTCTAATTAACATTAGATAGCACCAACCTTATTCAATGTTCGAACAGCAGCAAACCTTAGTACAGGCTTAGAAGAACTTAAGAAAAGTTGTAAAACAGTTATGGCAGGTGTCAACTCCCTGGTTGTGACATTGCTCAACTCAGTAATTGCTTTGGCTGCTTCAAAGATAACCATTTCAGCTTTATGACGGAGACAGCTCTCAAGATAGTCATAAAATGGGCGGTCTCCAGTCTGAGAATTAACACCAGTCTCTCGGATAACCTAAGTAGCTCAATGGACAAATGCACAATCGGTACTTGAAGAAAATAAAATAAAAATGTTGCTTCACAACTCTACATTGGTAAGAAGAACACCTGACTAGTGTAGCGAATCAAGAGGCACTGAGCCAAAGGAGAGCGAACAGTTCCCTTTGTCAAGCTTGTAACCAACTTGCTAACAGCCAACCGATCATTTTGTCGTATCTACAAGTTCAGAAATATGATGTGTCGATCAAATCAAAGAGGCCAAGTCCCTTTTAAGTGAAGCAATATGCACTAAACATCAAGGTAAGCCAAATTGTAAACAGTCAACGAAACTTCAAACTCCAGTTTCCAAACAAGATATTGTGAAGAAATTATTAAGCAAGTCAATTGCCATTTTTTACAGTAGACAATCTTAAAGAGGCTTCTTAGGGGACATAAATAATAATCATGGCTTAGACAAAGCAAGAAGTATATGACTTTAATAACGCAACCAAGAGGAGCATAGTTTATTCCATCTGATGAAAATGTATCAGCTTGCCTAGACTTCTTCCGAAAGATCTGTCATTAAATAGAAGATAAAGTCTTATACTTCCAAGATGTGTACAGAGAGTAACTTAGGCCAGCTATAAAATGATCAGAACTGAAGGATTCAAAGCACAATTTACTTGAGGTTAGTGCCTAGAAGAAGACCCTTTTAGAAACTGAAAGTTCTTAATTGGACTCCCAATGGTTACAAATCTAACTTGCCGAGTACAGGTTACTATTCATGTGTTTTCCACAATTTTAAGATACAGATATAGAATCCAAGTTAATAGTGAAGGAAAGTTCATAAATCCCAAATGACTGTATTTTTTCTATTTTATCATGTACTATTGAAAATTAAACTTCTTACCTGGTGCAGCAGAGCAAGGGCATGGAATTGTACAAGTGCAGCGTGATTGAACAGCTTCTTGTACTTCATTGCTCCATCTCTTGACTATCTCCGGAGTTGTCTGTGATTATATTCATAAGTACAATAACGGTGGAAAGTAACTGGTGCAATTCTCACAGATCTGATTAGTACCTGCAGCAGATGAATGCCACTCACAAGGGCAGCACTTGCAACGACTGGATTTTTATCCACAATAGCCTGCTTTAAGTATCTCTCGATTTGTGTCAAAAGTGTTCCATCAGTGATCCGACAAAGGACACGGATTGCATTTGCTCGGTACATATCAGTGCGACTATTCATGTCTTTCATTAAGGAGCTAGTGACAATAATAACCTTTGATGACGGAAAAAAAGTAGTTTAGTCTGAAAACTTCAAAGCATAGAACTATTTGTGGAAGAGAATGTAAAATCAAAATGAAACATATCCTCAAGGTACCTCATCAGCAGAGGGAGAAAGTTCCTTTATGATTAGATATACCATCCTTCTCAAACCATTATCTCTAGACTGAAACAGTTTTGTGACAGCAAAAAATACTTCTGTGGCCTCGACCTAGAAGTTGTATAAAAGAAGCTGAAGAACAGTTTAATATAAGGGAAAAAATCACATCAAATCAATGATACTGAAGTGCCAAACTACTTGAAAACCTACATTTATTAATCCTCCACTAATATAGTAATATGATCTGATTACTATGCACAGTTAAGTTAAATGTGTGTCAGGAGGACAGAAGCCTATGTATGAGCAGAGTGTGTGTGTGAGAGAGAGAGAGATCAAGAGTATGTAACAGCTGCAGAGCTTGACCTTTGTGAATGAGTCGCCCTGATTAAGAAGATACAAAAGCTTTGTGATGACCTAGCAAGGAGAAAATCAAACCTCCGGATTAGTAAAATGGAAAAGAAAAATAAAAGGAAAAGTTATTGAATTAAAATAGCAAGAAATGATTACCTGTGAGCATCGCCTAGCATCTAACTGAGGGTCATTAAAAACCCTAGCTTCCTGTAATACCGCACCCTTCTCAATCCCCAAAAAAGGTGAGTAATCAGCTGCAATAAACATTATCGTATTAGTTCCTCCAGGCCCAAAAGAATGATATATCCATCTCATGACTGCACCACAAAAATCACACCACAGACTATGAATTTGAATGATGATTGATGAATGACTCAGGAGTGCTCGGTATGAGGGTTTTGGAATGAAACCCAAGGTGGTCGCTTCACATAGGGGATTCACTCCCCTACAGGCCAACACTCGGATACATTTCCAAAAAGTAGGCAACGAGATCCATTCTCTACAATTATCAAACCCGTACCCATATATATTCCCATTCGCTTTACACTACCACACATCCTCTCAGTATACTTAAACATTGAATGGATAATACACGTGGGATGCAATCATACACGCAAGCCTATCAATCACTATCCAGTACATAAAGATGTTGCAACGTATATAATTTCCTTTCACGCAGAAAGTAGTATAAGATTTTAATGATGATTAAAATAGTGGGGCTACCCCAGCCTCCAAATGGAAGCAGGGCACAGGAAATCATAAGAATCAAATGGGATACCCCAGCCTCTAACTGATTCACATCATCAGACACCTAGTACGCTTGTCTAACTATATACTATTGGTTCAATGACTCCGAAAATGCTGATCTAAAGGTTAATTAAGTTCTGCAAAATGATAGTAAATCATAACTGCAACAATCAACTGTTAATACTTAACGCCCCTAAATACAAAATTCAAGCATATTTGTAAAGGTCTTAACGGTGGCGAATCAAATAAACTACATAATTTGTAAATTTAAAGAAAGAATGAGGCCTCATTGTGTGATGGATCAAGTGCATAAAATTCTCTAAAAATCAAATTCATCACAGATTCATACACTCCTGTAATTCCGATTTCGTTCAGATCTCAGATCTGAATCGAATTTGAACTAGGTGACGACGAATTGTAAAATTCCCTAAAAGAAACCCCAAATGTAAATAGAAAGTATGAGAAAATTCATCGGAGTTCTCAATTGAACTCGAATCAGAAGAAATTAAGTAATCAGATAATGGAGTTCGAGGAATGCACCTTCTTCATCGCGATCATCGTCTTTCTTCACGAGCGGTTGAGCCATTGTGCAGAGATCTGCGTGGGTTCAACTGGAAACAAACTAATAAGGTTAATTGTCGCCTGCGCCTGAATATAAGTGTAAAAGAGGAGAATTAGCGAATCTCAACGCAGTTTCTATTTATTTGTATAGAAGGGAGTGTAGATCTCTCGCTCTCTCTCTGGGTTCCCAGATGCAGCTTGACGAACAATCGAAGATTTACTCGAGTGATGTAAATAATGTTAGTGAGGGGCCTGAGGGGGGTCACTGGTGCGGAGGGGTAAATTCGGTATCGTGTTTGAAGTGCACCTTATTATTTTTTGGGCAATTATTAAATTAAATCCTAAACTATTTGACTTGTCCCAAAAATGTCCTAAATTTTTAATAATATCAATAAAATATTCAAACTAATCATATTATACCAAAAATATATTTTCTAATATTTTTAGTTAATAGAATACTGAGTGTAATTTTCACATGACGAAAATGAGTCATTAAGTACTTTCTTTACCAATAGAAATGATGCTAATTAAATAATTTCATTAGTCCAAAATACTAATCTTATCTTTAATAAAAATTTCAAGATAGATTATCAGTTGTACTTATATACTTATGAGACTCTGTAATGGTTCTTCAGAAAGCTTTGAATAAGTAGGCAAAAATCATTCAAGTTCTACATCATCAAAATAGATATAGCTAAAAAATAAATCTAATATTCAGTCAGATAAACTCAAACATATTGATGCTTACTGTTTTCCCATCAATTACGTCATCTGATGGTCATTAAATAATAAGTAAAATAAAATAAACACCAAATATGTTTATTTTTACAAAAAAATGATAACTAAACTACACCAGTGATGTGTAGAGCCATTAAAAACTTATGACTTTTGGTTGCTTCCAACTTGTTCTGAATTTGTATCATGTATAAACCGTGACCTCATTCCACTTGCTATTGTAAAACTAACAAATTGTGGCCTCATTCCATTAACTAAAAATGTTAGGAAATATATTTTTGGTATAATGTCAATCATTTAGGTATTTTATTGATATTATTGAAAGTTTATGATATTTTTGGGACTAGTTAAATAGTTTAGGATTTAATCCAATAATTACCATTATAATTTCCCGTTTGAAGTGCACCTTATTACTTTTTCCCATTATTCCAATTAATGAGATACCAAAAAATTTCATGTACAGTACGAACAAATAAAATTATTATATGTTATTAATATTTTTATTATTTATATTTAATTAAAATATTACTATCTCTGTCCCATTTAAAATGTTCTACTTTACTTTTTGGGTTGTTCCATTTCATTTTTGAAAATAATTATCCCTTCAAAAAGTATGGGTCCTACCCATTTTTTAACACTTTTACTACTTTATATCTTTCTCCTAAATACTGTGCCCAAAAGAAATTAGACACTTTAAGTGGGACGGAGGAGTATTTGTTCAAGTATTATTTATATTGAAAATAAATATCAAATATCATTTACACTGAAAAAATATAAAAGTTCGCATGTACGGACGGATATACAAGAGACCATCTCATCGGATGCACAATAAAAAAATATTTTAGGTCAATGCATGAAATTTCATATATCTTGTAATTTTAAGACGAATTTTGAAACGTATCAATAATACCACCAACTTCTTCAATTTATTACAAAATTAATATTTTAATTTATTTCGGTCACAGAAAAATTGACATAACATATTTCATCGGAGTCGATGTTGCTAAATTTTGGTGTATGGTTTTTATATTTTTGATTCAGTAACAATTGTGTTCGATATGTCAACAATTTTATGACAAAAGATGAATGTTTATTTTACAACAAGTTGAGATGTGGTAATATTATTACAATGTTTCAAATGTCATGTTAATTTGTAAAATGGGTGAGTGTGTGCATTAATTGATAATTAATTCTGCGTTTTAGGATCAACTATAATTTATCAGCATTTGTTGGATTTATGAATTTGTTGGGAAAATTATGTCTTAACTGTGTGTTTGATTTAGATCCCAAAATTCACTGATGATTGTCATATTGATGTAACATGGTAGTGCTCACTTGTTAGGAAGCCAGCAGAAGAACTACCATATTGGACATGCCCAATACTAAAGGAGTTTAATCAAGATCGAAGTCATCGATCTTGAAAAATTTCGATCAAGAGTAATCAAGAAGCACTACTAAGGACCGTAGATTGAAGAATGAAGCTCGAAGTCAGGTAGACTGAAGATTGAAGTATAGCGATATTGATGAACAGTGCTACTGAAGAGTAAAGTCGAAGGCTGGAGACTAAAGACTCAGTGCTGCTGAAAACAAAAAGTCAAGAATATAATTATCATACCAGCTATTGTCATACCAGCCGTTTAGAAGTCAAAGTTGCTGAAAAACATCAACTAAGTGTCAAACTGACTCAAGGTCATCCAACTGATAAAAGATGGGTCCAGCCTGCTAATAAAATATGGACTAGACTCGATTAATACGACCTGAAGTCAACACACTCAAAAGACACGAGTCAACCCAACTGAAGAAACGTGGAGTTATTTAACTTTTGAGCATTTGACTTGCCCCATGTGTCGTGGCGAATCTACAGAAGATCTTGACATGTCAAAACTACTTTTCAGAGTTGCAGAGGTATAATTCAAATGACAAATAGAATGAATATGATTGGTGTTCCCTCTAATGGCACAATTCATCGTTCGCTCAATAAATACGCGGAGAATCCAACCTTTGAAGGCTACTGAAACGCTGCGCATTCAAACGTTCAAAAGCACTCAAAGCTTATGTTGGGAAATCTGATTTTAACCCTATCCCGAGGATCTATCTTGGATGTTTAATTCACCATACATTGATTATATACCTAACATGCACCTATATAATTAATTGCAACACGTTGGGGTTTTCTCGTGTTTACCTTTGAATCTGTCGAGGCGGAATAGATTGAGACTCGTGCTTTGACCTTCTGAACTGTATCCCGGTTACCCAATCTCCAACGTCGAGTGATGACGATCTATGGAGAATGCTTCGGAAAATCACCCTCAAGCTCTCAAGAATTTTCGAAAATCTCTCAAAGGACGAACCTCAAATTTCGAAAATAATGATGATGATTATTAATCATCGACCTAGATTTAATCTCTTACCTCATATTTATAATGCATTACCATAATCCCATATGGAAATTACCATAATCCCATATGGAAATTACCATAATCCCATATGAAAATTACCATAATCCTTTATGGAAATTACCATAATCCCATATGGAAATTACCATAAACCTTTATGGAAAGGATTATTACCATAATCTTATATGGAAAGGATCTATGCATATTCCATAAATATAATAATATCCTTATAGGATAAAGAGAATCAAAGCCTTGCCTTGTAGAGCATAGGGACGCCGATTTTGCCTAGCTTACGCCCGGATGGGTCACCAGGATCAAATGCAAGGAATAAAGATGGGCCTCAAATAAATTAATTATCTTATGTTCACCCGAACATAAATTAATTTATAAACATTTATTCATGTCACTAGAGAATAAATGCCGACTTACCCCTTTATTACCGAAGTTGAGTCGGCTTGCACTTAGACATTACGAATCCCGTATTTAAGATATCGAACGTCCATTAATTATTTATAAGATTCGATCGCTTAAAATAATTAATATCTTTAATTCCTTAAGTAGTACCACTCAACCTTATTATTGTACTTGAGCTAACTCAACTGCGCAGGTTTAGTACAATAAACCTTTGAGCTCCTTAAGGGACGCCATCATCCTAAACGGATACGGTGACTCGATAGAGATAACTAGCATGACATACAAGACCGCCACCACCCAAGATGCGGAGAATATTGGGTTAGAACATATAACCATCACCCATAACAAGTCAAAGTGATGGTCAAGAACTCATACTCATCTAATACCTTATCGAGGTTTAGATCATCGTAAGTCACCGAGATCTTGGTTCTTCACGACGGTCGATAGAAGAACTCATCTCATCGTGATCCTTCAATACGCCGAGACGCATCAAAGATAGACAAACAACCAAGTCAAGTCACTTATCTATACATGCAGCTTATACCGACAACTCGCCCTCAAGTTGTCTCACCGTGAAACTTTTATATCTCATTGCTTGACCAATCATACAGACTTCGTGATATTCTACACACCGTATGATCTAACTTATATATGAGATAAGGGACACGATATATGCAATCAAGTATTCATTTCGGATAGGAGATTGTAATAGTGGTAACGAAACATTGTATACAAGCTTAACCAAAACTTCTTCAAGATACAAATCCAACAATCTCCCACTTATACTAAAGCAAACTTTAGTATACAATGTGTCTCTACTAGCTATTACAAAAACCATCACTTTGTTTCTCCCACTTATACAAAAGTTTCCTTTCTAAGTAGGTGCCATCTAGCGCAATTCAAGTCCTCTAACGTCCCCGACGTAGACTTATTGCGCAGCTTTAGCGGTGCCATCTAGCGCAATTCAAGTCCTCTAACGTGCCCAACGTAGACTTATAGCGCAGAGCTTTCGTGAATGGATTCGCTAGGTTATCCGTCAGACAATCTTTGCAATCAAGACGCCACCGCCTAACGATTTCGTATGACATGGTACTTTCTCTCTATGTGTTTGGTCGCTTGTGGGTCCGTGGTTCCTTCGAGTTTGCCACATCGCACCGAGTTATCACAAGAAACTATGATACTCTTGGGCAAACCAGTACCACACCTAGATCCATGAGGTAGTTCTTGAACCATACACCTCCTTAGAAGCCTCCGGCGGCTACATATTCGGCTTCCATGATAGAGTCCGCAATGCATCGCCGCTTTGCACTCCGCTAGGATACGGCCCACCTCCCAAGGTAAACACATAGCCCGAGGTAGACTTTTTCATCACCGCCGCCTTGGAAATCGAGTCAGATAACCCAAAGGCATTAGACAATGCATGGTAAACCAGCTTATAATCTCGAGTCCTTTCGTACTTGAGTATATGCTTTATCAAATCCAATGAGCTTGTCCAAGGTTAGATTGATATCTAGCTACTATGCCTATCGCATAGCAGATATCGGCCTCGTGCATAGCATTGCGTATACGAGACTTCCTACGGAAGCGTAAGGAACTTGTCTCATTTCCTCTATCTCCTTCGCAATCATAGGTGATCGTTGTTCAGATAAAGGAACGCCATGTCCGAAAGGTAGCAATCCTTTCTTGGCGGTCCGCATACTAAAACGAGAAATCACAGATCAATGTAAGACGCCCGAGATAAGCTCAATATTTTCTTCTCGCGATCTCGGTAAACCTCGATCCCAAGAATGTACGTTGCATCTCCTAAGTCTTTCATTTGAAACGATCGGATAGCCAACTCTTTACGCTCGATAATGACTTCACGTTGTTGCCAACTAGAAGAATGTCATCTACATAAAGTGCAAGAAATACCACATCACTGTTGACATCTAACCGATACACACAACTCGCTAGTAACCGGTAAATCCATAGGACTTTACCACCGTCAAAGCGTAAGTTCCATGATCGGAGGCTCGCTTAAGTCCATAAATGGATTTCTTAAGCTTCCATACTAGATGCTCTTCACCCTTTACCACATAACCTTCGGTTGTCGATATAGATGTCTCTACCTTCCTCAAGGTAACCGCTTAGAAAAGCGGTTTTAACATCCATTTGCCAAACCTCTAGTTTGAGTGGGCTGCTATGGCAAGAAGAATTCGATGGACTTGAGCATTGCTACAGCGAAAAGGTCTCATCGAAATCGATGCCCTCAACTGAGTGTACCCTTTCGCCACAAGCTC
The DNA here is from genome assembly GCA_036937905.1 of Salvia rosmarinus. Classification (NCBI taxonomy): domain Eukaryota; kingdom Viridiplantae; phylum Streptophyta; class Magnoliopsida; order Lamiales; family Lamiaceae; genus Salvia; species Salvia rosmarinus. Next base: position 23,794,649 of record CM072819.1, on the reverse strand, counting down.
GGCTTTAAAAGCCAAACCTCCATCTAATCTCTTCCTCAGATATCCACTTATCGCCTACGGCTTCCTCGCCATCCGGTAGAGGTGTCTTTCATATACATCCATAGCCGTTATGGACTCCATTTCTAAGTCCATAGCGGTGTGCCATGATCTTGCATCAATGTTTTGTATCGCCTCCTCAGATGTCCACGGGTCGATTATTGCTGCTCGCTTCTCGACTAAATCCAAGATTCTCCCACGAACATAAATCGCTCGGGTCGACGAACAACCCTCCCACTACGACGAGGTTTTACAGCACAATGGCAACGGTGGGTGCGTAAACTTGTTGTTCTCATCATGCACAACTTGGGGTAGGTACCACTCAGACGGTCGGTATCTCCAGCTGAACTCGACCCACTTCAATTTCTTGAAGTATCTCGTGTCGATCCTCCCACTAGACTCGACATCTCGCACTTTGGCCTAATCGGTGGCGGAATACGATCATCTTCTAATTCTTGAAGAATGATTTCAACTTTGGACTTATGATTTCATATAATCCTCTTCTAAGAATCGGGCATTAGTGCTAATAATGACCTTCCGATCCTTAGACTATAGAATAAACCACCTTCGCTCCTCTAGGATATCCAATAAATGACTTGTGTCGGATCTAGCCTCCAACTTGTCGCCTTCTTGTTCAAAGACGTGTCCGGATCGCCCATATCCTTATGTGGTTTAAACCGGGCTTGCGCATACCAAACCACAACTCGAAAGGGTCTTTTCGATCGACTTGGATGGTACTAGATTTAGCAAGTATGCCGCCGCTTCTAAGGTATACCCCGTAACGAAATAGGCAATGTTGCATAACTCATCATTGATCTAACCATTTCAAAAGAGTCATATTTCTTCGCCCGACACACCATTTTGCCGTGGTGTGTCCGGTGAAGTCTACCGGAGGTAATCACATACTTCATTAGATAGTCCATGAACTCGTTATCGAGGTATTCGCCACACGATCGATCACAGATGACTTGATACTCTTACCAAGCTTCGCCTCCACTTCCGCCTTAAACTCTTTGAATTTCTCAAAGCATTCTGACTTGCGGTGAAGCGGTATACGATCCGCACTCGAGTAATCGTCAATGAAAGTGACAAAATACTGCATTCTCCACGAGCTTGTGTGGACATTGGTCCACACAGTCGAATGGACTAACTCTAACATTTCTTTGGCTCTATAACCCTTCGCTTGAAGGGTCCGTCGACATCTTACCTTCTATACAAGATTCGCAGACGGGAATGGAGAATCGCCGACACCCAACGCCCATTCTTAGCCGCCTTTGATCCTATTTAGATTGATGTGACCTAATCTAAGATGCCGAGAAATGTGGTGTCATCTTCTGAAGAAAACTTTCTTTCTGGGTTTCAAGAAGATGCAACATAGTTATAGGTATTATGTTTTGCGTAAATAGTATAAAGCTTAATTATATAAAGTGCCAACACGTATAACTTCGTCATTTCTTATGATAGAAACACCACTATCAAAAATAATGTAATATCCATGAGTAAATAGTTTCAAACAGAACAAGGTTCTCACGAAAATTCGCACATATAAAATGTCTTTAAAACTAAACTGCTCTCTCAAAACATAAAGTAACATCTCCGACCGCAACGGCCTCGACTTTCGCGCTGCCCATGGAGATCGTTGTCTCGCCATTACTCGCCTCCTTGTCCGCAGAACCCCGCAGGTGTAACAAACATGATCATCGCACTCGGTCTACTACCCAAGAATGGGTAGAACAAGTTGCTAAACATGTTTCACATTAAAGCAAACGGCGCACTGAGCTCGAGCATAGGGCACTTAGCCTTCCAATGCCCGGGCCCACCGCACTTCAAGCACTTGCCTTCTCCTTCGCTTCTTCTGCCTCCGTGGCGCCATGTTCTTGCTCCCATTACTCCCACTATTTCCTCGCCTCTACCACCTTTGGTGCCCCTTTTCTTTTCCATTTTGCAACGGAAAATTTGGGCCCTTAGATGTGCTAGTAAGAGCATGTGCTCCTTTGCCCATAACTCCTTCCGCACCACGAGATCATCGAGCCACCGACTAAGTGTATACTCGCCTTGCTCATGATCGCATTCACGCCGAAAGTTCTCAAAAGACTTGGGCGGTATTGAGGATGATATCGACCTTGGCTCACACAATACCTCCTCCCAACCGATCAAGACTATCCATGAGATGAGTCATGTGGAGACATGTTCATGGACCAAACTTCCTTCTTCCATCTTACACGCCAAGATTTCTCTCATTGTGTGGAAGCGATCGTCCGATCCGACCGCCCAAACTTACTCTCGAGACTGACCAAATATCGTCGCGTCTCACCATCGATCGATGTCAGCACTGCAAGCCTTGGACATAGTAGTCATCATATAGCATTTAGCCATATTGTTCGACTTATTCCAAAGTCCGCTGACTCGCCGCTCATTAGTCGATCGCCAAGAAGGGCATCGGGTTTAGGAGTAGTGAGAACAAACATGTGTTCTTCAATGATAAGAACATATTCCATGTTTCGCTTCCACTCGATAAAATTTGGCCCGGATAACGGATTTTGTGCGAGCATATTGATAATCGTGTAAGAGACATATCCAAACGATAATGTAAACACATAAGCATACGATCGCACATAATTCGAATAATAATATTGTAACATTTTGATAAAACAATATTAATTGAAACCTCCAATCGCCCAAGGAATCCCACATGCAAGCCACGCTGTGTGGACGCTACACACGAACCCCCACTGCACTAAAATATACCTTTTAGTCGCTTAATTTCAATCCATGTCAACTTATCCTTACGACAAATGAAATTAACAATCGACCTTACTAGACCACATCACTATCACAAGAAGGGACTTCTGGAAGTTGTACTTGAGGTGATGTCTAAGCAATGACCACATTTTTAACAAAGAAACTAATTCTTAGAATTAGCATACTCACTAGACCATACCGCCCAATTCAAATTCTTTGTTATCTCATTTTATATCTATCTCTAGAGAACTTATGAAAATCGATATGCAAGCCACGCGTGTGGACGCTACACACGAAACTCCCACTTCTCAATAGATTAAAATGTTTTATTTAGAAATCTCATCTAACAAACTTATGATAAACAAAGGCAAGCAAGCCACGCTGTGGGACGCCACTCACAGCGTATCACTTTGTTTAGAGATCAAAAGTGGAGGTCTTGACATTTTAATTTAAAATTAATTTGTCGGTTTGCTTGCTTAGTCTTTTGTTCAAAAGGTTTGTTCATACTGCATCACGTAATCCTAGCTTGCTTTTCTATAGAACTCAACATGTAAAACATGCTCGCAAATTCTAAAATATGCTTGAAAACGCGATAAACCTAGCATGCTTACTATGCGCACCCAATTACGAAAACACTTAAAGGTTTGTCAACGTAATTTAAACATACATAGCATGCTATCGCATAATTTAAACATCCACGACATGCAATGAACGATAAAAATAAAATAAAACGCTCATCGTGGCTCACTGTGGAATCGCACTTTCCCGCCTAATCTATTACATAGAATTGCAAAGCATGATCTTTATAATCTTCGAACGGGCCTCGCGCGCGGCACGGACCGGACTCACAAAACAGATTCGGCTAGAAAACGGATCCGGCTCGGCCCACGCGCGCGGCGCGTCTGCGAGCGCTGCACGCCTTGCGTGTTATCGCCCGCACGCCGCTCGACCCGCTTTTCCCGCCGCCTCGATCCGGCCGCTGCTCTTCTTTTACTTTTGCGTATAAGATTTACGTAAAATAAATCTAATCTAACCACGGATTTTCTCGTGGTGAAAAACAAAATACGACAAAATAAAACCGAGCCACGATGAACGATGTATCCAACAAATAATATATAGCGACGTAATAATCAAACGTGAATTAATCCAACAGAGCCAAGATTATGATCCCGTGCTCGATACCAATTGTTGGAAATCGATTTAACCTCTCTCGAGGATCTATCTTGGATGTTTAATTCACCATACATTGATTATATATCTAGAATGCACCTATATAATTAATTGCAACACGCTGGGGTTTCTCGTGTTTACCTTTGAATCACGAGGCGAATGGATCGAGACTCGTGCTTTGACCTTCCGGATCAGATCCCGATCGCCCAATCTCCAACGCCGAGTGAGGACGATCTATGGAGAATGCTTCGAAAATCACCCTCAAGCTCTCAAGAATTTTCAAAATCTCTCAAAGGATGAACCTCAAATTTCGAAAATAATGATGATTATTATTAATCATCGACCTAGATTTAATCTCTTACCTCATATTTATAATGCATTACATAATCCTATATGGAAATTACCATAATCCCATATGGAAATTACCATAATCCTATATGAAAATTACCATAATCCTTTATGGAAATTACCATAATCCCATATGGAAATTACCATAAACCTTTATGGAAAGGATTATTACCATAATCTTATATGGAAAGGATCTATGCATATCCCATAAATATAATAATATCCTTATAGGATAAAGAGAATCAAATCCTTGCCTTGTAGAGCATAGGGCCCGATTTTGCCTAGCTTACGGGCTGGATGGGCCACCCAGGATTAAATGCAATGAATAAAGATGGGCCTCAAATAAATTAATTATCTTATGTTCAGCCCAGAACATAAATTAATTTATAAACATTTATTCATACCACTAGAGAATAAATGCCGACTTACCACTTTATTACCGGTTGAGTCGGGCTTGCACTTAGACATTACGAATCCCGTATTTAAGATATCGAACGTCCATTAATTATTTATAGCATTCGATTGCTTAAAATAATTAATATCTTTAATTCCTTAAGTAGTACCACTCAACCTTATTATTGTACTTGAGCTAACTCAACCCGCGGGTTTAGTACAATAAACCTTTGAGCTCCTTAAGGACGTCATCATCCTAAACGGATACGGTGACTGATAGAGATAACTAGCATGACATACAAGCACCGCCACCACCCAAGATGCGGAGAATATCGGGTTAGAACATATAACCTCACCCATAACAAGTCAAATTGATGGTCAACAACTCATACTCATCTAATACCTTATCGAGGTTTAGATCATCGTAAGTCACCGAGATCTTGGTTCTTCATGACGGTCGATAGAAGAACTCATCTCACTGTGATCCTTCAATACGTAGACGCATCAAAGATAGACAAACAACCAAGTCAAGTCACTTCTCTATCTATCATAGACTATACCGACAACTCGTCCTCAAGTTGTCTCACCAGAAACTTTTATATCTCATTAAGTTTCGACCAATCATACGAGCACTTCGTGATATTCTACACATCGTATGATCTAACTTATATATGAGGTAAGGGACACGATATATGCAATCAAGTATTCATTTCGATAGGAGATTGTAATAGTGGTAACAGAAACATTGTATACAAGCTTAACCAAAACTGCTTTCAGTATACAAATCCAACAGCTTATACCTTAAGATCAATCACCCAGAGATTTCGAAGAATGGGTTCAACGTGTTATTTATAAATCCTCAGAGCTTACATATATTTATCAGCTCATGATTTCTGCGTACACTCTCTTATCTTCTCTAAGTCTTTACCTTGTAATTTTCTAAGCCTAAAAATATTGAGTTATCGCATGTGACGACTCAAACCATAGTTGAAAAACCCTCTACCCGAAGCGCCAAAAAGGTTAACTAGAAGTGGACAAGTAAACAACGAAATGTTAGTTGCTGAAAGCTTGATTATCTTGCACATGTAAGAAAGAGATTAGGTTGACTGTATCCGTAAGCAGTTAGATGTTTCTTAATACCAGTAAATATAGGAAGATAAGCCAAGTAAGACGGGATACTACATAAGGTGAATTTTAATATCTAGGTTTACTCTTGTACCCTCAAACAAGGCTTAATCCCAAGTAGTAGATTGACTGTGTTATCAGCCCATAGACGTAATAGTGGATTTGTATAATGAAAATGGATTGGTTGAGCTTGTATACAATATTTTTTATTACCACCATTCTGATCTCATATCTGAATTGTTTACTTGATTGCATATGATGTCCCATTATCCCATACAAAAGTTAGATCATACAGTGTGTAGAAAATCACAAAAATCTATATGATTGGTTAAGCTAGTTGAGGTATAAAAAGGATCACAATTGAGATAAATTGATGACGAGTTGTCGGTATAAGCTGCAGTATAGATAAGAAGTAAACTTGACTTGGTTACTTGTCTATGCTGATATGTCTTGACGTATTGATGTATTACAATGAGATGAGTTCTTTTATCTGACCATCGTGAAGAACCTAGATCTCCGTGAATTTGCGTTAATCTAAACTTTGATAATGTTTCAGATGAATGTGAGTTACTGACCATCATTTTGACTTGTTATGGGTGAGGGTTACATGAGATAACTCAACTCCGCATCTTAGGTGGTGGCAATGCTTGTATGTCTGCTAGTTACCTGTTCGAGTCACCGTATCGGCTTAGGGTGATTACGACCCTTAAGGAGCTCAAAAGGTTTATTATACTAAACCCTGCAGGTTGAGTAGCTCAAGTACAATAATAATGTTGAGTTGTACTATTTAAGGAATTAAAAAATATTGATTTTAAGCAGTCAGAGTACTATAAATAAATAATGGATGTGCGATATCTTAAATACGATGATTCGTAAGTCTAAGTACTCGACTCAACTTCAGTAATAGGGGAGTAAGTCAACATTTATTCTCTAGTGGAATGAATAAATGTTTATGAAGTAATTTATATTCTGGGTTGAATATAAGATATATAATTAATTTATTTTATATCTATCTTTATTCCTTATATTTGATCCCTAGACGACCGATCAAGGCCTTGAGCCTAGTAATTTTCGGCCACTCCTAAAAATTTCACTAGCATTCTGTTCTGATTGTATTATATATTTAATACATATCCTAGTTTAGATAGATATTATCGATATTATTAGATATAAAGAGATAATTATTCTAGAAAATAATTATCTTCAGGGAAGAAGATAATTATTATATTTATTAGATGTGCTAGAGTCCTATTACATTAGAATTATAGGGAGAGATCTATAAATATATGATAAGAGAAAATCATATTATTCATCGTGATCACTGTGATTTTTGAAAATCACAAAACTATCACAGGGACGAAATTTTTAGTGTTCTCCATAGATTACTCTCACTAAATATTAGAGATTATATATTCGGAACAAAGTCCAAAAGATCAAAGTTGGAGTAAGTCATTGATCAGATTTGTCAAAAATTCACAAGTAAACACGAAAACCCCTATGTGTTACAATTAATCATATATGAGCATGCTAAGAATATAATCAATATATGATGAATTAAACATCTAAGATAGATCATCGAGAGCATGAACAAATTCAGTTTCTCATCAATTGACATAAGAGCCTACTATCAATATCTTGGCTATGTTGGATTAATTCAAGTTTGATTATTACTCTATAATTAATTACAGATTCGTCGTTCATCGTGGCTCAATTTATTTTTGTTTTCGTTGGAATAGTTTTTCACCACGAGAAAATATGTGGTTAGATTATAATTTATATTTTTGTAAATTATATCTGTAAAACCAAAGAATGAAGATGAAGACGAAGAACGAAATGATCACAACGGAGCCCATCGCACGGATGCGACGGGAGGTGGGCGTACGGTGGCACACGAAGGGGCACATACAGCGCGCGCATGCATCGCGTGCACCGGCGCCTGGCGCGTGACATGCATGCAGCTAGGAGAAATAGGCAGCAGTAGTGTGTGCATTGCCTTGCACGCGAGTGCTCGTTGCGCGAAGCGCGAGTTGGATGCGTACACCGTGCGCAGCCACAACACGCAGACTCGCAATTGTTCACCCGTACACGCACAACAACAGACGATCAGGGGCATTCGGGCGAACTGGCAGCGCTGGTTGTGCCCTAACGCCCAGGCCCAGCACGCGGTGTTGACCCAGCTCACTCGGATCGCCCTAATCCGTTTTAGCCTGACCCGGATCTGGTTTGACCTATATCTGTTTTCCGACCTTACCCATATCCAACCCAAATCACTGTTTCAATCCATATTCAGTTTTTCAGCCTAAATCCAATTTTGACTAGTTTGATCCGTGCCTTAGCATGCGAGACCCATTTCAAAGATATCATACTGTGCAAATTTATGTAATAAATTAGGTAGGGACAAGATCCACTAATGGGCAGCGATGGAATAATTTCATTCTATTTTTATCGTTCATAGTATGTCGTGGATATTTAAATTATGCAGTAGCACATAATATATGTTTAATTACGTGAAAGCATGATATGTATGTTTGCGTGATTAATTGCTTTAGTAAGCATGCTAGATTTATCACGTTTTAAAAGCATGATTTAGAATTCTACGAGCATGATTTACATGTTGAGTTATAGAAAAAGCATGTTTAGTATTACGTGACATACATAGACAAACCTTTTAAAATAAAAGGACTAAGCAAGAAACCCGATGTTTTAATTTTTAAATTAAATAAGTAAATACCTCCATATTTTGATCTCTAAATAAAGTGATAAACATTGTGAGTAAACGTCCACACGCGTGACGTGTTTGCACTGTTTATCATAAGTTGTTAGATGAGTTTTCGAAATAAAATATTTTAATCTACTGAGAACTGAGAGCTTCATATGTAAAAGTCCACACGCATGGCTTATATGTGCGATTTTCATAAGTTCTATAGAGATAGATATAAAATGATATGACAAATGAAACTGAATTGGAAGCGGTATGGTCCGCGTGAGTATGTCATTTCTAAGAATTCGATTTCTGCTGTCAAAATTGTAGTCACTGCTTAGACATCACCTCAAATCAATTTCCAACATACAAACGCTTATGTGGTTGTCGAATTTCATGATGGACTCACGTCATTGTAAAAATGAAATAAAAACGTGAAAAAGCTCATCCAAAACGACGTCGTTCTATTTCTTTCCTTATATTGTCGTGGAAAAGAACTGGAACGACGTTGTTGTGGGTGAGCTTCTTCACGATTTTTTTAAATTTTTATATTGATGTGGAGTCCAGCATAGAATTTCGACAGCCACGTAAGCATTTGTACGTCAGAACTTGATCGACATGACATTAAGTGAAAATTTCTGAAACGTTAGGGGCCAAAATAACAATATGCTTACGTTGAGAGATTAAGTAAAAAATCGTAAAATATTGAGACATTAACTGATATTTACCCAAATAACAATATATTTACGTTGGGACATTAAGTGAAAAATCATAAAAAGTTGGGACATAAACTGATATTTTCCCTTTTGGAAATGAAAAAAATTCACTAAAAATTACATGGAGACCACTTAGAGGATGTTTGGTTGAGCTTATACGAGTATATGAAATGATTGATAAAATAAGCTTCTTATAACGATATAATGTATGGTCTTTTAGCTCGTTCTACAGTGGAACTTTTAGGATAGATTATTTGGATATGCTACTTTCCTACCATCTTATAGAAATTAAGAGGGTGTTTTACTAAACTTATTACTTATAAGATGTTTCAAGAATTTATAAAATGTAATATCTCAAGAGCTTATAAGTTGTCAAAGTATTTAGATAATTGAACTTATAAGTTAGAAAATGAATCGAGAGTTAGAAAGAGAAACTGACGAAATGTGAAGTTAATAGTGTATATGTAGAACATAACGAACCATAATAACATTATTTTGGTAAATTTATTATTGCTTATAAATTTATGAAAAATTAAGTTGGTGTTGTGTAACTTATTTTACAGAAACTTATGAGTTGTTGGAGCTTATTTTCACAATGAGATTCCTCGATATGTTGGTGTCAAGGCAGTAGAAGAAAGGTAACCCAGTTATAGCAACTGATGCTTTGATAATGACTCCTTGCTGCTAAAGTTATAATATACTTGTTGTTATGCTGGTGGATTTTTATCAATTTACCTACTATTGGATTTGAACCAATACTCTCACCATATGAAAGCAATACTCTAACCGTTGATTCAAGTAGGTCAAGCTCTTATAAGTTGTTTAGGAGCTTGTTTTACCAATCATTTCATATACTCGTATAAGCTCAACCAAACATCCTCTAAGTGGTCTCCGTGTAATTTTTAGTGATTTTTTTTCATTTCCAAAAGGGAAAATATCATTTGATGTCCCAACTTTTTATGATTTTTCAATTAATATCCCAACGTAAATATATTGTTATTTGGGTAAATATCAGTTAATGTCCCAATATTTTACGATTTTTTACTTAATCTCTCAACGTAAGCATATTGTTATTTTTGTCCCTAACATTTCAGAAAATTTCACTTAATGTCCCGTCGATCAAGTTCTGACGTACAAACGCTTACGTGGCTGTCGAAATTCTATGCTGGACTCCACGTCAATATAAAAATTAAAAAAAAATCATGAAGAAGCTCATCCACAACAACGTCGTTCCATTTCTTTTCCACGCCAATATAAGGAAAGAAATAGAACGACGTCGTTTTGGATGAGCTTTTTCACGTTTTTATTTCATTTTTACAATGACATGTAGTCCATCATGGAATTCTGACAACCACATAAGCGTTTGTATGTTGGAAAATTATAGTTTAACACGAATATGATGATTATTTTAAATAGTTAATCCCTATTATTATGAGATTTGATATCTTATATCATGGAAGTGTTTAAGATCAGTTTTTGTGATATCCAGTATATTTTTTCTTATTTTCAACATCAAAATCACTAAGTATTATTTTTATTTGAATGCTAAATGTCATGAACACTATGCAACGATTTTAACCTATAATGTTATAACATAAATAAAAAATAAATGATTAATAAGACATATAGTGCAACGGTTGTCTGAATGTTGTGCTAATTGAATGATAAATAGTGCAATGTCAAACAAATTAAACAAATCTAAAATTATAAATTAACAAGATATATAGTTGTGCAAAGTTTGTGTGAAAGTTGTGTAACATACTGATAATCGTGTACATCAACGATGCATCATAGATGATAGAGAATAACAAATCCTACAAAAATAGAAATTAAAAGAATCATTTAATAATAAAATTATAAAAATATCCTTTATAATTTTTCCAGGAGCAACAAACATAGCATATATAATTATAAATATCAGCACATAAAGAATTAATCTTGTTTATCAATTTAGTAGGATCGAGGGTTACAATTCATTATTATTTCTCACCAATATTTATATTCCTATATGATTCAAATCCTATATATATAGTTAGGTTCAAATAAGAACTATTTTTATCCTAAAAACTAAGAACCAAATGAATTCACTATGAAAGTTGATGAATCTGTTGGATAAAATACTTAATTTAAAAATTCGAAAACTTTCACCGGGTTCGAATCCCATGGGAGCGAAAATTCCATTTTTTTTGGATTCAGTAACTTTTTCAACAGATTCATTAACTTTCACAATAAATTCATCATTTTTTGGTTCTTACGATAAAAGTAGTTCTCACGTTAACCATTCCCTATATATATATATATATAAATTCAATTTTGAATTCAAGAACTTTCTCAATGGATTCATCAACTTTCATATCCAATTCATTTGGTTCTTAGTTTTAGGATAAACCTATAATACATATATATATATATATATATATATAGGGTTGGGTTCCGTAGTACCTGGTCCCCGATAGTATGTAGTACTCAATCTAGACCACACATTTGAACACGTGACGCACCAAAATTTGACACGTGGCAACCCATTTTTCGCCGGGGGCAAAATGAACGCACCCAGCGGGCGCTGGGTGCCCGTCCGGCGCCGGATAGGAGAGTCCGCGAGCGTTGGGGTCTCCGTGGGCGCTGAGTTTGGGTTGATGCACAACAAAACATAAATAATGCATACAGAATAACATGACAATGCATTTAAATGAACACAAAACTGCATCGCGCCCAACCGGCGCTGGGTGCTAGTAAGCGGGCGCTGGGTGGGCTCCGACGCTGGATAAGGGCGCTGGGTGCACGCCAGCGTTGGGTAGAGACGTTGGGTTGGAAGAGCCACAACAAAACACAAAATGCATATGAAATAACATAAAATCAGATTTACTTGAACATAAAATGCATCGCGTCCAACCGTACTGGGTGGGAGCAAGCGAGCTGGAGTGTGTTTCATGCGAGAACGAACGCGACGTTGGCGCCGAGCACGCGGGCGTGAGCTCTAATCACATGCATTATTCTCTTCAATCGCATGCATTTTTGTTCATTTCAATGCATTATCCTGTTCAACTAAATGCATTGTTTGTTTTCGCAATCACATAACAAATCAAATTACTAATCTACCCTTAATGAAGCGAAAATTAGCGAAATTAAGCTTAAAAAGTCCGAAAAAATCTGAACCATATGATCTATTAGATGAGTGGATGAGATTGAGTACTACATACTATCTGGGGCTTGGGTACTATATGATCTATCCTATATATATATATATATATATAGGAAGGTTAACGTGAGAATCATTTTATTGTAAGAACATGAGAAATGAATATCTATGAAAGTTAATGAATACTCACGAAAGTTAATGAATAAAAAATAGAATTTTCGCCTCATGGGATTCGAACCATGGTGAAAATTCAATTTTTGATTCATTAACTTTGCAACAGATTCATTAACTTTCATAAGATATTCATTTTGTTCAGAAGAATTTTCGTAGTTCTTAGTTCTCACGTTAAAATTGATTCTTATTTGAACCTCACTATATATAGCTTCTAACAAAAAAATTCGTCGCTAAACTCAAAAATCCGTCGCTATTAGCTTCTAACGACGGAATTGCTACGAAAACGTTCCGAATCTAAAACCGTGGTCGCTAAATTAGATTAGCGACGGATTACGATCCGTCGCTAAAATAGCGACGGAACAGAGACGGAATTTTCCGTCGCAAAAAATGGGCCGCCTTCCGTCGTTGATTAGCGACGGAATTGAGACGGAATTTTCCGTCGCTAATCAGCAACGGATAAAATTCCGTCGCTAATTTTAGTGTATTCGGTTGTGAACGTTCCGTTGCCAATCCTTAGCTGTTTCTTGTATTTTTTTTTTTAAAAAATGGGTCTTCTAAACCAAAATAATTATAAAACATGTTCAAACTGCAAATTCATCTTAAAAATACTAAATCAAAAATTCAACAAAATATGCACCAATTTCGAAACACAAAATAATCTACAAATGTAATCCATTACATAACATAATCCATAAATGCAATCCATAACATAATCCAAAAGTGTACACAATATAATCCATAACTAAATTCTAATATATCTATTATCCGATGATGCTACAAGTCCATTTTTCCCTCATATTCCTTACGCTGTTGTCTTTCCTGTTTTACGTCTCCTCGAGGGGCCTCCTAGGACTTGCTTGAGGATCTCTCATCTTGTCGTTGGTCACAAGTAAGCATCTGCACTTTGTAGCTGCATATTTCTTGTCTTGCTCAAATGTGAAGAGTTCAACCAACATATTAAATTGAACTGAATGACATGACAACAAATATGGGTACGACTTTTGCAGTTCACCAAACTAACTGAAAGTACAAAGTCCACAGCAAGAGCCCATTCTTAGTGAACTACCAAAGGTCTGTAAAAACAATTTAAAAATAATTCCTGAACTCGAGAACTGACCAGAAAGTACAATATGGCACGCATAACCCACCTGTGACGATATGGGATTAATTTGTACATGCTTGACTTAAGTAGACATCTCAAGAACTATACCTCCAGGTGAAAACGAACAATCACCTAATCTAATGCCTTAAAACCAAAGAAACAAAAGCTATTAAAAGATTTAGAATTAAATGCAAAAATATGATTATGACAACAAAAAAACAATGATTAAGGTAAAAAACAAGTAGCATTCTATTGTGAATGTGAATCATGCTTGGTTAAGTAGGACTCCAAGGAATCTCACCATATATCAATTTGAAAATAGAAAGCACAATCTTCCTAATGGTAACTAAAACAATGGACGAATAAGCCAACCAGCCCACCATATTTAAAAGGACCAACTAATTACTCTATATTACAAGTATAATCATATACTAAAATCTTTTATTTAAGTCTTTTGTGCAATTAAACACCATCCTGATAGAGACAACGAGATGATAAAGAGCACTGCTTTCATTTCCAAAATAGAAAGCTAGAATGTGATGTTGCATGCAAAAGAAACTGAAAGTGGGGTATCAAAAACTGTTGAAGACAAACTACAGATTTATCCATTCAGTCGAGTTCATAACTTTGACATGAATAATCTAAATGGCGACCATGTAAAAGATATAGAATCCAAAATGTTTACCTGAAGACTAGTATTTTATCAGCACACCAAGGCATGCTCTGATAAATTAGTTCAGTGCTTCAGTTCTTACCCTGAAGAGCAACTAGTCAATGATATGTGCAACATATTTGGATATATATAGGGCTGAAGCAAACTAGTCGATGAAATGTATAGCAGGTTTCAATATATAGTCAAATAAAATCTGGTGGTTGTGAATATCAGGGAATAGATGGGTTGGTACTGGATACAAGTAATAAATAGACAAAAGATTTTAGTATTAACACATTGTAAGATTAAGATATCTATATATAATGAGGAGACTGCACGTGATGGAGAGAATATACTAAATTATGATGGAAATATATTCACTTGATCCTACCAGTGGCATTCTTTTTTAACAATATTTGCTTATCTACAGAAACACTGCAAACAGATACACATAATTCAATTATTACCCAAGAGAACGGTACAAAAGACATGCATCCAAGCCAACAGGACGACAATCACAAGGCACCACATGAGGAAATTTTGATACTCAAGAGAGTACTAGTGCCTGCAAGCAAAGAGAAAATACATGTGATCACTCACATTTCAAGGGCAAAAAATGGATCTGTCAAACTAATCGCGATGCCAAATGCTATTGATGACACATAGGGAGCAACATTCATGGAAGTTTTCAGCAAACCTGAATATTCAGATAAGATACTGGAGGTCAAGATTCTTATAGCACCTATTGAAAATCTACAGCCTTTTAGGAGTGATGACCCAACATTCCGGAAGTTGGGAGAGAACATTTTCAAAGTTTATGTATATTTGAGAAATGCAGAACATAAATCCAAAAAAGGCTAAAAAATTAAGAAAATAATGACTTTGTAAGAGAAATGATCAAATCTTTTCATGATATTCACAGAGAAATTGTACAAAAAAATAAATTCTTGAAACAGAAATCAATAAACTAAAACTTTGATGTCTAACTGATAGTTATGTTACAGACTACAAGTACATTGGTACAAATTAATGAAGAATTAAAAGTGTCTTAAAACGCACCCCAAGTCTACTACACATAGATAAACTCTAACAACTAATTCAAGATGCAATGCCACCCACTGCTTGTATAATGTGAGCAAACACTTCAGAGATGGTGGGAAATTTTTATAGATTTATTTTATTTTTCAGCTTCAACAGTGCATGAGGGATAAAGGTGTAAAATCACCCAAGTCAATTCGCAACCTACATTTACTATTTGATGTTCCTGCCAAATATTCCCTTTAACCACAACCACACCATGACTGTCATAATGTTGCATCTGCCTCCTCCCGTTAGTGCACAATTTTGGTTGAACATTAACACCCAATCAGGAAAAGAAAGGGGATACAACAAAATTAAGGCTATGATATACAGAGGCTGCACTATTTGCTTCTTTTTGGTCAGGTAGTTAATTTGTTGTATGCACAAACTAACGTAAGGACTTCTGTGATAAATCCCAAAATTTCTACTGATTCTCTTTACTAACATCATCACAAACGCAAACAGTGCAACCGAGTGGGATCAATAGTAAAAGGTAGAAGATAACAAAACAGAAAGTACACCTCATGTAATGCAATTAAACCTAGCAGTGCAATCAATGTATCATAATGGGAACATTCATGATCAGATAAAATACACAAAAATGTGACTCACAACAGATTTCCTCATAACTCCGATCACACAACATAATCAGAAAATTAAATTGCAATTCCGTAATTATATCAAGAGCCATTGTATTCCAACAATCTATGAAACCATATAGATCAGAGATTCAGAATTAATAATAAAAGCATGAACAATTTTCTGATTGAACAATTTTAAGCTCCTCGAAACTCTGGCTTAATAGTGAAACAGTTCATGCAGCACAACGTGTTCCTACAACCAGGTTTCCTTCTGCTTAATCACTCCCCCAGTATCAGATCGAGTTACGCAACAAAACATTCTGTAATTTAGAAACAAGCAAGTAGGCAGAAGACAATAAACACTAACCCCAGGCAGCGTCTTCTTATTATGACACTCACTAATCGCCTTGTCTGCTTCCTCCCTCGACGGGTGAGAGAGAAGAATGCGAGGGATGGCGGCGATTGACGGCGAGGGATGGCACCAGGTGGTTCACGGTAGCAGGCGTCTCGGGGAGAGAGAGAAAGGGAAATTAGGGATTGAAGATTTGAAGTCTGATTAGGGAGGAATTTCATAAAACTAAAATTTAGCTACGGATTTGCTACGGAAAAATTCCGTCGCAGATGACAAAACACAATATAAAGACGGAAAAAGTCCGTAGCTAAATTCAACGACGGACTGTCCGTTGCTAAATCCGTCGCAAATAACAAAAAAAATAAAAATAAATAAATAAATAAAATATAACGACGGAAGAAGTCCGTCATAAGTTCAACGACGGAATGTCCGTCGCTAAATCCGTCAGAACGAGTCGCGCCATATAAATCATCTTTAATCCGTTGTTAATTACATTGTTATTTTTTTGTATATATTCTGCCTCCAATCACGCCATCGATCCGTTATAATTTAAAGACGGAATAAGTTCCGCCGCTAAATCCGTTATTATTTGCCTGTTTTCTTGTATATATATATATATATATATATATATATATATATATATATATATATCAAGACAAGTTTATTTCGATTCAACTGGCCCTAATGAATCTTCGTCCTACCATCCTAATTGAGAAAATAAAAAATAATTAAAATACGCATTCATTGTAAAAGAAAAATCTCTAAAACGAAAAATATTCCTGTAAAAAACCTAAACCTTATAGTTATAGAAACTACAAATCTACTGTTTGCAGTTTCCGTCTACCTTTTATTAGCATGGAAAATGAATTGAAAGAATTTACGGTTTTTCCATTTACAAATGAAGAATCATGGGCCGTAACGGAATCCCGGGCTGGGCCGTCTCATTTCGTTGGAATTTGTCCCACTAGACTGAGAACATTCGCTCGCCTCGCTACTCGTGGTGAAGTCTTGACCTGAAATCACTAGCTTTTGATTATGTCTTTGCAAGTCGAGGTCGGAGCTGCTCGCCGACAATGATCCCTGGGCTTTCATCACTTCATGCAGATCGTCTAACGACACATCGCCTTCAAGAGCCCGAACGACCTATATATAAATGGGACGTTTTACTTTATAAAATACATGATTTAGTGTTTTTATCTTCATTATTAGGATTTTTTTAATATCATCATTTCGACGAGATATAAATCAAATAAAATCAGTTCAAATGATAGAAATTATTAAAAGTCTTGGGATATCCAGAAAGTTCTAATCCATCTAAATAAACAATTAATTAGTCTATATTTATTTTTTGTATCTATCTAGACTAATACCTAAAAATAAACGCATCCAACTATTTATGATTGGGAATATATATGATCGAATATTTTTTATCCTTGTTATTAGAATTCATACAGTTTCAATTGGATATGGATCAAACAAGTTAACTTATGATCTTTATACTTTTCATGATTATCATTTTGAAATAATGAGTATTTGATGGAATAAATATATGATAAAATAGTTTTGTTTGTCAATCCTTTGTTTATTATAATGGATTAGTTGAAGATTAAAATTAAGATAAATAACTCTCTATTTCTTTGGAGGATTACTCCAATCCCACCTATATTGGTTGAATTAAAATTAATGGAAGCACACAAAGGATATATCTCAGACTTTGGGATATCTTTAAATATTAATCTTTAAAAGTAAATGTTGAATTAGACTGGATTAATTTTATCTATCAAACCTAATCATATAAAGTAAACACCTCTTAAATTATAAAATTATCAAAGACCTTAAAATATCTCAAATTTCCAATTCATTTTAATAAAAAATATATAAATTTATATTATCTTATCTATATAGATCAATCCTGAATAGTTTTTATGCTCCCAAGAGGATAAACTTGTTTATTCATCAATATAAATTATTTTTCCCAGTATATTTCCTCAAAACATATATATTTATCGTAAATAGTTATAATTTTGAATCGATCATTTTCCCAAGACTAGAAAATAGATTGATTAATCGTATGGTCCACACCATATTCACATGCACAATACATACGTTATTTGCTATAAAATAATCGAAAAACTTAAAAAATAAAATGAACCTGGCTCATTTTAGGACGTTTCCTTGCAGATTGTCTAATGCACGCAGCGGCGGAGGTTACCATACGCAGCATTTCTCCATGCTCATAGCTGTTTTCTAGCCGCGGATCCACCAGCTCTTCGTAGCTTCCTCCTTCTCCCACCACAGTCATCAAAATTGGCCTAGCCTGCATCATATCGATAACATTTGTTTTCTTTAATATTATGATATTATTCAAGATAAGAACAATTAATTAACATTTCAACTTTTAGATAACTGATCGTTTACTTATTGAAATTCATAGTTACATTTTTTTTTTGTAAAAAAGTTTGACTTAATTACCCATTCAACTAGAGTATCCTCTTCATCATCCCTAGTCATGTCGACAGGACGTCGTCCAGTTATAAGTTCCAGAAGCACGATCCCAAACGAATATACGTCGGATTTATCCGTGAGCTTCCCGCTTGAAGCATATTCAGGTGCCAAGTACCTGTATTAAATACCAATCAGTTCAATTATCTAATTTACATTTTTTTATATATAGTCCATCTTTTATTATAGTTAATTTGATCATTACTTTATCTGAGAATATATTATTGGAGAAAGTTAGATTTGCTACCCAAATGTTCCCATTATACGAGTTGAAACATGAGTATTGTTGTCTGACGAAAGCTTGGCTAGTCCAAAATCAGCCACCTGCGTCAAATGTCTAAATATTAAACAACGAACTCAAAAATAATTCATTGTAATTGAAAATTACTAACTTCTGTTACGTTGAAAGAATGCGAAGTAGCCTACCTTTGCTTCAAAATTGTTATCAAGCAAAATATTTGCAGCTTTAATATCTCTATGGATAATGCGAGGATGACCTGCATGTTTTGCACAAATCCACAAACCGGAATCATAACATTGAAATAAACACAAAAACTCATATACATCCGTTCACACGGTACGAATGGACAAAAATATCATTTATATTAAGAAAAATATAATTTACATTGAAGAAAAATATTATTTGTATTGAAAAAAAATATCATTTTGTATTGAAGAAAAATCTCATTATCCGCACATGAGGACGTTTGCACATGAGACCATCTCATAAAATAAAAGGTTATGAATAACTAACTATATATTAACTAATTAAAACGATATGTAATAAAATCTGTTAAGAAAAAAGGGAACGCACAATCTTCGTGAAGGTAAGCAAACCCTTTGGCTGCACCCAAAGCAATTTTGAGTCTAGTGGAAAACTCCATAGTCCCCCGGTTTGATCCTGCATGAAACGCACAAGATGTTTATGTGACTGCTTAACGAGCAGGACTTGCAGTCTTTAGGATGTTCGATCAGTTCAATTTGAATTCCTAAAATCGAATTAATCGAAGTTTTCAAATTATTCAGTTAACATAACTTTACAATGTATTCCAATTTTTATTATAAAGAATAACCAAAAATCGTAATAAATCCAAGATCAATAAAAAATATATGAGCCTTTAGGATTTGTTCATACTACATAATTAAAAGAAATATATTAATATATTAAATATAAAAATTGGTAGATTCGCTTCTAAGCGAATTTTTTATTCAAAAATCGGATCGAGTTGAATCCCAAAATTTCAGTTCGAATAATAATAATCGAATCGAAACTAATCGATCAAAAATCAATGGTTCAGTTTGATTTCACTTAGATTTTGCCCACCCCTAATTCCTACTAATTGAGAGAGAGACGTACATACCATGCAGGTGATCCTCGAGAGTCGAGTTGGCCACATACTCATAAACCAGCATCCGCTTGCGATCCGGAGATGCAGTAGCCAACCAATGACACCAAATGGCGGTGGTGCACGCGGCTGATGATATCCACCTCTGCTTGGAACTCGCGCTCCCCCTGCCCGCTGTTCGACTTCAGGCTCTTCACGGCCACCTCCTTCCCGTTGGGCAGAACCCCCTTGTGCACGTATCCGAAGCCCCCCTGCCCGAGGAGGTTCGCCTGCGCGAACCCACCCGTCGCGGCCGCCAGGTCGTTGTACGAGAAGGTGCTCTGGTTGTACCCGCTCCACATCATCGAGGGGTGGGGCGGGGGCAGTGGGGGCCCTGAGAACCCATCCGAGCTCTGGGTGCTCGGCATATGAGGGGCGGCGCCGGCATCCACTGCTCCGATCTCAACCCGGAGCTCGGCGGTGGTGGGTGGCGGTGGGGATATTTCATGTTGCCGTCCATGGTGGTGTAGGCGGCGTTGCTTTGCCAGTTTCTTTGGCCATGCGTATTGTTGTAGTAGTTTCCGCCTGTGTAATAATGTAACGTAGATATGAAGAATATAAATTTTGAAAGAGATTGTTACCAAATTTTTTTATGTTTCTTCTTAGATAAATAAATTTTAAAAGATCGTGCAAGGATAGACTCAAATATGATGTAATTTTGGTCTCATAATTTATCACCTTATCATTAAGCCAAATACATAAACATTTTTTAATGTTCTTTTATAATTAGTTGAATCAAGAATTAGATTTCAATCTGATCTTGTTCACTTGAAATTGAAATTAAAGGTAAATTACAACTCAAATCATGAACTATTTGTATTTTCCACAAATATGTACACGACTATATGTCTATGAAACTATTTGTAGCTTTTACAAATATGTATTGAAGTATACATCCATGATATCAATTAAAAGCTTGAACTATTTGGATTGTAATGAAAATGTCATAGCCTTAGATTAATGGAGACCCAAAGATCAACTGGAATACCAAACACTTATAAAACATTGACTCGTTATTTTAAAAAAGATATAGACTAAAACAATATCGTTTTTTTATCAGTGAAGAAGAGTAGCTAGGCTTCAGATTCTTTATATATTTTTCTCATAATGATGTGGATCATAACTATGTCATTTTGATCGATACACGTCATTTTAAATTAACGACTCAAGCGTTTTGATGACTGGAATTTTGCTAAGGACATTTTTTTGGGTACAATCTCAATTGTTCAAGCCTTAATTTGATTGATACTATCTATTGTTCATACATATTCATGAAAACAACTAATTTAGGATTTAAATTGAAATTTATCTTAATATTAAATTAATTAGAAGTACGATTTTATTTGACAATGGAGGCAACGTACGTACCTGAATTATGATGCTTGTCTTGATAATAATTTTTACGATCATCATCGCGATCCTTGCGTTTCTTCTTTCTACAACAACAGATGCAGAAGATGACGAAAAAGAGGACTACCAATCCTACCCCTACCGTCGACCCTATAATGGCTTTCTCACGATCTTTATTAGACGGCGGCGGCCACGGAAATGAGATCGATTCCACTAGCGATTGCGGCGCCCCGCTCCATTGTTCGTCTAATTCGCTAGGCGACAGCAGCTGTGGCGGCGGCGGAGCACGATACTTGGTATTGTTGCTAGGCGGGGGGCTTTTTCTCAACGGCGGAGGCGGCGAAGTTCGACTAGGTGGGGGCGGCGAAGTTCGACTAGGTGGAGGCGGCGGTGATGATGCGGCGGGTGGTGGGGGCGAGGACGACGCAGGCGGGGAGGCGAGGATGCAGCTGGTGGGGGAGGCGAGGATGCGGGCGGAGGCGCGGAGGATGCTGGTGGCGGATCCGAAGACGCCTCGGGTGGCGGAGGAGATGGCGCCGATAACGGCGCAGATGACGTGTCCTGCAGTATACGCATGAGATTACCCCGCTCCCGTATAATGACCTAATTAAGAGTTATCAATCTTATGTCAAACATATTATTGAACATGAAATATTTGAATGTCGAGATAATGACATTCATTTGGAATAAAAATAAGATATGGGATGGGAATTGAGAATTCGAATGAGTAATAGAGACAACCTTTGAACTGAGGCAAGTGAGATTTGAAGAAGTAGAGAGAGAGAGAGAGAGAGTGAAGAGAGAGAGAGAGAGAGGAGGGGGAAGAAAAGGAGTAGTATACCTAGGGATGATTCTCTAAAGATGCTAGTTTCAACGAAGACAACTAGTGAACTATGACCCTCTTCCATAAGTCTCCTAGAACAATGGAAAGCAACTGTTGTTTTCTATTTTAGGTCTTTTTTTTGTTACATAGATCCGGATAATTTGTTGTCTAAAGTATTCCAATTTCACTCATAAGTGTGTACAAAGTGATATTATCTTTACCGGACATGTCGTTTGCAAAATAAAATATAGAACTAAAATGTAGCAGCACATTGAGGATCTCATACTGCCCATTCTTTGGCCTAAGCTATCCGAAAATAATAATAAAGAATTTTATTCTGAGAAACGAGATGCAAAGACTTTTATTCTAAGACACGACATTTTGCATGTTTGCTATTGCAAGGAGTCGGATTAACCTAAAATGACAATAGCGATTATGAGATTCTCATTTTTGTTCATAATGTAATTAAAAAGATTGTCGCCATCAACTATTTTTACATAATAATTTCTTGTACCAATTTTACCAAAACATGTTATTATGATATTATTTTCCACCCAATTTCGTTGGTTGTGGATTCTCGGACGGTGTGCATATTTTAATGGAAGATCGTCAATTATCGTTTATTGCATGGCTGACCAACAATGATCGTTTTGATATTTCATATCGTAGATTCATCATGACAAAAGAAATTGATGGCATGAATTGCAATGTTTATTTTTATTTTTATTTGGATTAAAATGACATCAATTGCCGATGGTCCTCTTCCAAATTTCCACTTATTGAAATTTCAATTTCAAAAAAAAATGATAATATTTTAAATTT